>JAMFTG010000227.1:0-145000 GCA_023974075.1 Chaenocephalus aceratus
ATGACGAGGTGACGTTACGCTGCTCTGTGAAGACATATGGAGACTGTGGACACACAGTGAAGTGGCTGTTTCAGGGTCGAGATGTGGATAAAGATCACAACGAAATAAGGACATCCCAGTCCCGCTGCTCTGCTTCCGTGACATTCCCGACTTCTCATTTTAGTGACGCACCAAGGTCTAAGTTGTTTACTTGCTCAGTAAAGGATGGTTCCAACGTGCAGGCCTTCAGCCTTCAGTCCGCAGGTGAGAACCAGCAGTTTAAACATAATTAACTCATATATTTGTACTTATTTTACAGATTGTAATATAAATAACCCATAAGACAGTTTGCAAGTGAAACATGTGTTGATCTCTTTTCATCTGTTCAGGCGAGGACACAGCAGCGACAGCAGAGAGCTACACCAGATCAGGTTTCACTACGACAGCTTCTGTCGTCACTGAATATGCAACAGGTTATTCTTTGTTTTTTTAAATGGGAATTAGTTTAATTAACTCACTTTTATAACAACACTCGTCGTAAATTAAAGTAAATGATTATTGATTTATATATTTATATATGAATATTGATTGATTACAAATCTTAAATCAAGGACTTTAAATTGGTTTGTCTTAAGGCCCGGTCACACCAGTCAAATAACTGACACAGACGGACCCCGACTGTTGTGTCGCCTCTGTCACTTCCCGATCTGCCGCCCTGCCCTATCTGCAGGGCGCATGTGCGAGATGGTCCGCCATATTGGACAACTATATGCCATACATTCACAGTGTTAGGGAAATAATTATCTCAGACTCCTAGATGTGACATACAGGACTAACCTTGACGTCTATTTATGTCCTTTAAGGACACAGGCTGCTTCAGCCAATAATGTTATTGTTCCTGTCCTTTAAGGACACAGGCTGCTTCAGCCAATAATGTTATTGTTCCTGTCCTTTAAGGACACAGGCTGCTTCAGCCAATAATGTTATTGTTCCCATTCTGTGACCGGTCAACACTAGGTCACAGATGGTCTTTGTTGTGGGTGCACTGGGACACTTCCTTGTTTGTTGTTTGTGGACTCCAGGGTATGACATATTCGAGGCCATAAGTGGCGGACGCAGGTAACTCAATGTGCCCAAGCTGTCTAAAGCTATCTTATCAAGACATGTTGATTACTCTGTGAAACCAGTTAACTGGGCTAGCAAGAGAGAGGCGCTCCACAATTGACGTGGCAATCCACCCGTGCAGTCAGACCGTGACTGCTGTGATTGTGATGTGAATTCTCCGGCTGTAACTCCAAATAAACCTCCAGTGTTTGACATCAAAGCTCCTGCTCTACCCTGTCTCCTTCCTGAGTCGGTGACTCCCACTGCATTGCTACACAGAAGTTTCCATTACACACAGTAAATAGTTATTCAGCTGTCTAACAGAAGTTCAATTCATTTCTCACTTATTCTGACAATGTACTTAACCCCAAATAAAAGAACCCAATAAAAAGAGTTGTTAAATAATAGTGAAGTCACGTTGTAATAACAATAACTCATCTCTCTCGAGTTTTCTTTTTGTGCTTTGCCAAAAGCCACTGTGTCAAGTGTCCTACTTGGGTTGCCGTACGGAGTTGACCATCTCGCACATGCGCACTGCCGACGGCCAAGTTGCACGTACGCCCTGCGCATGCGTGAGTGGCAATAACTCTCCTTACCAGCAGGCGGCGGTAGTGTGTATTCGTCATTCAAAAGAGGCAACAACCGGAAGACACCAAGAGATAACCGAGAGAAGAAGAATAGACTGGGTGATAAAAACAAACAACAAATAGCTTGTGCGTTCCATTTTCACTCTACAGCGAGAAGCTCTGTATCCTGAGTCGAGAGCTGGAGTTAAATGAAATAGTTTGTTTGGGTCCCTCACTTCCGTTTCACTTCTCATGCACTGATTCGCTAAGCTGAACAGCCAATCAGAGTGATTTATTTTGCCGACAGCCTTTGGCCGAAAACCCGCCGATTCAACATGTTGATTTTCGGCCGAAAAGGCATCGGCCCGGCTGAAAAGACCCGACGGTGCGGGACACACCAATCTGAGTAGGGCGTGTCGATGCTCATCGTCGGCCTGACGCCCACCGACGCCGATAAACGGCCTGGTGTGTCCGTGCCTTAAAGCTGCTTTTTTTAAATGAGGAAATACATTTTCACAAGAAATAACATCACATGTAAATGTTATGATTGTAATTCCTTTTCCAGGTTGGTGGTGGTGGATCATCGTTGTGATAGTGGGTGTTGCAGCACTCATAATAATCAATACGCCTGTCATCTGACGGACGAGGACTCAAGGTGAGGACATTCACACATTATACTTTACAAACAAGCTTTTGAGAAACTTGGATTTTAACTATGGAAGATTACATTGATGCTCTTTGGCCTCTTCAGGACAGAGACCTCAGACGGATGAAAACATTGTAAGTTTTATGAATAAGAAGACAAACGTTTTGACAGTAAACAGTTGAATCAGATCAAACAGTGTCGTAAAAATCTAAACCAGATTAAATAGAAAGAGATGAGGGGAGAGAGGATGAAGGGATGTACAGAAAGAGGGATTAAGAGATGAAGGGATATACAGAGGGATGGATATAGGGAGGGGTTTTCAAAGAATTGAGGGGTGGTTGAAGGGATGTAGGTATATTAGCCGCTTTCACACCAAGTACTTTGCCGGCACTTATACCTCATTCACACCAACGGTGTTTCAGGGCCGGTTCGGAGCTGGAGCTTGAAAAGCACCGGGTTTTCCTGTTCACACCGCAGCGGAGCCGCCTCTTAGCTCCGGAATCCGGTTAGTTTCAAGCACCAAAAAATTGTCCGGCTGGAGCAAAAGCACCACATATGTCACGCTTACGTCGAGGCGGGGGCGGGGGCGGGATCAACTCCTGAACAACAACAAAAAGCCGGCGTTTTATCCAGTTTGTACACAACGATGGAGAAACTTAGCAAGCAGCAGTGGTCCACTGAAGAGACCAGCCACCTACTGGGAATCTGGTCTTCCGAAGAGGTGCAGAGGAAGCTGGAGCACAATCGGCCATTGTTGTCGCGGTGAGGGGTTTCCGCGCGGTTTGGCTTTATGAAGCAGGCACGCAAACGGTTACGTCATAACGCAAACGATGACACAATGACGCAGCACCAGTCGGATTCTGGGCGGTGTGAAAAGAGCCGGAGCTAAACCGAAGAACCGGTTTTTAACCTGAAAAGCTCTAGCACGGAGCTTGAACCAGAGTTGCGTTGTTGTGAATGAGGTATTAGTGCCCCGGCACTTAGTACCCCAGGGCACTAAGTACCAATTGCGTTCACACCGGAATAAGTCCCTGGGGGAAGATTATGCAAATGAAGCCGCTGACGTCGCTTCTTCTTCTTCTGCTTTGGGTTTACTGGCAGGCCGCAAACAACTTCACGGCGTATACTGCCGTCCAAAGTCCCCGGAGTTGGGGAAGGCTTCAGTAGAAGCTGCTGGGAGTCCCAGCAGCTTCTACTGAAGCCTTCCGAGTAAATCGCCAGAATGCCGACACCTCCTCATCTCCACCGCTCCCATGTTTTCTTTTGTGTTGCCATAAGTTATTCTCTCTCCGTTGGTGTGCGGGGCTAATGCTAATAATGCTAATACAATGGCGGCTTCACAAAACTTTTCAGAGTTTTACGGGCCGTGGTTTGCAATTTGCCCAGCCAATAGAAATTGGTACCACCTCTCAGCAGGCACTACAAATGGGGGTAAAAGTTCCTGGCACTAAGTTCTCTTTTTGGTGTGAACGCAACATAAGGGGTACTAACGGAACTAAATGGGAAAAGTACGGGAAAAACTCCGGTGTGAACGCGCCTAATGAGGGATAAAAGGATGAAGGGACAAAGGGAATTAGGGATGAAATGTTTGAAGGGATGAGGGGGTGGGATGAAGGGATTTAGGGAAAGATGGATATAGGGAGGGAGGGATGAAGAGTCGAAGGGTTGAAGGGATGAATGGATTACAGAGAGAAGGGATGAATGGAAGCAAAACTCAGATGGATGAAATCAATGTGAGTTTTTACAACAAAATACTGAACTGTTTTTACTCTCTCTTCATTATAAACTGATAAACACAGACACAAACTACAGCCTGCAAAGAGACCATAGATCTGAATCAACACCTCTTTGAACCAGTAACAGCTGAACATGATGAATTCAGATTAAAGGACTGATGCATGAATTACATCACATAGAGGATTTCCCCACCTTAACACTAGTGGCTTTTAGCAATGCTAATAGTTTTGTTGTATCAGAAAACAATGTGTATGTTATTGTGAATAATGTGCAGGACACAATCTAGTTTCTAAGCAAACAGTCCAGAAGTCAGTAGATTAAATCAGATCAGACTGATGGTGCGTTCAGGGTCTGCTGACTCAACTGCGAACGGTGTTTTACTTTGTTTTTTTTTGTTTTTTACCTCGGAGTCATCTTCGACAGTCAGCTCAAATTCAACCACCACATCAATCACATCACCAGGACCGCCTTTTTCCACCTCAAAAACACTCTCCTCCTCTGCTGCTGAAACCCTGATTCATGCATTCATCACTTCACGACTCGACTACTGCAATAGCATCCTCTCTACGGCATACCATCCAGCCTCCTCAATAAACTCCAACATATCCAGAACTCTGCTGCCCGCCTCCTCACCCACACCCGCTCCCGAGACCACATCACTCCCGTCCTCCAGAACCTCCACTGGCTCCCCGTCTGTCAAAGAATCAACTTCAAAGTCCTCCTGATTACTCACAAAGCCCTCAACAATCAGGCCCCCCCCCCCTACCTCACAGACCTGCTGCACCACCACGCCCCTTCCCCCTACCTCACAGACCTGCTGCACCACCACACCCCTTCCCCCTACCTCACAGACCTGCTGCACCACCACACCCCTTCCCGCTGCCTCCGCTCATCAGAAGCCAACCTCCTATCCATCCCCACCCGCATCAATCACCGGACCTGGGGGGACAGAGCCTTCTCCGTCTCTGCCCCCTCCCTCTGGAACTCACTCCCACAACCCATCAGAGACGGCACTGACCTCACCACCTTCAAAGAACTCACAAAACACTCACCTCTTCAATCTGGCTTTTAATGTGTGATTGTTTTTGTATTATTTGACTTGAACTTTAACTATATATTTATTTGTTGTTCCTTCCTTTTCTTTTCCCTTCACTATATCTGTAAAGCGTCTTTGAGCACCTGTAAAAGCGCTAACAAATTAAATCTATTATTATTATTATTTTCCACAGGTGCGTTATGATGTAGAAGATGGTACAGTGAACTGAGAAAACATCAGACCTCTTGATGGAGTTTGAGGAACACTTCTGCCTCCATCAGACTCCACTGATCAACAACGTCTATCTGTCATCATGTTTCACATCTTGAGTGGAAGATTTTACAATCATTCTGAATTACATATTATTTCATTTTAGTTTTGATCTAATAAAAAGAGCTTTTAACTCTAGTTTCCTTTCTTATATTGTCTTCATGCTGAAGGTCTCAGAGCTGATTTTAATATGTACTGATTCTGTGGTTGAAACACATTTAAGAGACGGATCACGTTTTGTTCAGTTGGATAATATCCACATGTCTACCCTACTTTTATAATTTTGGAATCATAAATCTATAGATGTACAATTAGAAAATTATAAAAGTAGGGTAGACATGTGGATATTGTCAAAGAATATTTCTGTCTTTACTCCTAGATATTTAACCTATTCTGTGTGTTGACATTTACGACCAACCCTGCTTCTAATCTCCCGTAAGGAATGTGATAATGCAGTCGTATGTTGATACTACCAGGTTTTATGGCCTGACCTAGCGGGCACAGGGGGGGTTTTACGACTGTGAGAACGCTGGCTTCTAAGCACCACAGATGTGAGAGACATCTCCTGTGTCTCCAGGTGTCTACGCCCATCCCCAATATGTGGATTTGACTCTGTAAACTAGTTAAAGGGTCTACCAAGATGCGAGGCTGATCAGATTTGACATGGCAACCCACCCGTGCAGTCAGAACCTTTGACTGTGTGACTTGTGATGTGAATTTGCCGATACTTGTATTAAATCTCAGTGTTTGACATCGGAACTCCTGCTCGTCCCGTGTCTGCTTCATGAGTCGGTGACTCCCACTGCATTGCTACACAGAAGTTTCCTCCACAGATATTAACCGACTGAACAAAACGTGATCCGTCTCTTAAATGTGTGTCAACCACAGACCTTAGCTATTTTCCAAAATCCTATGGAAAAATTACATTGCTTTTTTGTTGAAGGAACCGGAAGGAACCCATGCGCAGCTTACTTCCGGGTTTTAGGACGCGTCACTGTGGTGCTCTATTAGCCTTTAAATAGCAGAAGTATCCTTGTTTCTCAATGGTCGACCTAGGTAAAGGATGTTCTATATCGTATAAGGCTTCGCCCTCTAAGGCTATCGCTATTGGGTAATCCCCTCTGCACGTGTGCAGCACTGACAGACTTATTCCACGCCCACCTATGACGTGGGCCCCACCTCCAGGCTCACTTCCGTGTAAATAGGAAGTAGGCCCTACAATCCACTCCTACTTTTCTTCAACACTCCGTTGCAAAAGCATTGACAGGCAAAACCAGTTCTTTTAAGAGCTACTTAAAACAAACATTCCTCCTAAAAAGCTTTGTTTTTCGGGTAAGATGGAGACTGGGCAGGAAAGTCAAGGTTGCGTTAGGGATTGCCTCGTATGCGGGTCGGGCTACATTATGAGCTTTGACAGGCACTCACAGTGTGAGTCCTGCCTGGGAAAAGAGCATCTGAACGTTGCTCTCACTCCCGGGGTATCATGCTCGCATTGTGCCCGTCTGCCGCTGGCCCTCAGACAGCAGAGAGCGGACAAAGCCTTGGAGTGATAACCTTGGAGGGTTTCTTTCCTCCTCCTCACACATCAGAGGAGGAAGCCACATCTCATCTCCTTTGTCCCATGCGCGCGCTGGCATGCTATGTTGCGCGCACGGCTGCTTTACGCAAATCCCAGCGTCTGTGTGTGCATTACAGAGAGCGCTCTATGGGCAGCCTCTGTCTGCACAGCGCCTGTCACACTGGCTGGGTGAGGCGGTGTCACAGGCGTATGTTTCCTCGGGGTTGGATCCCCCGGAAAACATTAAAGCGCACAGCACCAGGAGAATATCAACTTCTGCGGCGTTGCACGGAGGAATGACAGTGGAAGACATTTGCACTGCTGCATCTTGGTCTTCACCCTGTTCTTTTATTCGTTTTTATTTGAGGGATGTCTCCCATTCCTCTCTGACACATTCAGTAATGAGTGTTCTGTCAGAATGAGTAATGTCGAGGGTTTTCAATTGCAGGCCTCTCTCCCGCCTGTCATACTTAGAGAGCGGCCTTTTGTTCCCCTCTCTTGATCGTTTTTAACAAGTGAGACTCGATCTCTTCTTTTTTAAATGACAGGTAGCCCGAGTAAGCCTACCTTCGTCCCTGATGGAGAAATATTCATTTTTTTAAATTTTATATTCCCCGGGAATGGGATGCTCCATCTACGCACAGCGAAATGGACATGGGTTATTAACTGAGTAGGTGTGTTTTGTGCTTCTGGTAACGGACGGAACCAGTGGGGCGTGGACTACATCCTGCTTCGCCCTTAACCCAATAGCGATAGCCTTAGAGGGCGAAGCCTTATACGATATAGAACTGGGGCTACGTACTGTAACCCAGCTTCTATGAGTATAGGCGCAGCCCTCTAAGGTTCGGGCCCCACTGGCTCCGCGAATAGCTGTTGGAGTGGATTGTAGGTGTGACTACCCGATCCGTCACCCTGCCCGATCGGTTCTGCGCATGTGCGAGAGGGTCCGCCATGTTGGACAACTCCGGACGGCAACACCAGATGGACACTTGACACAGTGGCTTTTAGCAAAGCTCAAAAAGAAAAACCGAGAGAGATGAGTTATTGTTATTACAACGTAACTTCTCTATTATTTAACAACTCTTTTTATTGGGTTCTTTTATTTGGGGTTAAGTACATTGTCAGAATAAGTGAGGAATGAATTTAACTTCTGTTAGACAGCCATATGCCATACATTTTTGCATACATTCACAGTAAATATTTATTCAGTATGATAGCTGTCTAACAGAAGTTAAATCTATTTCTCACTTATTCTGACAATGTACTTAACCCCAAATAAAAGAACCCAATACAAATAGTTGTTAAATAATAGTGAAGTCACGTTGTAATAACAATAACTCATCTCTCTCGGTTTTTCTTTTTGAGCTTTGCTAAAAGCCACTGTGTCAAGTGTCCATCTTGGGTTGCCGTCCGGACTTCCGGACCATCTCGCACATGCGCAGAACCGATCGGGTAGGGTGACGGATCGGGTAGTGACAGTAGGGCCTACTTCCTATTTATACGGAAGTGAGGCCGGAGGTGGGGCCCACGTCGTAGGTGGGCGTGGAATAAGTCTGTCAGTGCTGCACACGTGCAGAGGGGATTACCCAATAGCGATAGCCTTAGAGGGCTGCGCCTATACTCATAGGAGCTGGGTTACATTACGTAACCCCAGATCATCCACCTCCGATTATTTCCCTGTAACCCTTCTTTGCACATGTCTCCTTACAGGTGTCCATGTTGATATTACCACTATATTGTTGTTATCACTATGACCACTCTATACCTTGACCAAAACTTGACCTTGTTAGTCATTTCTAACAGATGAGAGGGGAGTTTTACCATTGTCCACTTTCCTAATATAACTTCTTACCCCATACACTTCAGAGAATGAGAAGGACAGTTCTACCTGAACCCACTAAAAGTGGCCCTTTGAAACCATTTTGAATGACGATCTCGGGTATGGCATCTAATCTCAGTTTCCAAATAGGAAGTCCGACCTCAGGGGGCGTTCCAGTTGAAATTTCCCACTAGGAACTCAGATATTCCCACTTCCCTGTACAACTGGAATGCACCAAATATCTCTTTATTATTTGAATCGCCCAGTCAGAGCTGGTGGGTGATGCCAGGGAAAAGGAAGTTTGGGAACCTTTGCTGGGTCTGCTTTCCCCCACAACCTGACTCCGGGTCAGCAGTTTGCCGATGGATGGAAACGTCTTAGGAAAAGAAAGAAGAATAACTCTGGACACAACACTTAAATATATCACTTTTAATGTGTGATTGTTTTTGTATTATTTGACTTGAACTTTAACTATATATTTATTTGTTGTTCCTTCCTTTTCTTTTCCCTTCACTATATCTGTAAAGCGTCTTTGAGCACCTGTAAAAGCGCTAACAAATTAAATCTATTATTATTATTATTTTCCACAGGTGCGTTATGATGTAGAAGATGGTACAGTGAACTGAGAAAACATCAGACCTCTTGATGGAGTTTGAGGAACACTTCTGCCTCCATCAGACTCCACTGATCAACAACGTCTATCTGTCATCATGTTTCACATCTTGAGTGGAAGATTTTACAATCATTCTGAATTACATATTATTTCATTTTAGTTTTGATCTAATAAAAAGAGCTTTTAACTCTAGTTTCCTTTCTTATATTGTCTTCATGCTGAAGGTCTCAGAGCTGATTTTAATATGTACTGATTCTGTGGTTGAAACACATTTAAGAGACGGATCACGTTTTGTTCAGTTGGATAATATCCACATGTCTACCCTACTTTTATAATTTTGGAATCATAAATCTATAGATGTACAATTAGAAAATTATAAAAGTAGGGTAGACATGTGGATATTGTCAAAGAATATTTCTGTCTTTACTCCTAGATATTTAACCTATTCTGTGTGTTGACATTTACGACCAACCCTGCTTCTAATCTCCCGTAAGGAATGTGATAATGCAGTCGTATGTTGATACTACCAGGTTTTATGGCCTGACCTAGCGGGCACAGGGGGGGTTTTACGACTGTGAGAACGCTGGCTTCTAAGCACCACAGATGTGAGAGACATCTCCTGTGTCTCCAGGTGTCTACGCCCATCCCCAATATGTGGATTTGACTCTGTAAACTAGTTAAAGGGTCTACCAAGATGCGAGGCTGATCAGATTTGACATGGCAACCCACCCGTGCAGTCAGAACCTTTGACTGTGTGACTTGTGATGTGAATTTGCCGATACTTGTATTAAATCTCAGTGTTTGACATCGGAACTCCTGCTCGTCCCGTGTCTGCTTCATGAGTCGGTGACTCCCACTGCATTGCTACACAGAAGTTTCCTCCACAGATATTAACCGACTGAACAAAACGTGATCCGTCTCTTAAATGTGTGTCAACCACAGACCTTAGCTATTTTCCAAAATCCTATGGAAAAATTACATTGCTTTTTTGTTGAAGGAACCGGAAGGAACCCATGCGCAGCTTACTTCCGGGTTTTAGGACGCGTCACTGTGGTGCTCTATTAGCCTTTAAATAGCAGAAGTATCCTTGTTTCTCAATGGTCGACCTAGGTAAAGGATGTTCTATATCGTATAAGGCTTCGCCCTCTAAGGCTATCGCTATTGGGTAATCCCCTCTGCACGTGTGCAGCACTGACAGACTTATTCCACGCCCACCTATGACGTGGGCCCCACCTCCAGGCTCACTTCCGTGTAAATAGGAAGTAGGCCCTACAATCCACTCCTACTTTTCTTCAACACTCCGTTGCAAAAGCATTGACAGGCAAAACCAGTTCTTTTAAGAGCTACTTAAAACAAACATTCCTCCTAAAAAGCTTTGTTTTTCGGGTAAGATGGAGACTGGGCAGGAAAGTCAAGGTTGCGTTAGGGATTGCCTCGTATGCGGGTCGGGCTACATTATGAGCTTTGACAGGCACTCACAGTGTGAGTCCTGCCTGGGAAAAGAGCATCTGAACGTTGCTCTCACTCCCGGGGTATCATGCTCGCATTGTGCCCGTCTGCCGCTGGCCCTCAGACAGCAGAGAGCGGACAAAGCCTTGGAGTGATAACCTTGGAGGGTTTCTTTCCTCCTCCTCACACATCAGAGGAGGAAGCCACATCTCATCTCCTTTGTCCCATGCGCGCGCTGGCATGCTATGTTGCGCGCACGGCTGCTTTACGCAAATCCCAGCGTCTGTGTGTGCATTACAGAGAGCGCTCTATGGGCAGCCTCTGTCTGCACAGCGCCTGTCACACTGGCTGGGTGAGGCGGTGTCACAGGCGTATGTTTCCTCGGGGTTGGATCCCCCGGAAAACATTAAAGCGCACAGCACCAGGAGAATATCAACTTCTGCGGCGTTGCACGGAGGAATGACAGTGGAAGACATTTGCACTGCTGCATCTTGGTCTTCACCCTGTTCTTTTATTCGTTTTTATTTGAGGGATGTCTCCCATTCCTCTCTGACACATTCAGTAATGAGTGTTCTGTCAGAATGAGTAATGTCGAGGGTTTTCAATTGCAGGCCTCTCTCCCGCCTGTCATACTTAGAGAGCGGCCTTTTGTTCCCCTCTCTTGATCGTTTTTAACAAGTGAGACTCGATCTCTTCTTTTTTAAATGACAGGTAGCCCGAGTAAGCCTACCTTCGTCCCTGATGGAGAAATATTCATTTTTTTAAATTTTATATTCCCCGGGAATGGGATGCTCCATCTACGCACAGCGAAATGGACATGGGTTATTAACTGAGTAGGTGTGTTTTGTGCTTCTGGTAACGGACGGAACCAGTGGGGCGTGGACTACATCCTGCTTCGCCCTTAACCCAATAGCGATAGCCTTAGAGGGCGAAGCCTTATACGATATAGAACTGGGGCTACGTACTGTAACCCAGCTTCTATGAGTATAGGCGCAGCCCTCTAAGGTTCGGGCCCCACTGGCTCCGCGAATAGCTGTTGGAGTGGATTGTAGGTGTGACTACCCGATCCGTCACCCTGCCCGATCGGTTCTGCGCATGTGCGAGAGGGTCCGCCATGTTGGACAACTCCGGACGGCAACACCAGATGGACACTTGACACAGTGGCTTTTAGCAAAGCTCAAAAAGAAAAACCGAGAGAGATGAGTTATTGTTATTACAACGTAACTTCTCTATTATTTAACAACTCTTTTTATTGGGTTCTTTTATTTGGGGTTAAGTACATTGTCAGAATAAGTGAGGAATGAATTTAACTTCTGTTAGACAGCCATATGCCATACATTTTTGCATACATTCACAGTAAATATTTATTCAGTATGATAGCTGTCTAACAGAAGTTAAATCTATTTCTCACTTATTCTGACAATGTACTTAACCCCAAATAAAAGAACCCAATACAAATAGTTGTTAAATAATAGTGAAGTCACGTTGTAATAACAATAACTCATCTCTCTCGGTTTTTCTTTTTGAGCTTTGCTAAAAGCCACTGTGTCAAGTGTCCATCTTGGGTTGCCGTCCGGACTTCCGGACCATCTCGCACATGCGCAGAACCGATCGGGTAGGGTGACGGATCGGGTAGTGACAGTAGGGCCTACTTCCTATTTATACGGAAGTGAGGCCGGAGGTGGGGCCCACGTCGTAGGTGGGCGTGGAATAAGTCTGTCAGTGCTGCACACGTGCAGAGGGGATTACCCAATAGCGATAGCCTTAGAGGGCTGCGCCTATACTCATAGGAGCTGGGTTACATTACGTAACCCCAGATCATCCACCTCCGATTATTTCCCTGTAACCCTTCTTTGCACATGTCTCCTTACAGGTGTCCATGTTGATATTACCACTATATTGTTGTTATCACTATGACCACTCTATACCTTGACCAAAACTTGACCTCGTTAGTCATTTCTAACAGATGAGAGGGGAGTTTTACCATTGTCCACTTTCCTAATATAACTTCTTACCCCATACACTTCAGAGAATGAGAAGGACAGTTCTACCTGAACCCACTAAAAGTGGCCCTTTGAAACCATTTTGAATGACGATCTCGGGTATGGCATCGAATCTCAGTTTCCAAATAGGAAGTCCGACCTCAGGGGGCGTTCCAGTTGAAATTTCCCACTAGGAACTCAGATATTCCCACTTCCCTGTACAACTGGAATGCACCAAATATCTCCACGCTATTATTTGAATCGCCCAGTCAGAGCTGGTGGGTGATGCCAGGGAAAAGGAAGTTTGGGAACCTTTGCTGGGTCTGCTTTCCCCCGCAACCTGACTCCGGGTCAGCAGTTTGCCGATGGATGGAAACATCTTAGGAAAAGAAAGAAGAATAACTCTGGACACAACACTTAAAAATATAACCCACAATACTTTATTGCCGTTAATGTCACTGGACAAAAGTTTACAATATGTGAATCACTCTAGTTTTACAGACTGCCATTTGGTGTTATACATCTTTGGTTTTTGCACATTCAGGATATTAAAAAATGTTCCGTGATTGATTCATTGATTGTCAGTTGGTACAGTGGGCGTGAAGCGACTGCATGATTGTCATTTCAGCTTTTCGGTGAACATTCGAGCAGTCTTCTTAATGTTCTATAAAACACAGATTTTTAAATGCAAACAGATGGAGATGACAGTATTGTTTCAAGTCACACTGAAGCTGAGAAGCACACGCAACACAATGCCTTTTTTAAACATAGTGGCAAATAAAGGAATTACAAACTGACATTAACGATTCAAAGTATACAAAGGGTTCCCAGGTTAGAAACATGGTTATGTATTACAAACATTAAAGGCTGTGGGCAGTGCAGCAACATTGACTGTAGAGATTTAGCACCATAGATCCTAAATGGAGATATTATGGCATTGTACAGACAGTGTAAGCTTGTATGAGATAATAAATGATGGGAATGTTTATTGTTATTAAGTCCGTTTTACATGTAACCTTGGTGGTGGCTGATTGACAGTGGTTTCAAACAATACAGACAGGTTTTTTCTCAACAAAAAAAGACAACACTTAAAAGGCCTTCATCTTACTGTGAGTATTCGGTTTGGCAGCCTCGACATTGGAAAACAAAACATCTACATTTTACTTAAAAATATACAATTCAATTTTCAAGAAGCAAGTTTGATAATATTGTTTTTTCAGCATTGAGACAAAAGACAGACGTACACAACAATAAATCCTAAAAAAAGAATAAGTCATTTTTGCAATCCAGATTCAAGACTGCACTTTGTACAGAGTACGAGATGGTATTATCTAGCACCCTTTTCCTCCTCGAGAGAAAAACAAATCGTGAGAAATGAAAGATGACCTGCTTGATATTTGGTTTCTTTATGAGGTTTGGTGTTTACCTGTGTGCGTGCCCTTACGCTGTACAACACTACCTTTAGTTACAGCTTAGGTTAACATGTCATGGGTCTTTGAGGCTGCAGTCAGCTGTGTTGTAAACAAGGTTAAGAACGCTCACCGTAAAGTAAAATAAGTCCACTTATAATCGAGTTCTGCTCTATAGAGTGGTGCAGTTAAGACTTATCTTGTCGGCTAACAATTTTGGAATATCCCAGCAAATAAGAACAGTGGACACGACACGTTTCGTACTCTCCATAACACGTGTTTTATTAATTTCAAAGGTACTAAGCTAATGTTAGGCTAAAACAAGCTACAGAACGTCACCACCGCTAAGCTAACGGCGGCTAATGTTTGGCGTGTTGACACCCTCCATATTTAAACACCTATTGTATTTAATTAAAAAGGTCAAAAGCCAGAAGTAAAAAGCTAATGCTAGGCTAAAACAAGCTACAGAACGTCACCACCGCTAAGCTAACGGCGGCTAATGTTCGGCGTGTTGACGTTTAGTTCCCATTTAAGCTACATACGCTTCAGATATTCACCAATTGGGTATTTACTGACCTATTTTATGTTGTACAACAAAATGTGCAAATCTCTTTAGATTTTGTTAACAACATTTCTTATTTCAGGCATCTGACCAAAATCACGAGGGAAGCAAACGTTGTAAAATGCGGACTAATTTCCTGGTTTGAAGGGCTCATTCCTGCACCACTCTATTCTCCTGTAGCTTTTATGTTTCGGAGTTTTTTTAAATGCAGAACCGGGAGAAGCTATCGACAAGGGGACAAGACTCTGGCCGTAAAGAAAAAGCTGTCTCTCAGGTCCAAAATCAGTGCTCCCGAAGTCTTAATCCCGACGAGATAAACACAAACATGATCTATCTTTTTCTCTGTGAGCTACTAACTGGTGTTTATCCCCCGCTCACGATGGATCCCGAGCGACACTAGCACCCTCTTGTTTCAAATTCTGCATCGCAGCACGGTGTCCGCACTGGCTGAGAAGCACTGAGGTAACCAAACACGACCGCACACACACGCAAACACGCTAATCCCTGCTGGACAAAAGTCGGCTACGTCAAGAGCAGCTCGCTGAAAGTGGGTTTTCATACGGCTATGAAACAGACCTGCGATGGACTGAAGAACCTGAAATGCTGTGTAAATGTTGCAGTCCTTCGTGTTAACATTTTTCAAACAGCACAAATACATTAAATGACACACTACAATACTGAAAGGGGCGGACGTGACGAACATTGTTCCCCAGTGTTGTGAATTATTAAGATCACAGAGAGGTGAGAAAGTCCTTGGACCACCCGACCCCTTATACTTAGAATGTTGGCATCTGCTCTCTGCACTTATTTTCTTGTACCGCTTGTGTACAAAAGTGCTTCATGGACTTTTTAACCATTATTTTGTCTCCATCAGGGTGCTACGGTCCAAACACTGATCACCTCTCTGCTTTCTCCTCCACCGGTTCTCAGTGGAGTGCTGGGTCAACTACAAGTGGAGGGGCGCATGAGGAAGTGTAGTCATAAAACATGAACATATAATAACAAAAACAGTAACAAAGTGGTGGTAGAGTTGGGCTGATTGACTCAGTCTTTCGTAGCCCTTGATGCAGGTGGGGGTGCTCCTGCAGGGGGGAGGAGTTATCGGAGAAAAGGGGGTGGAAGGGAAGGTTAGAGGCTTTTAGGAATCAGTCCAGGACAGGATGGCGAGCGCACTCTGGGCTCAGTGCAGGTGGATGAGGAGCTTGATGCGCAGGGCGTCTCCTATCTCCCCTCGTAGGTAGTCAGTGTCGTGCTGCTCCTCCAGCTGGTGGAGTCTGCGGGGCCCGAAGAGCCTCAGGCTGGCGATCTCCAGCCGGTAGGATCCCGCGGGGGGCGCCCTCTTGGCGAGCCGGAGCACGCTCTTGCCGTCGCGTCGCTCCAGCAGGCGGAAGTGTTCGTTGGTGTTCCCGTGAGTGATGACGTAGCGGACGTGGTGCTCCAGAGGCTCCAGGGCCGGCAGGAGCTCCAGCAGAGGCTCCTTGTTGAGCAGCGAGGACAGAGTGAGGTTCATGGGGATCGGGCCCTGCGTGTCGATGCTGGCCATGCTCACTTCTGGCTCCTGGAGGATGAGGACAGAGGAACATTAATTATTAATATTATTGTATATTTTTTTTACGTTTATGTTTATTTATGAGTTACTTTTAACAACAAGGCAATTCACAGTGTCTTACAAAACAAAAGTACCTTTATATTTCTCTAATTATACTTTGGGTTTTTCATTTTTTACAAACACGAACAATGACATCCACAAATAAAGATATTAACAATGAGTGAATAAGACATGTACAAATGTATAATATACAACATGTTACTTACTAATACGTAACCAACCAAGTTAATCTCCCTTAATATGATTATTTTTTATATTAAAGAATGGTGTTTTCATTTTGTTTAGTGTTATGAGTATTTCATTTTTTCTTTAAATTGTATTTGTGATTTTTCATTGATTTTTTATTATTATTTTCTTTTTAATTTACACATTTTTTCACATAAAAAAAAAAAAAAATGCTAACGATTTTAATTCATATGATACGGCACGTTTCTTTCTTTGTCTGTTTGTTGACTGTACTGTATGTAAAACCATTTACTTTAAACAGTATGTAATACAGTGTTACATGTGACAGGATATCGTGCGGCTTCATGTGTAAAATATGGTGTATTTAAATTCTTAATAAAATCAAAGGCAGTTTGTCAACACGTACCTCGTTGAGTTCGTTTCCGTCAGTGTGGCGTCTGTGGCGCCCGTTCTTGGCTCCTCCTCCTGCTCCCGCTCCATTGATCTTACACTCGTAGCACGACTCGGGAGACAGACTGTCCTCGTCATCGCCCTCCGTGACATGTCCCGGGAAACCTGAGCCGCTCATACAGTGACTGGAAGAAGCAATGAGATGATGTTTAGTCACAGGGAAGGAAATGCATTTTAAATTAATTCATCACTACTCTCAGCATACCATAACCTATTGCAACGTACTGTTTGGCATTGTATCTCATTGTAGTATCATATCGTATCATATTGCATCGCATCGTATCGCATAGTATCGTATAGTTTTGTATCATACCGCCTCGTATTGTATTGTATACTATTGTATCGTATCACTTTGTATAGCATCGCCTCATCTTGTTTTGGTTTGGTAACGCTCGTATCCTATAGTTTCATATGGTATGGTCTCGCTTTGTGTCGTACAGTCTCATATCGTATCTTAAACTTATTGAAAATGAATTGGCAATAACTCAGCACTGCATTGTACCATAACGTATAGCAGTGTTTCTCAAACTGTTTCATACCAAGGACCACTTAAAGGCGGGGTAGGTAAGTTTCAGAAACCGGCTCGAGATACACTTCGTTTTTCTAGACCAGATTACAAATCGGCTGAAAATGGTACAAACAAGTGGCAACATGTGTGATGGGGTGTTTATCTGGGCTATTTCATGCAATTGAAAGTGAAACTTAACTTCCCTCCATTTTGGAGATATTCCCGCGAGAGTGCGGAAAACTTAAATTAATTAATTTATTTCAAATGTGAAATTATACCAATATACTCACGGACCACTAGGGGGCGCTCACGGACCACCAGTGGTCACCACAATTTGAGAAGCACTGACGTATAGTATCGTACTGTATCGCATCTCATTGTATCGTATCGTTTGGTATCATCTCTTATTGTATCGTCCCATACAGTATACTATTGTATTGAATTGCATAGTTTGGTATCGTATTGTATCGCCTTGTATCGCATCGCCTTGTATCGCATCGCCTTGTATCGTATGGCATGATATCATATCGTAACGTATGCTATAGCATGTTATCGTGTTGTATCGTATAATCTCAGATCGTATCTTATGATACCATGGTATATCGTATTGTACCACATCGTCTCCTATCTTATTATTACGTATCATATGTGTCCCCTTACCCCTGTCCGGCCCTGTAGAAGCCCCCGGGGCAGCCGCACTGATACCCTCCGTCGGTGTTGGAGCAGCCGTAGATACAGGGGTTGGCGCTGCCGCCGCTGCACTCGTTCACGTCCTGGCAGCCGCTGCCGCCCTGCTCGAAGTCAAAGCCGGAGGGACACACACACTTAAAGCTGCCCAGTGTGTTGTAGCAGGAGGCGGAGCCACACACCGACGCTCCCTGACACTCGTTCTCATCTGAAGGGCGAAAAGTGCAGAGACAGGAGATGAGAAAAAGATGGTGTTATTCTTCCATTCAAGATAAGTGAGTTCACGTATTTAACTCTGCATACAGCATACATCAAATTGATAGGCTTATGCAAGAGGCCTTTTTAATATTTGTCATTACTTGCCACTTAAAAAAATTAATCATAGAAATACTGGTATCACAACATGTTTCCGATAACTTTACTTTTTCTGTGGGATAACTGTCGATCGAATATATATCGCAAATCCTTTGTATCAAGAATCAAGAAGTTGTGAATTCATTCAAATGTCGATTTTTAAACTAATTAAGTGTTAGATAAAACCAGATCAATCAAGATATATATTTTGAGAAATGGTTATTACATTATTCCTCAAAGATAAGAATTTCCCTTAATCACTTTACACTAATAACTTAAGGAGACATCATACTTCTACATACATTATGGAACAATTTATAACTTAACATATTGCTGCAGTCTTTTAATAAGCCTTGAGCCCCAGGTCCTTCATCCACAGGACAAACTCCCAGAATGCATCAGTGTGACTCACCCACGCACTGGTTCCACTGGTAGTGCTGCACGTAGCCCTGAGGACAGCCGCAGCGGAAACCTCCCATCATGTTCTGGCAGCCGTGCTGGCAGCGGTGGTTACTGCCACACTCGTCCACATCTGAGCAAAAGGAAAATACACTTTTACTCTCGTGTTCATTTCAGTGGAAACACTAATTTCTGCCAAATCAAAAACACCAGAAACTTGTCAACGTTCCAATGACTTTGGAATTAAAAATGACATTGCTACTATGTGTACTTTTTCTAGGATAAAGTATGCTCACTAGCCCCTTGATCTGTATCTTCAGCGTCCCTGAAGGATTTACCTGTTTCACCCGCAAATGAGATCAAAAAGATTGCCTCTCTTTTCGCCTGCAGGCATCATTTGCTTCTTGCTGCTTGTTTAAAATACTTAATGTCCTTCATATACTTAAGAGCAGGGGTTCCCAACCTTTGTTCCCAAGAGCCCCCACAAATGACTCCAGTTGGAAGTTGCGCCCCCCGAACCTCCCACACACAAGGGGGGGGGGGGGGGGCGCAACAGCGCTAATTAAAGTTTAAAACTCTCAAAATGCTACAACTGCTGTCACAAACTGGATGAATGTGTAGTATTGTGTTAAAGGAGGATGAAAGCGTAATCAAGGAGCGCTGTTGGAGCGACTTTGATGGTTGTTGGACTCAGGATTAACTAATTTGGATTCCCGCTGGATGAAGAAATTAAAGGACGGCGGAAGTGGAAACAATTCACAAAGGGATTAAACTGTTTGAAACACATGCTCAAAGTAAGCCGGATTTTACAGATGTGTTTACGTGGATTCAAAAGTCGTGAATAATCTACAAAATGGAGGAGACCGATCTGATCGGAGCAACTGACAAATAATCCAACTGAAACCGGCGTGGACGATGACTGTGTTTTAAACATGCGCTTATCCAGAAAAGCCTGGTTTGGACACTTTACGGCAGAAGAAACATTTCTATTAAAGAAAGAATTATACATTTCTGTCTTTTTATGCCTTTAATAGCTACTAACTTGAATTGTTATTCAAATGAATTAATCAATTATTTTTGTATGTTGTATTGTGATGTAGAGACAAGGCTTTTAGTGACAATCATGTATTGCTTTACAATTATATGTAAAAAAAAAAAAATTCTAAATATGATATTTGGCCTCAAATCATCTGAGGCCTGGCGCCCCCCCTGCGCCCCCCCCAGGTTGGGAACCACTGCTTAAGAGAACATGAATCACAATATAAGGGGTTGCTCCAATACGTGTTATAACACTTATCCTATTCTCTCTTTTATTAATTGTATTCCTTCTTAGGAAAATTGACAGGACTTTTTTTGCCATGTGACGAGACCGGTTGAATTTAATGTTGTGATAAAATGTGATTGTCTTCATTGATTGTCTGTGTGATTGCCCGATCAACATTCTCTTATATTTCAGTTATTTAATTCCTTTCATATATATTTTAGTTTGTTTAGTTTTTTGTCAATGGGATCTATTTTGGCCAAGCGTGTATACCGTGGTCTCGTGTTAGCAAACGTCTACTTTCAGACAGTTATAAGGACCTTGTGTGGCAGATCTTCCTTCCGCGTGTACTCACCCTCACACTCCACGCCGGTGCCGTCCAGGGAGAAGCCTTTAGAGCATTCACAGTTGAAGCTGCCGGGCGTGTTGACGCAGGCAGCTCTGGTTCCACACGCCGTGTTCTGAGCAGAGCACTCATTGTTGTCTGCAAACAGGAGGACAACAACACATTAAAGATGCTGCACGTGTCCCTCCGTAGACATCAGTGCAGGCCATCCCTGATGCACTCACCGATGCAGGCCGTCTGGTGCTGGGTGAAGCCGGGGGGGCACTTGCAGGTGAAGCCTCCGATGGTGTTCACACACAGGAACTGGCAGTTATGTTGCTTAGACGAACATTCATCAATATCTGAGGGAAACGAGAAAACACTTAATATCGGTCAAAAGCAAAAAAGCTTGTTTTTAGAAATCATGAGAGCAATATCACACATTATTATGAATATACAGCTCCCAGTGGAACAGAGTGTTAAGGGCAACAATACTGAGTACTAAGTATGAAAGATTGTGTATATTGGAATATATATGGTGTTGTATTCAATAATGAATATAATGTTAAACACCTGAACTTTTGAAAGAACATCCACAACATTCATCTGTTTGCAATCTGTTATATCATATTCCAATTACTTGTATATAGACTCTCCTTGCACTATTTATATTCTAATTGATTTGTATTTACTTGCACTATTTGATCAGTTGTATTGTGTTGCACTGTTGTATCTACACTGTAGCTACTGTACGCACACATGACAATAAAAGAGTTGAAGTTGCTGATGGCAAAGTAAGTCTGTTAAAAAGCCTGATGTTGAACGTATCGTTCACTGAAGCTTCCTCCGTGCCTGGCCAGCACATCCTGGAGTGTGTGAAGCCTCTGAAGCAGGGGTGTCCAAACTACGGCCCGGGGGCCAAATGCGGCCCGCGGACCATTTTGAAACGGCCCTCAGCAAATTAAAAAAGTATAATGGCATACGGCCCACAAATGAAACTTGTGCTCGTCTTATATTGTACTTCTTAAATATATATATACAAATATATTACACAGTAGTATTCATGTATTAATAAGCCCACTTTTCAAATAAATTCAGTCAATTAAACAAATCTTAGTTGATAAGACAAAAGGCCAATGACTTATTTACATAACAACCTTGAAAGACACCCTTCCTATGTCCTCTTATTATAATCAATCTGAAGCTTCTGCTTTAAGGAATGAGCTGCCAACAAAATAAATGAAACCTTAAAGCATTTTCAAGTATCAAGAATAATTTACAGGTTATTTTAATATCATCTTTTCCAATTGTGCAAATAATCTTTTCTTCTAACCCTAACCCTGTATTTGATTGACTTATAACTGAACTTATGAGGCAGTACACCTCGCCTCTAGTGAGTGGCCCAGCCCTCGTATATTTGTCTGTATGCGGCCCTCTGTGGAAACAGTCTGGACACCCCTGCTCGAAACAGTCAACACACACACACACACACACACACACACACACACATCCAGAGTCCTCCTACCTTTGCAGGTCTTCCCGTCCGGCTGCATGCTGTATCCTCGGGGGCAGGAGCACAGGTAGCTGCCCTCTGTGTTCTTACACAGGAAGTTGCAGGGCTTCGGAGACAGAGCACACTCGTCCATATCTGGAACACACGAACAGGGGGATATATTCAGTATGCGTCAAACCAAACCAGATGCATTTGAAACCAAAAGGACTGATGGTAAGATGTGGCTCGTACCGATGCAGGAGGTGGACGTGTAGTCGGTTTTGTATCCACGTTGCAGTGACAGCGGAAGGACCCGATGGCGTTGATGCACTGACCGTTACTACACAGATCTGGCATCACCGTGCACTCGTTGATGTCTGAGGTACGGAGACGTTAGAGAAAGGGATAAGAGAGGTACTCATTGTAATAAGGCCACCCCTCAGGCCATTATGATTCTCATTCTTATTCATTTTCTCTTTATTTATTTAATTGGTGTGTAAGCTGAGATATACATAGATATCTTGCTACATGATTTAAGGGAGATTATTGTCCCCCATGGAGGGATGTATGATATATGCGTAGTAACTATCCTGCACACATTTGAGTGCGTATGCGGGTGTATGTTGTATGTATGTCTGAATGTTTACAAAAATGACAATAAAAAGATTATAAATAAACTAAAAGAAAGGTACTCACCGACACTTTAATCAACAAAGAGCTACAATCTTGTTTCTTTAACATCGTGTCAACCATTTTTCATGTAGCAGCATTAAACTTAATGTACCCTAATGTATGTTCCCTTTCACAGGTACATGTATTTTAATGCATCGTATTTAGTTATCGTAATATTGCGGACGTGCAGAATGACTTGCCATTTTGATTTACTACTTATAGGAGCAATGATGGAGCTGCTGAATGGAAAGGAGAAAGGCTTACCGGCTGCATATTATTTTATCTGTGGCACAAAAACCAAATGAACCCATAAGTTAAGGCTCCGATTTATTTCCGTTTGCCAAAAAGCTATTTTTTCCTTTTATTTTTCCTCTCTATTTTTGAACTAGCTTGTTTGGGAAACTGTACTTGACTAGAAAAAGAAAAAACTGAAAAAGCAGCTTTTAGCAATACAAAAAGAAACGATTGTTGTGATGAATATATAAACCGCAATAAACCGTATTTCATTTTGTTTTCATTTAATCCCATATTCTATTGACATGTATAGACTTTTTGCACTACTTTTTATTTTGTATTTTATTATATATGTTGCATTGTTGGAGGAGCTCAGGTCAGAAGAATTTAATTACCATTTCCAAACTGTAGCTTTGTGCATATGACAATAAAACCGTTGCATCTTGAAATGGGTAAATAAAGAAGCAGAAATAAAATGGAGAATTGTTTTGTTCAGATCAGTGTGTACCACGGTGGTGCCCCTCACCTCTGCCGTCGGTGGTGTATCCGGGTCCGAGCGGGCACATCCTCTTGTACTGCATGGTGCCGGGCAGCGGGCACAGCTCGCACTGAGACCCCCAGCCCCTCCCTGTGTTGCAGCAGCACTCAGACTTAGTGACACTGTTCCTGTTGGTGGCCGACTGCTGGCACATGATCTGCAGAACCTCCGTGAAGCAGAAGCCCTTTCTGTTGTCTGCAGGCCAGGAAGACAGGAAGGGAAGACAGTATGTTAATAATACAAAAGTTAATTCTTTATGGCATGGAAAATGTAATAAATACCACTTACCCCTCCATCCCCCCTCTCCCCCCTGGACTATAACTCCCCCACACACTCAGACACTCAAATCCAGCGTCAGACACTTTTTACGCTGCTATGGACAATCTTGCAATAATATTTCTTTTTGCACATTCGACAATCTGCACTAATGTACATTCTCAAAATATTGAAGTGACTGTTATTTTGTATATATTGATTGTTGTGTTTTTCTTTAGGTCTTAATGTGTGCACATGTAAAAATGTGTGTTTGACTGAGTATATATATTTATTTACACATATTTGCACGCAGATTTTTATATTTTATATAGTATTTCGATCTCTCCGTCTGTACACACAAACTGGAAGATTGACAATAAAGTTGACTTTGACTTATAATGTGTAACAACCAGAGATGGCAAAAGTACGCACATTCTTTACTCAAGTAGAAGTACAGATACTCGTGTTTAAAATACTCTGGTGAAAGTAGAAGTACTGACTAAACTTCTTTACTCAAGTCAAAACATAAAGAGGGCTTTGAAGTGTACTTCAGTAAAAAGTACCCATAGCTAGCAGCTGTTTTAAAGAGTACCTGACCTCCCTTTATATTAACAGAACAATAATGTCATTGTTAGCTAATGAATGTTTCCATGCTGAACAAAGGCAACATCGTATTTGAGTTCAACATGTAAGAAGTAAAAGTCGTCAGAAAAATAAGTAGTGGAGTAAAGTACTGATACCAGAATAATTTTCTTAAGTACAGTAACGAAGTATTTGTACTCCACTGCTTCCCACCTCTGGTAACAACAAGCTTTTCACCGGATCTTACCAATGCATTCGGTTCCAGTGACGCTGGACTCGAAGCCGTCGTTGCACTCGCAGCGGTAACTCCCCACCGTGTTCACACAGCGGCCGTTCTTACAGATGCCCGGTTTGGAGCGGCACTCGTTCAGATCTGCATGAGTTCGGGGAAAGAGGATGAGAGGATGAGGACGTTGGAAGAGGGGCGGACAATTCCAGGATCAGCAGTAGCAGAAATTATTGAGTGAAAGTTATCGAGATCTTAAAGGTCCCCCATTATACTGTCCAAACACCAAACAGATCATTGCAGCATTACCCATAATCCCCTCTGTTTCAGCCCTGATTCTCTGTCTGTTACTTTAGATGACTCACCCATACAGCCCTCTCCATCGGGTCTGCGCTGCATGCCGGGGGGGCAAATACACATGAAGGTCCCGATCAGGTTCTTACAGGTCATGCCCTTGGAGTCGCAGTCATCCATCCCCTCAGAGCACTCGTCCTGGTCTGGGGAGGGATACAGAGAGAGGGTCGGTTGGTAAAACAGCAGTTAAAGGTCTCCTATCATGCTATTGTTAGACATATATCACGGGTTTCAGATTTATAAAGATATATAAAAACATGTCTATGATGTGTTTTACTCAAGATACCAAACAGATCATACATTTTAGACACCCCTCATATCCCTCTGTTTCAGCCCGGTTAGAGGAATGCTGATTCTGGGTCCTTAGCTTGATTCAGCTAAATGTTGCCGTGATTAAACGCCATCATGTTCCAAACCACATCAAGGATTATTTCTGAAACAGTCTGGAGCTCAAATGCTTTCTCTCTCTCGCGTTTACCACAAGGTGAGTTTCTTTTTTTATTTCCTGCTTTTTTACACACACTCTCTCCGGTACAGGTTAGCTCTGAGTGTTAGCGATGCTAATGTAAACAAAGACCATTTTACGTCCAAAACACGTTGTGCATTGTTTCTGATAGCGATGTTTCTGATAGTGCCGTGGGTCCAGATTTCCGATATCACGTCATATCGGACGCAAATCTGGATCAGCTCCGTTGCACCCCCGTTTTTAGAGATTTGGGTACGGAGGAAAAGAGAGAGGGTTTTGTTTGTGAGTTCCCTGACGCACCGGGGACACATATTTATGTATAACAGACATTACAAAGTGCATTCTGCATGACAGGAGACCTTTAAACACACAGGAAGTTGTCCGTGCTCTCACCTCTGCACATGCGCTGGTCCTCTCGCAGCACGTAGCCACCGGGGCACATGCACTCATAGGCACCAAAAGTGTTCACGCACCGGAAGGCACACAGCAAGGGATTCTGGGAGCACTCGTTGATGTCTGGAGTCAAGAAGAGAGAAAGGATCCTTTAATCAACCCATTACAAAATAGTAAAATACTTGTAATATGAATGACTGTTTGAATGGCTGACCCTCGCAGGTCATCATGGCTCCGGGTTCGAATCCGTCCTGGCACGTGCACTCGAATCCTCCCACCACGTTGGTGCAGGTTCCATTGCCACAAGGGTTTCCAATCGAGCACTCGTCAGTGTCTGGAGAACGGCGCAGAGTAGAAAGAAGAAGCAGTTAGATTATATATTCTGTACCTGACGTTATAAAAGCACTCATTAGCAGATTAAATGTTAGAGGAAGCTTCTACTGGCGGAAGCTCAATGTTTTTGCGTTTAAGTAGCAAATGATAAACATTGAGGTTTAGACCCCGAGTAATGGTGCGCACTTTCAACCTGCGTACTCTGCCTACTTGAAACGTGTGTTGTGTTGATCACAATGTATCTGGGGAATTAAGTGTTGACTTGCTGGGAATTCATGTTGTTACAGTTGGTTCAAATAAAGGGAGATTCATCGATTTGTGGCACTCTTTTTACTTTAAAACTGGTATCAAGTATTCTCATCGAGAGGCTGAAGTCAAAGTCAAATCAGTCGTTAGGTAAGTGCGACTCAAGGCAACACCTCGAGTTACTGGTGGTAAAAAACAACATCCTACCTTTTGGTCATATATGTGACCCGCTCTATCGAAATCAGTCGGAAGTCTCAACGGCTCATTTCAGAATAAACGTGGATTTACGTAAAAAACTATTTTTTCAGGGTTCGGGTGTTTTGTTTGATTTTAAACAAACCAAGTCTTGGCTTTCAGAATATGAAACTTTTATTTCCAAAATCACACGATAAATACATGTTTGAAGCTTGTGAAGGGACGAAGACAGGCACCTCTCACTCGCACTCTGCTCTTCCAGCAGCGCCGCCCCCCTCCCTCCGGCTGACATTATGAACGTAAGAGTAAAGTAATCATAGATAACACGGCAGGATCCGTTACAGTTTGTTTTCATCTGATTTAAATTAAACAGAGTCTTGGCTTTCAGAATATTAAACTTGTTTCGGCAAATTCAGATGATAAATATAACTTTGAAGCTTCGGCATAATTACAAGCGGAGAACGGAGTAATTTAACGCCACAGCAGGCACAACAACAGCCGGTGTTTCTCGTGAAGGTTTTCCCCGGGAAACAAACACAATACACACAAACGCAAAAATACACAAACACACACACACGCACACACTCGCGAGCTTCCCCTCCAAACGAAAATATCTTCCCTCCGTAGTATTTTGATCATTTGCTCCACTAATAATCAATCAGATCGATGGATTCCAGAGAAGAGGAAACTTTAAAGGCCTTTTTCTCAAAATGAGGACTCTGTGACAGTCATTATATAATGTGACATATTTCGCTTAATATTTGGAGTACAACAACAATCCTGATATCATTAGAAAGCTAGGAATATCCTCTTTCCAACCGTGTATACAACTCAAAATGTGTCTTCGGGTCAATGCGACTGATTTCGATGGAGCAGGTCACATATTCTGTGACGTGGCAATAAAGCCCCTTAACAAAAGACAGCCGTTCTCCTGCTCTTTTTGAGACAATAACTCAAAGTACTCTACTTCTAGGATCTCAGTGTTATTTCTAGAAACCACCTTCAAAAAACTTACAAAAACTCACCTCTTCAATCTGGCTTTTAATGTGTGATTGTTTTTGTATTATTTGACTTTAACTTTAACTACCCGTACTTTTCGGACTATAAGCCGCGACTTTTTCCCCCATTTTGTTTGTACAGCTAACGGCCACTAGGGAACCTCCTAAATCTATGGATTTTACAGGTAAAATTAACCACCTTTAACTCTATGGGCTCTAGGACCGGTCCGCGCCCGCCACCTCTAAGCGGCGGGCTCCAGCAGGAAAAGCTGGAGGCCGGAAAAGAGACAGGTAGCGCGCCAAAGTAAAAGTGGAACCGAGAGACAGAACGAGAGCAAGACAGACGGACAATTATATGCAGGTGCGCTTTATAGTCCGAAAAGTACGGTAGATATTTATTTGTTGTTCCTTTATTTTATTTTCTCTTCACTATATCTATAAAGCGTCTTTGAGCACCTGTAAAAGCGCTAACAAATTAAATCTATTATTATTATTGTTATTTTACCAATACAGTTGACCCCGGTGTAATCCAGGTTGAAGCCGAAGGGACACTCGCAGCGGAACGAGCCGTCCGTGTTGATGCAGATCCCGTTCTGACAGATGCCCGGGTTGTCCAGACACTCATTCATGTCTAAAGAGAGCAAGAGGAAATAAGCATGTTTTAACAAAACCTCCACAATTATCTACTGGAGTAGATTTGCGTTGCGGCACTCACCTTCACGAGTATCGCCGAGTCCAGGCAGGGCTCCGTGCCCGAAAGGACAGAGTGTGTCAAAAGCTGCTACAGACACATAGAAAAAAAGGTACACATTATTATTTAGCTAATGTTTCTGTGTGCACGTGAGAAAACTAAAGTTCAAACGGTTAATTGTCATACATGTGGTAGTGAAAATCTTAATCCCAGGCTCCTCTAACGATGCAAAATGCCATATATTTAAGACATAAAACAGATGAAGAAATAAAGACATAATAATGAAAGTAAGATCAAGAAATAATAAAATATATACATATAAAATAGAATAATTAAAAACTGTCGAGTAGAAATATGTGGATTTGTGGACATTTGTAAAGAGGAACAAGTTATTCAAAACAAAAGTAGGTGGTAAAAGTTCTGTATGTGTGTGTGTGTGTGTCTGTGTCTCACACACCCTCACTCTCTCGGGGGCACAGCTCGCAGGGCAGCCCCCAGCCCTCTCCGGGCATCTTGCTGCAGCAGCACTTAGCCTTGGTGGTGTTCAGAGCTTTGGGGACGGAGCATTTCCCCGCCTCAAATGTAGTGAAGCAGAAGCTCTCTCTGGTGTCTGCCACGAGGAAAGAGATGGACCGTGATCGGTCGGTTATTCATGGCACACTCAAAGACAACATCGCCACAGTGTCAGGGATTATTCCAGATGTTCTCTCACCGTAGCAGCGCCGCTTGTTCTCCGAGAGGACGAAGCCCGACTGGCAGGTGCAGTGGAAGCTGCCGGGGGTGTTGGTGCAGGTGCCAAACTGGCAGATGTTGGGCTCCACCTCACACTCGTTGATATCTGAGCAGAGAGCGAGAAGAGGAGGGGAGGATTAAGAGAGGTGGGGGGAGGGTTAAGAGAGGTGGGGGGAGGGTTAAGAGAGGTGGGGGGGGGGAGGGTTAAGAGAGGTGGGGGGGGGGGGGGGGGGAGGGGGTGTTTTTTAGAGCAGATGGCTGGGTTGTACTGGGATGTTGATGGGAGCATTTAGTCTGAGCTGAAGTGGGTATATCCCTCTGTGTGTGTGTGTGTGTGTGTGTGTGTGTGTGTGTGTGTGTGTGTGTGTGGTCTAGCATTATTATACTTGTGGGGACCTACATCTGTTTACATAGTCACGTGTGGGGACTGGCTTCCCTTATGGGGACACATTGGAGGTACCCATGAGGGGAATCATTCATTTTAGGGTGAAGGCTTGGTAAGGGTAAGGGTAATATTAAGGGTTAGGGTTAGGCATGTGTTGGTTATGGTTAAGATAAGTCTCCAGGAAATGCATGTAAGTCAATGTAATGTCCCCTGAAGTGATGTATACATGGTGTGTGTGTGTGTGTGTGTGTGTGTGTGTGTGTGTGTGTGTGTGTGTGTGTGTGTGTGTCACTTACCTATACACTGGTCGTTCTGCACCTCGTAGCCAGGAGGACAGATGCATCTGAAAGATCCGTCCAGGTTCTGACAAGTTCCTGGAGAGCAGGTGCCGGGGAGGCTCACACACTCATTGATATCTGTGGACGGATTCGAAAAGAATATGTGTGTTTAAGTCTCGGTACCGAAGACAAACGGTACCGAAGGAAATCTTGGGATGCAACTAACGATAACATTCCTTCATTGCTTGAATCGATTGGTCTATAAACTGGTGTTAATTACTGCATGGAAACAAAGTCCAGAGGCGAGTCTTGTTCGCTCGAAAATGGAAAGATTCTCGCTTCAAAATGACTTAAAATGATATCAAATGGACAACGGGAATCCCCACAGTCGAGGGGCTGAAACCAACATCTACAACAGTTGGCAAAATCTTCTTTCGATCAACAAATAATTGATCGTAGTAAGTGTTGAAGCTGTAAAGAAAAACGTATAAACACTCCACCCCGCTCTCATTCATCTCGTCTCTTTAATGCCTGACTTACCGACACAGTTCTTCCCGTCCGGAGTGTTCTCGTAGCCCTCGTGGCAGAGACACTGGAAGGACCCCAGCCCGTTGATGCACTGCCCGTTCCGGCACACCTGCCCCTGCAGAGCGCTGCACTCGTCGATGTCTGGAGGATCAACAAGTCAAAGCATCTGAATTCTGACCTCCTTAGAAACAGTAGTCGAGGTTAACAGGTGCAATACATCCTGAAGATATTGGCTAGTGTATACGTTTCCTTCTAAAACTGAAGAGTCAAAACAAAGTCTGCTTTATGTCTGAATGTTTCCTAATGTAATACGACTACAGAGAAGGTTTAGGTTAAATGACTTGCACAGCCATTGTATTTCAAATCCAATTACGGCCGAAGTTTTAGATGCATTTTAGGACTTTTTAAGTATCTTGTGGTCCCTGGTGAATGGTCCGTACCCATGCAGTCGTTGTTGTGCGTGAGCTCGAAGCCGGGGAAGCAGAGGCAGTTGTAGGAGCCCACCGTGTTCTTACAGGTGCCGTTACCACACGGCTGTCTGTCACACTCATCGATGTCTGGGAAACAGAGAGACACATTTAGACAGAAAAACAGGCAGATATAGGAAGTACAGGTATTTGAGTTCAACATGTAAGAAGTAGAAAGTACAGGTATTTGAGTTCAACATGTAAGAAGTAGAAAGTACAGGTATTTGAGTTCAACATGTAAGAAGTAGAAAGTACAGGTATTTGAGTTCAACATGTAAGAAGTAGAAAGTACAGGTATTTGAGTTCAACATGTAAGAAGTAGAAAGTACAGGTATTTGAGTTCAACATGTAAGAAGTAGAAAGTACAGGTATTTGAGTTCAACATGTAAGAAGTAGAAAGTACAGGTATTTGAGTTCAACATGTAAGAAGTAGAAAGTACAGGTATTTGGGTTCAACATGTAAGAAGTAGAAAGTACAGGTATTTGAGTTCAACATGTGAGAAGTAGAAAGTACAGGTATTTGAGTTCAACATGTAAGAAGTAGAAAGTACAGGTATTTGAGTTCAACATGTAAGAAGTAGAAAGTACAGGTATTTGAGTTCAACATGTAAGAAGTAGAAAGTACAGGTATTTGGGTTCAACATGTAAGAAGTAGAAAGTACAGGTATTTGAGTTCAACATGTAAGAAGTAGAAAGTACAGGTATTTGAGTTCAACATGTAAGAAGTAGAAAGTACAGGTATTTGAGTTCAACATGTAAGAAGTAGAAAGTACAGGTATTTGAGTTCAACATGTAAGAAGTAGAAAGTACAGGTATTTGAGTTCAACATGTGAGAAGTAGAAAGTACAGGTATTTTAGTTCAACATGTAAGAAGTAGAAAGTACAGGTATTTGAGTTCAACATGTAAGAAGTAGAAAGTTCAGGTATTTGTGTTCAAAATGTAAGAAGTAGAAAGTACAGGTATTTGAGTTCAACATGTAAGAAGTAAAAGTAAAAAGTCGTCAAAAAAATAAGTAGTGGAGTACTTGTACCAGAAAAATATACTTAAGTACAGTAACGAAGTATTTGTACTTCACTACTTCCCTCCTCTATAGGATGACATGCAACACAGTGTGGTGTATCTCAGTAACGCTCAACGTTGTTTCTCGTGTCGTGTTTCTCACCCATGCACATGGTCTGGTCGGCAGTGGCCTTGAACCCGTTCTGGCAGATGCAGCGGTAGCTCCCCTGCGTGTCGATGCACTCTCCATGGCTGCACACGTTAGGGATCTCCTGGCACTCATTACGGTCTGACAATCAAAAAGGAATTAAAGTTATTAATGTATCGGTAAAAGGGATGCAACATTTAAGTATTGTAGTTATTGAGTTAGCCTTAAATTTCATAATGATGCCTACACACACACACACACACACACACACACACACACACACACACACACACACACACACACACACACACACACACACACACACACACACACACACACACACACACACACACACCACACACACACACACACACACACACACACACACCACACACACACACACACACACACACACACACACACACACACACACACACACACACACACACACACACACACACACACACACACAGAGAGACACAGAGATGAGAGAGAGACAGAGAGAGAGAGACAGCGAGACACAGAGAGACAGAGAGAGGACACAGAGAGACAGAGAGACACAGAGAGAGAGACACAGAGAGAGGACACAGCGAGACAGAGAGAGACACAGAGAGAGACAGAGACAGAGGGAGAGACAGAGAGAGAGACAGAGAGAGACACAGAGAGAGACAGAGACAGAGGGAGAGACAGAGAGAGAGAGAGAGACACACGAGAGAGACACAGAGAGAGACAGATGGGAGAGGAGAGACAGAGAGAGAGACAGACAGAGGAGAGGACAGAGAGAGACAGACAGAGACAGAGAGCGAGAGAGAGAGAGAGGGACGAGAGAGGAGAGAGACAGAGCGAGAGAGAGAGAGACAGACGAGAGACAGAGAAGAGACAGAGACAGAGAGACACAGAGAGACAGAGCACAGAGAGACCCGAGAGCACAGAGAGACAGAGACAGATAACAGAGCGACACAGAGAGAGAGAGACAGAGACGAGAGAGACAGAGGAGACAGGCGAGATAGAGGACAGAGACAGAGAGAGAGAGCGAGAGAGACAGAGACAGAGAGAGAGAGAGACAAGAGAGAGAGACAGAGAGAGAGAGAGACAAAGAGAGAGAGGACCAGAGAGAGAGACAGAGAGGAGAAGAAAGAAGAGAGACAGATAGAGACACAGAGAGATACATGAGACAGAGAGAGAGAGAGAGAAGATAGAGATAGAGAGAGACAGGAGAGAGACATAACAGAGAGACATAGGAGAGAGAGAGAATAGAGAAGCGAGGAACATAGAGAGACAGAGACACAGAGAGATGAGAGAGAGATAGAGAGACAGAGACACAGAGAGATAGAGACATAGATAGACCAGAGACACAGAGAGAGTATAGAGGAGAGGACACACAGATAGAGAGACCGAGACAGAGATGAGACGACACAGAGATAGAGATATAGCGAACACATATAGATAGGACATAGACCATAGATAGAGACACACATCTATAGATATATATACGATATACATATATATATATACACATATATATATATATATACACACTATTAACATATACATATATATATATATACATATATACACATATATACCATATACACATATATATATATATGTATATATATGTATATATATATATGTGTATATATATGTATATACATTATGTATAATATTGATATATATTATATATACATATATATATAAAGACACATTCATACACTTGTTTTAAACATTTTTAATTAGAATGTAATTGTTGTTGTTTTAATACTGTTGTTCTATTCGATTCTGCACTTGTCTTTTTGTTTGTATGTTAACGAATTCTATCATTATTTAGGTGGAGGCTGCAATGGGCTTTCTGCCTCTTCCTGCACTTTATATAATTTATTATCTGTTATGTTTGTGTACATTTATAATGTGTTTTATCTTAAATCATAGAAACAAAATTGAAAAACACAAAAGCAACAAATTCTAACATTTCCTAAACTGTTTTATGTTCTATGACTAATCACTTCAAAACTCCTGATAGATGTTTTGTTAATCAACTAAATTACTATTTCTTCTGCAGGATTCTCCCTTTATGTGTTTTTATGCTTTTTATAATCTTATAGATATATGATATTTTCTATTTGTTTCAGCGGGTGTTTCTCAATGTCGAGGAAGGCTGCTCCAGAGCCACTATTACAAGCATCGAGTGCCGCCGAAGGACTGTTCCAATGTCCAGCATACTTGGAAATCTACCGAGCCCGGCGTACTTCGTTTGGAGACATTTCGAGGCTGCACATGTGTAGACTCTGCGGTCTTAAAATCCCCACAATGCTTTGCGCACGGACCAATTTCCCCAAATCTGTGGCGGAAAATGTAAGGCGGGGCCTCTCATATGACGCACACCTGCTCGCCTGTTCCACTCTTCGTTTTCCGAATGCCAGGAAGTATTCTTGCCTCGCTTCTGAAGCAAGTGACTCGGAAGACATGTGCTACCAAGCAAGCGTACTCGAGATTGAGAAACACCCAGCATGTCCAGGTCCTGCGTTAAATTAAAGTTGTATCTCTTGTTTTGGTGTCTTTCTTTTTGAACATTCAGACATGAACATTTCACGACAGGGTGGGTTAGTAGTACAACAGCTCACCTCAGCGGATTCTCCTCTCTCCAGTGAATGCAAATTAAAACCCATAAACAGGAGATGCTTAGTTTGACATGTTCCCCACTTCACCAACACAAAGCACCTCCATGGCATGTTGACATACGATGCCCCAATAAGACCTCCACTCACCCACACAGGCCCCGCTGGGCGACAGTTTGAATCCCGGCGAACACTCGCAGCGGTAACTTCCTGGGATGTTGATGCAGTTGGCGTTGCGTTGGCACAGGTTGTCCCCGCTGTTACACTCATCAATATCTAAACAATGGGGGGGGGGGGGGGGGAGAAAACATCAATCACTGAATCCATAACGGTCTGCTCCGGAGAGGAGTCCATACTGTCCTTACAACGACATAACTCAGCTTTCACTGCACTGAGTGGACTGGAGTTCACTTGTTTAGTGTTAGGTCAATACTTGTGTTGGAGAAAATACACAGTGTCTTCTTTAGTATGGGTTTTCTGACGGGCATGACACTGTGTGTGACGCCCAAACCGATGTACGACACTGTTTGGTACCTCCTGACTTTAGACTATATACGCTTGATGTCACTTCCTGCTGAGCAGCATACCTCGTGTGTGTGAGTTGAACCATATTCTTTTATGTGACTCTGCTCCTTCTTGCAAGAATACATTAGTCCCTGACTATTGACTCTCATCCCGGTGTCGAGTGATATTTTCCTAACAACTTGGATGCCTGTAGATACTTGGTTATAAAGCAAGTTGAGCAAAGCCAGCCTAAGATTGCTCTTTGACATAACTTTGGATTAGACAAATACATTAAAAAGGTCCTGAAGCAGCTATCAGTCTCAAGTGAGTCAAAGACAGAAATACTACTACTGCTGCTATTCTATGCCTTCTTTGGATCACTCATGTTTGCCCCTCTTGGAAAGCTTGCCTCCCACTTTAAAAACGTTTGCTTCATTATATTCAATAGCCTAAAATAATGAAGCAGCAGGGGAGATACAAAGTGCAGAGGTAAAAGTGTGAGAAAAAGAGGGAAAGACAAATAGTAAGAGAGAGTACGCCTTTGTATCATAAGTAACTATAACCTATAAGGCGCATTCACACCGCAGTACTTTTCCCACAAAGGTTCATGAGAACTCTTTAGTTCTAAGTAGAGATCGCGTTCACACCGGAATAAGTCCCTGGGGGTGGATTAGGAAAATGAAGCCGCTGACGTCACTTCTTCTTCTGCTTTGGGTTTACTGGCAGGCCGCAAACCACTTCACGGCGTATACTGCCGCCCAAAGTCCCCGGCCGGAAGTCCCCGGAGTTGGGGAAGGCTTCAGTAGAAGCTGCTGGGACTCCCAGCAGCTTCTACTGAAGCCTTCCGAGTAAATCGCCAGAACGCTGAACACCTCCTCATCTCCACCGCTCCCATGTTTTATTTTGTGTTGCCATAAGTTAGTCTCTCTGCGTTTCTGCGCTGGGCTAATGCTAATGCTAATAATGCTAATGCGAGGATAATAAAATGGCGGCTTCACAACACTTTTAGGGAGTTTTACGGGGCGTGGTTTGCAATCCGCCCAGCCAATCAGGAATAGGAACCTTTTTCTCCCACGAAAGGAAAAGGGGGTGAAAAGGTTCTCATGAACTCATTTTAGTTCCGGCTCTTTTTGGTGTGAACGCAACATTTCGGAACTATAGCGGAACTAAAGTGGGGAAAGTACTGCGGTGTGAACGCGCCTATTGTCTTATAATAGGGAAACTGGTTTTTGAATCCCAGGTAATGACCGTTATCGTTTATAGCATTCGACAGAAACGTAACGTGTGTCGTACCTTCACAGATGAGCAGGATGTTGTTGTAGCTGAAGCCCATCGGACACTCGCAGCGGAAGCTCCCGATCTGATTGATACACACCCCGTTGGCACAGATGCCGGGGATCTCCCTGCACTCATCAATATCTGCACAAAACACACACACAGATATTATGCACATTGAAACAGCAGCACAGTTTCACAGTTTTTACTGATTGCGAAAAACACATTTTAACAACAAGGCAATTGAAAGTGCTTTACGACAAACATTGAACACATTTAGCATTCTGTCACAACACAAACACCCGGTGACTAATATAGAAATACATTTCAAATAATGATCTTACCGACGGGCTTTCCAGTGTGGATGTCGATGATGAAGCCAGGGGCCTGGTTCCCACACAGCAACTGGTACTCAGCTGAAACACACAGGAGACACTCAGTGATATTTCAACACCTGTTTGAACGTCATTTTATCAGTTTCTTTATTTTATTTAGTCTTAGTCCCGTGTCAAATGTCTGTGCTGGTTTTGATCATGTTCAGTGATCAGTTGCAGACCATTTACATGCTTTAATGTTCCCCTATTACACTGTTTTTCATCAATATATTACAGGTCTCAGATATATACAGAACCTGTCTCTGATTGGCTGAAACACCGAACAGATCATTGCAGCATTACCCATAATCCCCTCTGTTTCAGCCCTGTTTCCAAAGTGCTGATTCTCTGTCTGTTACTTTAGATGAAAGTAAGGAGCCCCTCCCCACGCCCCTCTGAGAGACATTTGGTTACAAAGAACTCAATGGTGCTCTAGAGGAGATTCAGGTGATAAGGGGGGGGGGGGGGGGGTGACCTTGGTTGCTGATTGGCTAATGGTTACACAAGACAACACATCGTTATGACATCATAAAGTGGCCAAAATCTGATCAGCTCATTTTCAGACAGGTTTTTATAGAAATGGATCAAAAAGAGAGAGAATCACATGTTGATGAAGAGGAGACATGAAGAAGAGACTCACTGGTGGCCGGAGTGGGACAGGACTCGCAGGGCTTGTTCCAGGCTTTCCCCACGTTGTAGGCGCAGCAGCACATCTTCTTGGTCATGTTGAAGGACAGCTCGTTCTCACAGGTGTCGTTGTAGTTACGGTAACACACACTCTTCCTCATGTCTGCATACAAAGAGGACACAGCGCTTTAATATCCAACACCTGAAAGCCAGCACTTTAAATGTGTATTTCCAGTAGATAGATAGATGGATAGAGAGATAGATAGAGAGATAGATAGATGGATGGATGGATAGATAGATAGATAGATGGATAGATAGATGGATGGATGGATAGATAGATAGATAGATAGATGGATAGATAGATGGATGGATGGATAGATAGATAGATAGATAGATGGATGGATGGATAGATAGATAGATAGATGGATAGATGGATGGATAGATAGATAAAGAGATAGATAGAGAGAGAGATAGATAGATGGATGGATAGATAGATAGATAGATAGATAGATAGATGGATAGATGGATAGATAGATTATTTTGTTACAGAAGCAGTGTGTTCAACATTAAAATACAAATACTTTCAAAGTGAAATAGAGAATTATCAATTACAAATTAAATGAAAAGGAAAAATAGTATATACAAAATAAACAGTAAAATATTCTGGATAATAAAAATGTTCTTAAAAAATTCCAAAATACTACACGATGAGAGTAATACTGTCTGTTATGTGGGATTGCACCTTTGGGAACGCCTGGAATCTCGCTGTACTCTGTGTAGTGACAGTAAAGGAATCTAATCTCATATGTGTGTGGAAGATTCTCCCTCTCACCCATGCAGTTGTTTCCTCCGTTGACCTGCATGTACTCGGGGGGGCACACACAGGTGTAGTTGCCCAGCGTGTTGTAGCAGGTACCCGGTCCACAGATCCCGATGTGAGTGGTGCACTCATCGATATCTGCAGGTAACGATAAGATAAAGACGATATGAGGTGAGGGCGGATGGTTAATAGTCCTGTAAAGTGATCCTGATGAAGTGACCTCTCAGTTCTTACCCTCACAGATGCGGGTCTCCTCGTTCAGGTAGTATCCGGCGGGACATTCACACTGGAAACTCCCGAAGGTGTTCAGACAGTTTCCACCCTGACACAGACCTGGTAGCTCCTGGCACTCATCGATATCTGGAGAGGAATTACAATCCGTATACGTTTATTTCCGGCACTTTAATCGACACAACCCAAAGTAAACAATAAGTCGTTCCTTTGAAAACAGGGAAAAACCCAAAGCCAACTTTGAAGCCTTTTACATCAAATCTTTTCACGTCATCATTTAGGACAATTCTCAATAAATGTATAGAAGGATAATGGAAGAAAGAACCAGAATAACATCTACAGCAGGGGTGTCAAACTCAATTTCATCGCGGGCCACATTCGCATAAAGGTTGCACTCAAAGGGCCGGTTGTAACTATATAAATATATAATATATATATATATATATAAAATAATGTATAATTTATATTACATTATTGCCTCTGAATTGGATTATTATCGGATAGGATAATAACTTAGTAATTAACTACGTCTGAAAGTAGAAGTCCAGGGCAAATAATTGCAAGTCTCTTCAGTGCACATGTCAAAAAACGAGATGCATTGTGGGACATGTAGTTTATGGGCAACCTGCTTCTGTAAAGTGGCATGTAACCGTATAATAAACGTATTATATTTTTTGCTAGCTCTTGCAGGGCCACATAAAATGAAGTTGCGGGCCGGATTTGGCCCCCGGGCCTTGAGGTTGAGACCCCTGATCTACAGTATATGAATCAAATATTCCCGAAAAAACTATTGTTCAGACCTCAGCTGTATGACAACGTTTATTTCTGGCATTTTAAACGTCACAAAGCCAACTTTGAAGCCTTCAAGTTTATTACATCAACTTTTTTCACCGTCATAATTTAGGACAATTCTCAATAAATGTATACAATGATAATGGAAAAAGAACCAGAATAATATATATATGCATTAAATAATCCCAAACAACTAGTGTTCAGACCACAAATTAGCATTTCCTTGTCAAAAGTACTCCATAAACAAACCCTTAGGCTCTTCTGTAGCACAAACATGTACTGTGACTCTGTATTTTTTATGTACATGTTTGAAATTCTGTAATAGGAGTTTAACTTGCGTGTTTTGCTGTACATGTTGTAATAGTATAACGGACTGTTAAACAGAAAAAGAAGGATTGTTTACCTTCCAGGATGACAGTGATGGGGTTGGGTCTGAATCCCTCTCCTCCTGGACAAAGGGTCTTATACTCCGCTACAGAGAGGACACCACAGATTAGCGTGTTATTCATTTCAGAGTGGGAAAAGACAGGAAGTTGAAACCCAAGTTAACCATCAGATCTGAGTAACTAGGCCTTAAACTCAGCAGTGAACCTTATAATAGGGCAATGGATCAGTCTGTGGTACGTACTGGAGTTGGGGGCGGGGCAGAGTTCACAGGGGTTTCCCCAGGCTCCTCCCAGGGAGCAGCAGCAGGAGGCGCGGGTCACCCCCACTCCGATCTCCGCGCTGCAGGAGATTCCTCCGTCACCGCGGGCCAGGATGTCCAGGAAGCAGTTCCCAACACGAGTGTCTGAGAACGTCACATATTCAGAATCAGAAACAGGTTTATTACCAGGTAGGGTGACACGTACGAGGAATTTGACTTGGTGTCGTGGTGCTTACATAAGAAATAAACATACAATACATGTTTATTTCTTGTGTCTTAATTTCTCTTATGTACATTGCCTTGTTTTTATGCTGCTGCAACGCAAACATTTCCCAAATTGGGATCAATAAAGTGTCCGTCCGTCCGTCCGTCCGTCCGTGTGTCTGTCTGTCTGTCTGTCTGTCCGTCCGTCTGTCTGTCTGTATGTCTCTCTGTCTCACTATCTGTCCGTCTGTCTGTCTGTCTCTCTGTCTCACTATCTGTCCGTCCGTCTGTCTGTCTGTCTGTCCGTCTGTCCGTCTGTCTGTCCGTCTGTCTGTCCGTCTGTCCGTCCGTCTGTCTGTCTGTCTGTCTGTCCGTCTGTCCGTCTGTCCGTCTGTGTGTCTGTCTCTCTGTCTCACTGTCTGTCCGTCTGTCTGTCCGTCCGTCTGTCTGTCTATCTATCTGTCTAAAAGTAAAACAAAAATTCAAAACACAGATAGAGAACTAGAAAAATATTACAAATAATAAAAAATATAGTAAAATATAACAGTATTTACATAGAAATGGAATGGAATAAAATATGGAATAAAGATTGGCAGTAATACAAAGAAGAAAACAGATATTGTTGTACATTGTGTGCATTAATGTAATTCAAGATCAACACGCAGGACTCTAACCTGCCGTCAACTGCTTTACTTCTGCCAAATACACGAGATATAGTCCGTCACAGAGTACTGCTGAATGGAGGAGACCCACATGGTGTCCCTCATTATGACCAGCTTATTACAGGAGGTTTCTGACTCACCCACGCAGCCCACTCCGGTGGGGTTGAGCTCGAAGTCGGCGGGGCAGTTACACAGGTAGCTGCCCGGCGTGTTCACACACAGGCCGTTGATGCAGTTCACCGGGTCCGCACACTCGTTAATGTCTGCAACACACAGAGACAAGGTTACAGACACCTTCCTGACATGCATGTTGAGCAACTCCAGAACATGAAGGGACTCAAAATGTAGAACTCTTGAATATATTCTGTCTAATAATTGTGTAGCTGTACTACTTAATGATTTATAATCTTCTTTGATGTCACACACTAACTTTTTAGTTTGAAGGTAGACTGATAATGAATATGTTTTTGCTTGATTTATGTTTCTAACTTTGTTTTCACTTTTTCTTTTTGACTTTTGTTGACAACATGACATTAGTTTTTGCTGAAAACACTTATGGATAAATATGACATCTACATATGTTTCTGTTATTGTTGTTATGTTTTTGTTGTGCATGTTTTGCATTCAAGAAAAAATTCAATGCAACAAAAACAGAGAAATGGAGGGACTAAACAGATGATTGTAGATTATGACTATCATAGATATCTTTCGTCAAATAATTTAATCTGGTGACGCAATACAAAAATGAAGATGTTGTGGTCGGGGAACATCAGCTGAGTCTGTTCTGCGTCTGATCTAAGTGATGTTAGCACTAACCCGTGCAGTTTCCTCCGCTGCGGTCCAGCTCGTATCCGTCGTCACACACACAGCGGAACATCCCGGGGAGGTTCTGACACGTTCCGAACACACAGATGTTCTGGAAGTTACACTCATCGATGTCTGTGGCAAACACGAGACGCAATGTTAGTGAGAGCATGAAGAAAGCACAGTAAGAGGGACAACATGTGACAGAGTGAGTGCGGCACCTTGGCAGGCCTTGCTGTCCTCGGTGGGGGTGAAGCCCATCTCACACTCGCAGCGGTACCCCCCCGGGGCGTTCAGACACTGGCCGTTCTCACACAGGTTCACGTTGTCCGCACACTCGTCCATATCTGAAACAGAGGGGCCAGCGTGTTATGAATAAAGCTCTGTGCACATGTTGTTATGAGCGGTCAGAATAGACATATGACTGTCATGTTTATTGCTTACGCGGGCCTTAGCTGATCTGAACTAAACATTGAATACTGCTTTGAACCAGTATTCCTCCATCTTGTGACTGTAACTCCCTCTCTTGTATTTAAGGCTTGTGAAGGACACTATTTGTCCCGTGTAACCTCTGTATGTGATGACTACTTCCATTCTTGCAAGGATAATAAATACATCCTGATATCGAAGCTCAAGCCGGTGACGAGTGATATTTTTCCGAACACGCATCCACATTAATGATCAGATATCTAAAGAAAAACTGACAAAATACTAAACAAAACTCTGAACTCTTAAACAAAAGATTCGAAGCCATATATCTTGGGTACATTTTCTCATCCAGAATTCACCATGCGGTCTCTTTCGTGCGGTTAATAAATTGTTCGCCTTCCACTCATCGTGAGCACCTGTCACCTGTCGCCAAAACCACGCCTGTGTGACGCCACCATAATAATACTTTGATAGTCGGCATCAATCAAAACAATAATAAAACATCATATACGAAACATTCATAATATTTCATTATACGATACGATACGATACGATATACTTTATTGTCCCCGTAAGGAAATTGGTTCTTACGGGGACAATAAAGTATATCGTATCGTATCGTATAAATAGAAATAAGATAGAAATGGCGTCAACACATGTATAGCAGCTAGTTTTGAATTAGGATTGATCTGAACGTCTGGGATGTTACCGGAGCAGAAGAAGCCGTCCCCGTTGAAGCCCTCCTTGCAGGTGCACCTGTAGGACCCCGGCGTGTTCACACAGTCTGCGTTGGGGTTGCAGTTGTGATCCTCTGCAGAGCACTCGTCCTGATCTGCAGGGAGAGAGAGAGAGAGGAAGGAACACTTAATAGCCGATGTGTTTAACCTGATTTCTCTCTTTTGTCCCCTTCCAATAACCCTGAACCAGATGTGCGTGTTGTAATCAGACTGTACCTCACGGCATTAACATTTCAACTCAAATAACTGCAACATTGCACATTGAATAATATACGTATATATAATCCTATGTTTAGATTTCTTTAGCAGAAGGTGGGTCTAATATAGTATTTTCCAACTAATTCTGTTTATCTTATGTTGTGTATTCTATAGATATATCTTTATACTGTTTTTGTTGTTATTGTTTTATATGTATAACTCATGTGCAATGCATTTTAACAAGACAATTTCCCCAAAAACGTAATTGTTTTACTTCAAAATGTAATTGATTTTTAACGCCATCTTCACAAGATGACCAAAAATAAGATATATATATATAAACTCCCGCAATACCAGCGCTATATGATAGATTATACTTTAAACCACAATGTTGTGTCTTTATTGTGTACTGTGGACCTGTACTCACCCACACACTTGAGGCCGTCTCCCAACCAGCCGTCTCTGCAGCGACACTTGAAGCTGCCCGGCACGTTGATGCAGGCGGCGTGCGCGTCGCAGTTATGAGCTCCGATCTCACACTCATCAACATCTGGAGAGACATACGAAACACTTAGCTTCCACACACATTCTGGTACCGGCTATTTCCCTTTGAACATCAAACGAAACAATGTCAATGAAAATAAGGAACATTGGCCTTTGTTGTTGTTGTTGGTAGTTCTTTATTTATGGCATGCATCGAGGTTAAACATTTGGCTTTTTGCTTAGCAGGTAGTTTTAATTCTAAAAGTAGTATGCCATTAATAATTTATCGTTTAAAAGAAAACTGTAGACCTGGAAATACTTTATGCATGAGTGAACTGTCTCAACACTCGTCTCAGATAAGGACAAAGACCCAGTGTGTGTGTGTGTGTGTGTGTGTGTGTGTGTGTGCGTGTACCTGTGCAGCCCGTGGATCCCTTCTTCACAAAGTATCCCAGCTGACAGTGGCAGAGTGAAGGAGCCTTGGTGTTCTCGCAGTCGCCGTGGAGACAGATGTTTGGGTTCAAGTCACACTCGTTCACGTCTAGACGCACAAGTGGGGACACACAGCAGTAATATGTGAATGGTGCTGTCTTTAGAGATCTCACTGACGGATCATGAGACTGACACAGGAGTCCCGTGTGGACAGAAAGGAACCTCAGTTAACAAAAGAAAATGATTTGCAAAGTTAGATTTAATTTCTGAGTTTTGCTCGTCCTCTCACCGATACACGTCCTCATGTCCATGGAGGCCATGAAGCCGTCGTAACACAGGCAGCGGTATTCTCCGGGGATGTTGGTGCACTGTCCTCCGTCACAGATGTCGGGAGACTCCTCACACTCATCGATATCTGACAGGAACAGAGGAGGAGACATTTGGATAGGCTATCGCTGAAACACCATGGAAAACCCTTCAACTTAAGGAACCCTTTTCTTCCATTCAGTCAACTTCTAACACCTGACCACAGACACAATTATTGCGGGAAATGCGTGCAAAATGATACAGATAATTTCCTGTGAATATCACGTTAGAGATTAATTTAATGAACTTTTTTCAACGAATTTTAAAACAGTTATCTGTGTAATAATGTAATGTAAAGTGTCATACACTCTTTAAAATCAAGAAGGCCTTGTGCTCCCCAGTGAAGCTTTAACGTGCCCCAGTTTGGGAAGCATGTACGTTGGAAAAGTCCATATGGGAATAAACTATCAGACATGGCATTACAGCATTGTTTCTAAATAGTTTAAAAGGGGAAATTGAACTCCAGCTGTCTGTGTTTACCTGAGCAGGTGCGCAGGTCGGGCATCAGAGCGTATCCCTCGCTGCAGCTGCACTCGTAGCCGCCCTCCGAGTTCGTGCAGTGAGTCTCACAGCCGCCGTTCATTATGGTGCATTCATCAATATCTGCGGGGAACGGGCGGACAACACTGCGGTTTACATCCAGGCCTCGTTAGATAGGAGTTACAACTGCTCACACACAGTAAGTCATAAAAGCCATACAAGAGAGAGGTTGGTTTCACTCACCCACGCAGCCCTGTTTGTCGGGGGTCCCCTGGTAACCGGTGTCACAGGTGCACTGGTACGTCCCCGGCCCGTTCACACACTGACCGTGTTTACACAGGTTGTCACTCAGCTGGCACTCATTCACATCTGACAAGGAAACAAGTCAATAATTAAGCATTGAAACATTTTCTCAAGCCAAGTACCCCCTGACCGACCCCGAACATTTTTGATCGAAAAAACACTATTCAAATAATTCCAATATAGTGATGTTCCCTCAGTGTGTGATTTATTAGTCCTTCGCTTCTTTTTATTAACTTCTTTTATTTTTTTTAAATCTCACGTACCCCCTGCAGTACACCAACGTACCCCTAGGGGTCCGCGTACCCCATTTGAGAATTACTGGTATAGAGTGTAGTGTATTGCTATTGTGCCTTTCTTATGTGCCTTTTTTACTTATTAATATAACTGGTAGAACTGGACTTACAGACCTGAAGAAATGTTAAAAAGAGTCACTTAAAAGTCTTTTATAGCCCACTTTCATTCATGTACCTGTGTTATTGTTATTTACTTTTTAATGTTTAGAATGTGTTTCCGCTGCACTATTTCTTAATGATCTTAAAGTCTTTCATTTTTGTATGAAAGCACTTTGAATTGCTTGTTATCTTAAATGAACTGAACTTAGTCTGGTCTCTTAAGTCTTTTATCCACATACCCATGCCTTGATCTGTTCACTAGGTTTTAAAATAGAAATGGATGTGCACAGAATGATATTACACCAAGGGTGCGTCTCACTTCGGTTAAATGGATTCCTTGCGTCCCTCACTTGCGTCGTTTCCCTGCGACTAGTCCCTCCCACCAAGGAAGCATGGAGGGACGCAAGGAAACCACGAGAAGCAGGAACATGAGATTTAACACCAATGGGACGGAGCGTCACGTGAAGCGACGTCCGTTGTGATGACGCCGCACAGCTGATCGTCTGACAGCAGCCAGATCAGTGCATGCGCTGCATCGTCCAATCGGTGAGCGATACACAGTAAGGGGGCGGGGCGAGTGTATGAGGATTTCACACAAATAAGGCCACTGGGACACTACTCAAGATGGCGCAGACAAATCAACTCCATTACACCAAGTGTGTGAATGCATATGTATGTGTGTGTGTGTGTGTGTGTGTGTGTGTGTGTGTGTTGTGTGTGGTGGCCTAGCATTACGATACTTGTGGGGACCTAAATCTGTTTACATAGTCACGTGTGGGGACTGGATTCCCTTATGGGGACAAATTGGAGATCCCCATGAGGGAATCATTAATTTTAGGGTGAAGACTTGGTTAGGGTAAGGGTAAGGTACGGGTTAGGGTTAGGCATGTGTTGGTTATGGTTAGGTTAGGATAAGTCTCCAGGAAATGCATGTAAGTCAATGTAATGTCCCCTGAAGTGATTTATATGTTGTGTGTGTGTGTGTGTGTGTTGTGTGTGGGTGTGTGTGTGGTGTGTGTGTGTGTGTGCCTACCTTCACACACCCCGATCCGTCGTTACTAGCTGCGTGTCCGGGGGGCATTCACTCGTAGCTTCCTTCATTGTTCCGGCAGGTTCCTCCCGACCCAGCAGGGGGTTCCTCTCACACTCATCGATGTCTGTCCGCCCCTGTGGAGCCCGGCGGGAGGGAGGGAGGAGAGGAGGGGGGCAATATTAATCAAAAAGGAGGGACGCGTCTCGCGTGAGGTCTCTTCACAAACTGTGATTTCTCTCGGTGTCAAACCACAGCTGGGTCATTTTGTATTTGTGTGTGTGTGAACGTCCAGCTCACCCATGCAGTTCTTCATCATCATGAATCCACTCTCGTAGCCTTCGAAGCATTCGCACTCGAAGCTGCCGGGCGTGTTGACGCAGGCTCCGTGCCCACAAAGGTCGGGGGAGATGCGGCACTCATCGATATCTGAAACACAAAGACGTTGCAGAGGGACGCTCAGTAACCGCGCTCTAAGTGCGACACGAGGGTGAAATAAACGTGACTTCCCGCTCCCCACGTACCGGTGCAGTTCCTCTCCTCGGCGGTCAGAGCGAAGCCGTTGCTGCAGCGACACTTGAAGCTGCCGATGGTGTTCCTGCAGCTCCCATGGGTGCACAGACCCTGGAACACCTTGCACTCATTCACATCTGGAGAGGAGAGACACAGTTAGCGTGGTGTCGTCGACAGAAAGACTCATTTGGTCAAGATAGTACAATTTACTGGATACATATTTGAACCTGGGAACTTAAAGGTGGGGTAGGTCATTTTGGAGAAAGCAGCTCGAGTGCGCTAGAATTTGAAAATACACAGCCGGAAGAAATAATAATAATAATAATAATACATTTTATTTTTAGGCGCCTTTCATGACACCGTACAATTTATTAAAAAAAAGAAAAAAGAAAAAGAAATCTGCCACTTCCTCTCAGAGCCCCTCCCCCAACACACACGAACGCGCACATGACCAATGAGGGCACGAGATAAGTTTGTGCCCCGATGGAAGGCTGACAGGCAGGTAGGCCATCCAGTTACTTTAGCCGGGCCGGCTCAGATGATTGGTCGTGCTTTTTACAGCGACACAGCTTCCACAGAGGACATTTTGTTATGGATTTGTTGTCAAAGCACTTCAGATATTCATTGCTATCGGGATGTTAAGAGCATTCCATGGAATATAACAACAAGTGTATCTCGAGCCGGTTTCTCAAACGTACCTACCCCACCTTTAACAACATGTAACTAGTGGTTTTATCACATCGAAATATAAAAGAGGGATTCGATTAGTTAAATGACAATGGCTTTTTGTTATAATTCAGTATCCAGGCTGAAGACTTTTCTTTTTGTCGCTGCTTTTAATTGAACTATTCATATCTTAAACTGCACTGTAACTTGTATCCATGTATTTTTCCTTAATGTTTATTTTATTAGCTTTTCTTTTTTAATGCTTAATGTCTTTCATTTTTTTTTTGTAAAGCACTTTGAATTGCCTTGCGTTGAAAAGTGCTATATAAATAAACTTGCCTTGCCTTGCCTTGCCTTACCGTTTTCTGTCAAGGCCTGGCTGTTTTTCAGTTTTATTTTGAAATGTTTGCCTCCTTGTGTCTCGTCCCATATGGTCTCAACTGGCCTTCCTTCCTGTGTCTGATTGTCTCATTGTGTTGTGTGTCTGCCTCCCCTTCCCAGCTGTGTCTTGTCCTGTGATTACCCTTCTGTGTATTTAATCTCGTCTTCCCTTTTGCTCCATGTTCGGTCGTCTCTTTCTCGTCGTTGCTACCAGCATTTTCCTGTTCCGGTTTCCCCTGGGCCTCAGTACTTTGTGTTCCTAGTTGTGTTCCTGTTCCCTGGTTTGTGCATGTTTTCTTTGTTTGTCCTCACCATCAGCTTTCGGTGGATTAAAGCTCACGAGAAAGTCTTTACTGCATTAGGGTCCTTGCCATCTCACGATGTGGTCACAGGTTACCACTTGTGTATGTAAAGTGTTGAGTTGAACGCTCTCGGTACCTTTGTAGAAGGGTCTTCCCGTGAGGATCTCCCCTCTGTTGGCGAAGCCGGGCCCCCGGGGGCAGATGCTCCTGTACTCCGGGGAGCCGGGTTGGGGACACTCCTCACAGTCCACCCCCCAGGCCGAGCCCACGGAGCAGCAGCACATGTCCATCCGGTATCTGCCCGGCAACGGCTCGCCACACTCATCCTCGTGCCACTTCAGGTAGCACTGCTCGCTGCGCGTATCTGGAGGAGATGGGTGACATGGGGAATGGAAATGTATTTATACAAAGTCTTTACAACCTCTCAAAGCACTTTTACGTACACGGCATCATTCATCCATATCCACATTCATACAGAGACAGACGCTACCATACATGGTGCCGTTCACACACATCTACTCACTGTTAGACATTATTTTACCTTTGATCGACTTATTGTTGCAGCTCTACCTGTTTCTTTCTCCCAATGGTACAGTGACATCTTCTCTTTGAATATTCATTTTTATTGTAATTGAATTTCTGATTTTCATAGTTTAAGACCTCTCACTTCAGAAAATAGTAAAAAAATGGCGCTTCTCGTTTCTCAAAACCAAAGTAACGGCTTTAAATGTCTCAAAAGTCAAGAACTCCCACATTTCTCTCATGATATAATATAAAACATCTCCATTATTGAGAGTCTTGAATCAGCATTATCTGAACATTAGGATTACAATCATTTATCAAAAATATTTGGCGACTATTTATCCGTGGAGAGTTTATGTGTGTCCTGTTAGTGCAGTGACATGACAGGCCGTAGAAATAACAGTTTCACGGGGAGTGTGATGTCTGGGTGTTGTCGTCCTCTTACCCACACACGTGCGCCCCGTGCTGTCCAAGCTGAGGCCCTCGACGCAGTCGCAGCGGAACGAGCCCTGAGTGTTCACACAGCGGCCGTTTGTACACACTCCGGGGAACACCTCACACTCGTTGATGTCTGCGGGAGCCGGACAGTTAGAGGATCACAAGGTGAAACACACACAGACATGAGCACTTTCCACAGACACCTACAGGGAGGACTTTGGAGCGCATCAGAAGGACAGAGAGATGATTTGAGGGGCGTGGATTCAAGCTACAGGCTCTCCACCGATCATTAAGCTCCTAAATGGTCTTACCTTCGCACACCAGGCCCTTCATACGAGCGAAGCCTCGGGAGCAGGCGGTGTCTGAGGGGAGAGAGAGATGTAGTAAAGACAATGAGTGTTGTTCGTAGTGCATACGTTGGTTTGCCAAAATGTCATGAAGGCCAGAATGGGAGCAATGTTATACAATAAAAATGATAAAAAAACTACGACATATACAACAAACAAGCAATCCTTGCGGTGTAGGAATAATCTGAAAATGTATCTCCAGAATAGGAAATGTAACTAAAACAGCCCCTTAAGTCTGAACAACAACTATTACACAGATATCCACATGTGGTTTAAAACCTCTGAGCAACATATGGCCGGCAACACATCTTCTCTGGAACGAAAATGTTGTTTCAACTATTTCCAAATTAAGACTTAAAGCTCCGGAACTTTCCCCCGAAATCAGAAGAACGACGTCCGAACGGGAAAACATTTGTCTTGTCAAGCTATGATGTCCACAATGGTCCTTTTCTCTTGACCGAAGCAGCCATACAAAAAATTCAAATCTACGTTATCAATTGACTTGTTCCGAATTTAGTTTGGTTTTATAATAATATATTATTAATAATTGTAAAGCAGTTCTAAATATGAAACAGCTTTTAAGATGTCAATTTTGTTGATAGTAAGTCATTCGTACTGCATGACTAACATAATAACTGATTTCCTAACTAATAGCAGAATGTGTGCGTGTGTGTGTGTGTGTGTGTGTGTGTGTGTGTGTGTGTGTGTGTGTGTGTGTGTGTGTGTGTCTGAGTGTGTGTGTGAGTGTGTGTGTGTGAGTGTGTCTGAGTGTGTGAGTGTGTGTATGTGTGTCTGAGTGTGTGTGTGTGTGTGTGTGTGTGTGTGTGTGTGTGTGTGTGTGTGTGTCTGAGTGTGTGTGTGAGTGTGTGTGTGTGTGTGTCTGAGTGTGTGAGTGTGTGGTATGTGTGTGTGTGTGTGTGTGTGTGTGTGTGTGTGTGTGTGTGTGTCTGAGTGGTGTGTGTGGTGTGTCTGAGTGTGTGTGTCTGAGTGTGTGTGTGTGTGTGTGTGTGTGTGTGTGTGTCTGAGTGTGTGTGTCTGAGTGTGGGTGTGTGGTGTGTGTGTGTGTCTGAGTGTGTGTGTGTGTGTGTGGTGTGTGTGTGTGTGTGTGTGTGTCTGGGTGTGTCTGGGTGTGTGTGTGTGTGTGTGTGTGTGTGTGCGTCTGAGTGTGTGTGTGTGTGTGTGTGTGTCGAGTGTGTGTGTGTGTGTGTGTGGGTGTGTGTTGTGTGTGTGGTGTGTGTGTGTGAGGACTCACCGATCTCACAGGGGTCACAGGGGCTGCCCCAGGCGGCTCCCAGCGTGGAGCAGCACTCAGACTTCAGCGTGGCTCCGTTGATGTTGACCTCGCAGCGGTTGTCCTGGATCGTCAGCCAACACGTACTCTTCATGCTGTCTGCGGAGCGGGCGGAACGACAGAGAGGTTCACACACCTTGTTAAGTTAACACACTCTCGATGTTAGCTGTGTGTTTTCCTTCAGACCTCACATACTGTATGAGTTGAGTGCGGGTTTTTTTAAGGGGCAACACAACAGTGAATATCGCCATGACACTTCCCCAGTGCTTTACTGACATTAAGACACGTGCTTTTTGTAGAACAAGTTTTCTAAAATGTTATGTTTGCTATGACAACTAGCTATATTTATTACATATCTCTCATTTGAATACATCTTCAGGGCAGAAATATTGATATTGGTTTAACCAACACACAAACCACACACACACACACACCACACCACACACACACACCACACACACACACACACACACACACACACACACACACACACACAACACACACACACCCACACACACACACACACACAACACACACACACAACACACACCACACAACACACACACACACACACACACACACACACACACACACACACACACACACACCACACACACAAGAGTCAAAGGCTTTTACTGAGGGGATTTTGGATATCTCTTTTATCACTCTGAAAATACTGTCAATAAACAGCCATGTTTTTAGGAATAAAACGCTCGATAAATGATGATTTAAATGCTCTCTGTAAAAAGCTTCAAAATATCGATAAGAGATACAATTATGTTTGAGAAAACGGCCTTTGAAGGGCTGTGAATAGGGTAAAACAATAAACAAGCAGATATCACCATGATATCTTAATGTAAGGTTCAATACTTACTTAATTACTTTTTGTATTACAAGTTTTCTGAAACGTCATTCCTTAAAGTGAAATGTAATGCTAACTTTTGGCGGCTTAAGCAGAAAAATCCAGACACAAATAGATAAAGTTATTATATGTGTATTTTAGATGTTTTTCTTTCGACTAGTCTGAAAGAAAACACGTAGAAGCAACATAGCCCAAACTTTCAAAATTGGGTAAGCTAGTGTTGCCTGTAGTGTCTCGCCTTCAATATTTTTCAGTTAACCGCCAATGAAAGCGTAACAGCACCACCGGTGGTCAAAATATCGACAGGGTTCCCTTAACTATGGCAACAAAACACACCACAAAAAACAATCAAAACGTCACCTTCAACTTTCCACGCTGCCATAAACCGTGTGCGTGTTTGCCTACATGCTGAGCTCAGTAAGCCCCATGCATCATTACATTTAAACCTATGCTATTTTATTGGCCTGAAAGAGTGTACAGGCATAGCGGTGTCACCTTTTCCCCAAAACCACAAGGCCACCTAAACACAAAACCATCATTTAGTTTCCTCTCTCTCCCCCCTCGCTGAGAAACACAAAACAGAAATGAACCAGACCCGAGGAATGAGTCGATGTTAGACAGTGCCAGTTCGAGTATTTATTTAGTGACTCGTTCTCCTGTCCACTAACAGTACAACCTGTATTCTGTAAGCATGTAGCTTTCTCAGGATGTTTTCCACAAAGTAGGCAACCCCCAAACAAGTGGAACATTTAACCAGATTTTACGTTTTAAATCTGGGGCGTACTTTATGAAGTAAAGTCATCTCCGTGTGAACCAAGGCCATGCATGCGAGTATTTATCAAACACATCATCAGTGGTTTCGCAACCGAGTGTGAAGCGGCTGGGATGAGGATCGGCACCTCCAAATCTGAGGCCATGGTTCTCAGCAGGGAACCGATGGACTGTCCACTCCAAGTAGGGAATGAGTCCTTACCCCAAGTGAAGGAGTTCAAGTATCTCGGGGTCTTGTTCTCGAGTGAGGGAACAATGGAGCGTGAGACGGGCCGGAGAACCGGAGCAGCGGGAGCGGTACTGCAGTCGCTTTACCGCACCGTTGTGACGAAAAGGGAGCTGAGCCAGAAGGCAAAGCTCTCTGTCTACCGGGCCATTTTCATCCTACCCTCACCTATGGTCATGAAGGATGGGTCACGACCGAAAGAACGAGATCGCGGATACAAGCGGTCGAGATGGGTTTCCTCCGCCGGGTGGCTGGTGTCTCCCTTAGGGGTAAGGTGAGAAGTTCGGTCATCAGGGAGGGACTCGGAGTTGAGCCGCTCCTCCTTCGCGTCGAAAGGAGCCAGTTGAGGTGGTTCGGGCACCTAGTTAGGATGCCACCTGGGCGCCTGGGAAGAGACCGAGGGGTAGACCTAGGACCAGGTGGAGGGATTATATCTCTTCGCTGGCCTGGGAGCGCCTTGGGACCCCCAGTCAGAGCTGGTTGATGAGGGGAAAGGAACGTTTGGGGCTCTCTGCTGGAACTGCTACCCCCGACCCGACCCGACCACGGATAAGCGGAGAAGATGGATGGATGGATGGATGGATCATCAGTGTGTGCAGTTTTGCCCAACATCTCAGGATGATTTCTCAACATGGCTCAGAGAAACAGTGTTCAGTGTTTGTGTACAAAAGTGAAACCTTGATAAGAGGACCAGAGTGTTCCCGTTCGAGTCCCAATCAAACCGGATACGGAGCATAGACTGTTCTTTTCAGAGGTGCCAGTTCACCTCATGGGCAATGTTGTGACGACCTGCACCACTGCTCTTTATTTAGCGATGCAGGAATGAGTCCTGAACCCGAAGAACGAGTTAGCATTTGAGCACTTCTGGGCTCCCTCGTCTGAGTTTTTGGTTCGAATGCAGAAACAAGATCTGTGGTCAACAAATCTTGAGTGTCCGAAGCTTTTATAAAGTCATCCCGCTGAATATTAGCCGCCTTTAGCTTTAGCCGCTAAAAAACCCGTGAACGTGATGTAGTTCCTTTATAGCTCAATGTTAGCTTTTCGCTTCTGGCAATTGCATGGATGCTTAAACTATTATAAAAGTGGTGTTGAACTTGTAGCTTTCCTCACATTGCTGGCTAGGCGCGTTATTTTGACGCATTGGAAGGGTCCTCGTCCCCCCTCTCATACACATCGGATAGAGGATGCCCTATACTTTGTGAAATTGGACAGAATGAAACACTGTATTAGGGGCTCAGACTTAAAGTTCACACACATATGGCTACCCTTCTTTGAACATGTTAAGTCCCTCCAGTTGGAGTCTGTCCCCATTGGCTGAGTCGCCCCCCTGTTCCGCAACAGCTCACAGGAATGCTCACAAAAATGTCTCGCAGGTTTTCATTTATTTATTTGTATTTATATTTATTTATATATATAATATATATATATATTTTTTTTATTATTATTTTTTTTTTTATTTCATTATTGTCTAATTGTAACTGGTGTATTGTGTCTTGGGGTTGTTTTGTTAGAAATCGCAGGGGTAATGTATTGTATTGCTGCTGTCTTTGTGTATTGTGTCTTCTAAATAAGACTTCGCTGGCCCGCCTGCAGCTTGTACAAAACGCTGCGGCGCGGCTGCTTACAGGAACCCGCAAGTTTGACCACATCACACCAGTTCTGGCTTCCCTCCACTGGCTTCCTGTCCATTTTAGAGTCCATTTTAAGATGTTATTGTTTGTTTTTAAATCTCTTAATGGGCTGGCCCCAGAGTACATCTCAGCTGATCAGCTGCTGCTTGTCGTCCCAAAAACAAAGAAAAAGACCAGGGGAGGCCGAGCGTTCTCATCGGTAGCCCCCAGGCTCTGAACGACCTGCCCCCTCATGTCAAATTGTCGCCCACTCTTGAAGCTTTTATGTCCCGCCTAAAGACCCACCTCTTTTCCCTCGCTTACCAGTCAGTCTGATCTGTGTCATACCTATTTGTACGCTTTTACTGTCTGTCCATAGCCTTTATGTGCCTTTATTCTTATGTGTGCTTTTTATCTATTAGTGTAATATTGTATTTTATTATAATGTTATGTTCATTGTGAAGCACTTTGGCAAACCCTCTGTTTTTAAACTGTGCTATATAAATAAAGTGGATTGGATTGAAAATCGCAAAAATCATATATTAAAAAAATAAAAGTGGTGTTTATATGTGGAAATGATCCCGCTAAAAAAACATGTAAGTATCACAAATGTGTGTTTGCCGCGGAGGCTTTTTTCAACGCAATATTACAAAATGCAATGGAGAAATCCCATTGGCTTACAAAGATACAGTAAGTCACTGCACCCCTCTTTAATAGCAAGGGTTACATGGAAAGACAAAATGTCACTTTATGTGCAATGCTGTGAACATGTGAGTAATGAGGATTTCATACAACAAGACGTTTGAACCGTCGTCATGTCTTAGTAATGATTTATTTATCTGAAGTAGATCTAAGGATCCTGGAGGACGGAGGCCTTCAGAATCAGAATACCTTTATTGGTCCCATAGACGGGAAATGTTCAACTTACCCACGCAGATGGTGTTGGTGGAGTCCAGCTTGCTCCCGTGGGTGCACTCACAGTTGAAGGACCCGGCCACGTTGCGACACGCTCCATTGATGCAGGGGCTGGAGTCGCACTCGTTGATATCTGGAACGTGCAAACACACACCTTAGGTCCAGGCTGATTCAATAGATCATCACATCATCATCATCATCATCATCATCATCAGTCAAATTTCAGACTTGATCTGACCATTAAAGTATTATCGTATCACAATTTGGCAATGTGTGTGTGAGTGTGTGTGTGCCGCATCTCCATGAGCCACATGTTGACTAGAAACAGTCATGACAACACATCCAGTAATAATGTAACTTCCTAATGACAAACATGTGAGTGTGTGTCAGAGGGAATGTGTGTGTGTGTGTGTGTTTTACCCTCGCAGGTCTCTGACTCAGGTTTAAAGATGAATCCTTTCGGACAGGAGCAGGTGTAGGAGCCGGGGTGGTTTCTGCACAGACCGTTGTCACAAAGCAGGCGGTTCACGTTACACTCGTTGATGTCTGCAGGGAGGCGAGAGAAGGCGAGAGAAGGCGAGGGTCAGAAAATAGGAAAAAAGTCATGTGAGGTTTGAGAAATGTAGACATTTATTGCGTAAAGCGCCAGACGGTGTAGCTTTTGCTGTAACAAAAATAAATTACAAGTTCTCTTACATTAACATAAGTTGAAATAATAGGAAATATTAACACACTTTGTCATTTTAATTGCTGCTACCTGGAGCCAAGAAAAGCGATTTAAAAATCATAATGTAGTCTTCAGGTCGTGGTGAAAAGGGCGGGAAAATCACTACTGCGCATATTTAGTGGGCCACATGACCAGCATATACACTAGAAGCTATGAAACTTTGTTGGCGTTAAGACTCAAAAGGCGCCCTCGGGACCAGTATCTTGATATTATAATAAATACATGATTTGCTAGTATGTTACATGTGGGTTAACGCTCCTTGGTGCTTGCTAGTAGCTTAGCACGGCTAATGTTAGCTAATGTTACCAAACCTTTCAAAGTTACTGCCGTAAAATAAGATGGCTCTTCTCTGCTTTTTACACTGTTGTAGCAATTACCTGTATAACTTGTGGGGGATATTCAAACAGAGGTACATTTACTTTAACTCAGAAACATGGCTAACTTTGCTAGCCAGTGACTCCACTTGACTCACCAACACAGTTCTTGCCGCTGGTGTCAGACTCGTATCCGATGTTACAGATGCAGCGGTAGCTTCCTCTCAGGTTCTCACAGATGCCGTTCTGACAAATGTCCGGGTCCAAGGCACACTCATTGATGTCTAGGAGAAGACAAACATTATATAGACACATAGGCTACTGATTTGAACTAGCACTGTGGAAACATTCTAACCCTTTCACATGCAACACACTCACCTCTGCCATCAGCTGTTATGCCGATACCACTGCTGCAAACAGCCTGGAATTCAGCTGAAAGTAGAAATGGTGGCTTTAGAAAAATGTACCAGGACTCCAGGGTTAAACAGACTAAATCAGATTAAAGATTGTACCAGAGTTTCTGGAGGGGCAGGGATTGCAGGGCTCTCCAAAGCCATGTTCAGCGTTAGCGCAGCAGCACTCAGACTTGGTGACCGCACCGGGGAACGGTCGAGAACATGTGCCCATCTTAATGGCGCCATAACAGGTGGTCCTCATGTGTGTGTCCACACACACTCTCCCATCCACATCGATGGCCAGGCCTGGAGGACACTCGCAGCGGAAAGAGCCCTCGGAGTTGAGGCAGCGGCCGTTCATACAAATGCCAGGAGTTAGACACTCGTCGATATCTGATGGAGAGAGGAAACACAATTTATACATCACGTCTCGGATTGACTGAAGAGACAGAAAACATGCGAAGGATTTTATAAACAATTAATCTTTTATAGAGTATGTTTTTTATTATTCCAACCTATAGGTACAAAACCCGTCTCCAACTACATCTCAAACATATTGAATTATGCAAGTCGCTGTTTTTTCATAGGAATACAAGCTGAACTTTTTTACTGAATAAATACAATTAGATGCTAAGATTTAATCAATTTTAAAATACTTAAACATATGACCACACATATAAACAGGGAATCAAAGAAAGCTTGATAAGGACACTTGTAGGTATCTGAAATGTAGAATGATCTAAATGGCTATGTGTTGTATTTAAGATGTCCTACTTCCTACTCAGCAAAGCTGTCGATGTCTGGACTTTCTGGATTATGTCAGAGGATATCGGACTTCTAAAACAGGCCCAGCACGTTAAGTCTGTGTTTGCTCTTATAAACCTTCCTACCTGTGCAGTAGCGTCCGTTAGGTGCTAAAGCGAAGCCCGGTTTGCAGATACACTTGAAGCTGCCGTCCTCGTTGATACACATGCCATTGAGACACATGTTGGTGGTGGCGCACTCATCGTGATCTGGACAGAAATAAGAGGAGGAGAACTCGAGTCAAGGGAGGCTGTGGCTCAGTGTATCGTGCGCTGGACTCGGAATCAGGGGGCAAGTTCGAGTCCCAGCATGTCACTGTGTCCCTGGGCAAGACACTTCACCCCAAATTGCTCCTGTGGGGATTGTCCACAATACTGAATGTATGTAAGTCGCTTTGGATAAAAGCGACTAACAAATAAGATTAAGATGGACTTTTATTAATCCCTCGTGGGGAATTTGACCCATCCTAGTGTTAGGAGCAGTGTGCTGCCATTTTGAACGGCGCCCAGGGACACCTCGGTAGCACTTGGTCTTGCCGGGACTTGAACTGGTGATCTTCCAGTTGCCAAGCCAAGTCCCTATCGACTTCGCCACCACCGCCCTTAGACATGAATGACATGTAATGTTTTTTAAGGCATACGTGTAGTTGAGTCTGTTTCAGTGGTTGCTGCTCACCCATGCAGTTCTTCCCGTCAGGAGTGAGCTCGAAGCCGGCGTTGCAGATGCACTGGAAGCTTCCCTCGGTGTTCACACAGCGGCCATTACGACACATCACTCCGTTCACAATACACTCATCAATATCTGCAGAGAGGAGGGGAGATGATCAGGGCTGAGTGTGTCTTTTTAACCATCTGTCATTCAAAACACAACACATGTGTAAACAGAAAACAAAATGCATGGGTTTAGTATTAGGCAATGTGTGGCAAAGGCAACATTTTGCATAAATACAAAACATGTGTTCTGATTTGTCTAAAGGCCTGACATTTTGAGCGGAAATATATTGTGCCAGTGTCTTAAGATGCTACTTTGACATTTACAGAAAAGTGTTCTTTTGAAAGGAATGCCAAGCTTTATTGAAAGTCAAAATAAGCATGTTTTTACAATGAAATGTAAGCATATGTTTTATATCAAACAATGGGCTGCTGTCCATGTGCCCGAAGACCACATTTCAGAATGACTTTTTGCCTTTCAGCCAAACTGTTCCGATGTTTGCCAAGAAAACACGATCACCAAAGGAAATCGGTTCTACAGAAACAACCTTTATGTTACGGAAACACAGCGGAGGCAGACGTACCCATGCAGGCCTGTTTCGTGGGGGTTCCCTGGTAACCCTCGTGGCACTTGCACTGGTATCCTCCAGGTGTGTTGACACAGTCTCCGTTGACGCACGGATTACTCACACACTCATCCACATCTGGGGAGAAGAACAAAAACAATGACTTATCTGGACGGAGAAACCATGACTCATCTGGAATGGCAATGTGACGAATTATAACCAGATAACAACAACTGTGGATACAAAAAAACAGCTGTACCATTTTCACATTTTGGGAAAGTAACATTTTGCTTTATTAACTTTTCCAACCTATGCATTAACCTACACTTATATGTAGTTCCTTAAATGAGCAGAAGATGGCAGTGCAGCGCATTACCTGTCGAGACTCTGTCTGCCTCAATATGGTTATTGAGAACTGACTGAAAAACATTGCATATATAAGTATTCAGATGATTTACTTGATACCAATACCACACTGTACAGTAAATACTCAATACAAGTTAAAGCACTGCATCGAGAATGGTACTTAAGTAAAAGTATTTAGGTACAATGAGGATAAGGTACTCATTGCATAAGAAACTGAAAACATCTTTAACATTTAAGAAGCTGGAACGGTGGAAATTCTTTGTAAAATTGCTGCCAATACATTTTCTGTTAACCCAATGATGGTTTTTGGTGCTTAAAAATATAATGTTGGATGGTTTAATCCATACCAAATAATAATATTTTATTATATAAGGATTGCGTGTAAAGTTATTTATCAAGTAAATACATGTGTAAAATAATTGCAGTGGAGTAAATAGAAAAACATTTGCTTCCAAAAGTATAAAGTACTATACAATGAAAATACTCGGGTAAAGAATTACTACCTCAAATGTGTACTTGAACAGTATTTGAGTACTTAATTACTTTCCCCTCTGATGAGCACTGATGCAGTATTTAAAAAGCGCTTAAAGCAACACTGAAGCGGATGAATGCACATGTTTTATGTTTTAATTGTCTTGGCCCCTGGGCTCAAGCGTACTATAGCTTATTGGGGTGTCCCATTTCGCATGTCGCATTTAACTTATGAATAAATGGAATGAGACGGTGTGTGAGAGCATGCTTCTCACCGATACACTCCCCGCGGACGTCCTGCCTGTATCCCATGTTGCACTCGCAGCGGTAGCTCTGCAGGGTGGGGATGCAGCGTCCGTTCAGACACAGGTTGGTGAAATGTTTGCACACGTCGATGGATTCATTCACAGAAACCGAGCCTGAGAAAACACAACAAACAATAAAGAAAAACACTTACAACTGCAAAACACGCCCTTTCCTTCTTGTGAGTGTTCAGATCCGCAGAGCTTCTCACCTATACGTTGGTGTCCTCCTCCGTTGCCTCCAAAGCTTCCTCCGTTGCCTCCAAAGCTTCCTCCGTTGCCTCCAAAGCTTCCTCCGTTGCCCCCGATGCCTCCGTTACCGTTACCGTTAGGAACTGCAGGATACTTGTAGCCATTGTAGTTGTAGCCATTGCCGTTGCCGTTTCCGTTGCCGTTGGGGAAGTGTGCGTTCGGATAGCCGTTAGGGAGGCCGTGTCCTTGGGCAACTCCAACGATACACAGACGCCTGAACTCGTCTACAAAACAGATCACAGGGTCAAGTCAGAGGATGCGTTACGGTACGAATAATTGGTTTCTGTGAGATGTAGCGGGGGGAAACAGATTCACAAGATCCAAGAGCATCTCTGGTAAAAAAGAGAACTGAAAGAAACTCTCATTCCCACTTCAATGTGGACAGACTGTGTTTTAATACAAACATGCACACTTTCTTTTATTCATTAATATATTGATATATTGATTGTGTTTTAATGTAACTTCATGTGAGTCCAGGTGTTGTTTGTAAGCCCCCTTACCTGGGACAATGTTTAAGTACAGTAGAGGTACAAAAGTAATACATTGAGGACTGTAAATGTTTTGTTTTTAAAATGTTTGTATTGATTCTTATATGTAATTCAGGGCTGAACGATTAATCGATTTTAAAACGAAATCGCGATTTTAAATTATGCAATTAAATGATTTCTTTCTTCTTGTGTGTCAGTCATCCACACCAATCAGAAGTGCTGTGCTCCACATGCACCAGCCATTGTTAACCAATCAGAAGTGGCCCATGATAGAAGGTGACCGACAGATTGATCCAATCACCTGCCAAGTATTTTTGAAAGTGCCTGCCCTTTCCAAATGGCTTCCAATGGAGCTTTAGATGGTTTGGTGAACCATCTGAGTCAGGTTAGTGACGCTCCATCACATGTTTCTATTACAGGGAGAATCTTAAACTGAAGCTTGACTTTAAAGCAGGGGTTCTCAAAGTGCGGCCCGCGGGCCAATGGCGGCCCTCGGAAATGTTTCTGGCGGCCCGAGATAGTTAATGCGACACGCTGCAATGCATGCGTTATATTTGAATCCTCCATGGTTCGTATCGAGTAAGAATTAGAATGGAATTTAAGAATGGTAAAACTGCGCCCCCTGGGTTGTCATTCCTAAATTACGAATGACAGCTTGTGGAAAGTTTGCTAGACTACTGGTTGCATGGCAACTATAGGCATCTCGCGAGTTGCGGTTAAGCGGAAAATCTGTTGTAAGTTATCAGAATCAGAAACGGGAGTTAGCTAGCGATTTTAGCTAGTCACTGTCTGTAGATAACCCAACTTTGTGTCCTCTGCAAGTTCTTAATGTATTCTGTATGTATAATTGGTTAGTACAATAAAGAAAGGATTTGTTTTGGTATTATTTTGTGTTCCGTTTTTTCTTGGGCGGCCCTCAATCCAATATTGGGAACCTCAATTGGCCCTCACTCATCAAAACTTTGAGAACCCCTGCTTTAAAGCAACGGAAGTGTCATGTAAGTTTAGTTCTTTCACTCGTAGCTCGGGCTGCGGGGGTGCTGGAGACGGGAGCACGTTGATGCGACCTTCCTAGCCGGAGATATAGCCGCATTTTACAATAAACCTCCGTTGTTCTTTCACTGCAGCAAAGCTTGACCAAGTTGCTGTAGTAAATATGGCTCCTATAATAATCCACTCTAATCTAATCTGACATTTGATTACAATGACTCAAGCGCATTGTTTAAGTGGCTGTTGAATAATTGTATGTGTGCAGATCATTAGTGTATGTTTAGGTAGAGTATTCGTGAATGATATACATGTACTGTATGTTTGCATGTTAATTTGACAGTTGAAACGAAACACACTCTCACACACACATGTTGTTTTGGCGGTCCGCTCAGTGTTGGATCCCGCACTCTCACGCAGAGAAAGTTTTCTGAATTCCAGACGGACTGAGGAGACGACGGGTCATTATCTTCCACAGATCTTTTCCATATTTCTCAGTTTAGTTTGTGCTCATGACATCATCCGTTTGAGAGGATGTCACACGCACACGCAGTCTCGTCTAGTTTAACATGACTTTGTTAAACTCATTTGAAAACTGGACGATGGCGTACGGCTTTAGTTACTGCCTGAGCTCGTGCCAAGTTAGAGACAATCTGTTATGGAAATGCAATTTTTTTTGTCAACAGAGGAATAAATGGATTGGAATGGATTTTGGGTCCTGATTTCGGGCTCGGTTCACATGTGTTGGGAAAATACTGAATGTTCTCTTCCACTATCAGAGTAGCACATGGCAACAAAGGCCCTACGTAGCTGTGTACATGACAGGATGTATGATTACCTAGAAGAACCGGTAGTCCTCCATCTTGTGACTGTGTGACTCCCTCTCTTGTATATGTGAAGGACTAGTTGTACCAAATGCTCTGTGTGTGATGACTACTTCCACTCTTGCAAGAATAATACATGTATCCTGATTCTTGAATCTCAAGCCGGGGTGACGAGTTATATTTTTCCAACAACATATAAAAGACATGTATCCTCTGTTCCACCATCTTGTTTCCACGGTTACTCACCAGACCCCCGGACAGGGCACATCTCGGGGATTTGTACCAGAGCCCAGCAGCGTCCCGTGTCGCAGCAGCACTGCATCTTCGTGTACTGACCGTTCAGCTCCGCGGCACAGCGCCCGTTAGCCAGAGCCGAGAAACAGGTGCCAACACGCTGATCTGGAGGAAGAGGGATCCGCAGGGTTAGAGGAGGGAGCAGACGGCGGGGCAGAAGGTCATCAGGAAATACAGGAAATGCACACATGGCTGATGGGGTTTTATGTATTTACTTTGGGGTTCGGGTTAGGGTAGGGCTGGGGAATATATTGCTAATATACAATTTATCGATTTTGTGGATATCGAATTAGATTTTCAATATTGTTTTATGGTTTGTTTTTCTTGGTTTAATAGGTCATTTAAGTTCCTACCTATATATTTGAGCCTAAACATATGATATTCTTACCTTAAAATGTAATTGCAACATCTTTATCCTGGTATTTTACTAACAAATATTGTCATATGATATACCCTTCTTGTCAAGCCAATTATTCTTTCAGTTATTCCATCATTTAGTCCAGGGGTGTCAAACTCAATTTCATCACGGGCCACATCAGCATGATGGTTGCACTCAAAGGGCCGGTTGTAACTTTAAGACTATATAAAAATACATATATAAATATTTAATATATTAAAATAATGCATTATATTACATTATTGCCTCTGCATTGGATTGTTATGGGATAGGGTAATAACTTCATAAGTCTATCTTCTGATATATTGGCAAATAATTGCAAGTCTCTTCAGTGAGAATGTTACAACATGATTTAAAAAGAAAGCCAAATTCTGAAAAAAAAAAAAGAAGTGACATTTTGAAAAGAAAGTGACATTTTGAAAAGAAAGTAACATTTTGAAAAGAAAATCTTATGAGGAGAAAAAGGCAAATTCTAAGAAAAAATGCATATTTAAAAGAAAAGGCAAATTCTGAGAAAAGTCAAATTTGAGATGCATTGTGGGACATGTAGTTTTTGGGCAACGTGCTTCTGTAAAGTAGCATCTAACCGTATAATAAACTTATTGTATTCTTTGCAAGCTCTTGAGGGGCCACATAAAATGAAGTCGCGGGCCGGATTTGGCCCCCGGGCCTTGAGTTTGACACCCCTGATTTAGTCAATATAAATGTCAGAAAAAATAGTAAAAAAATTACAGTTTCTTGGGTATTTCAGCCTCAATTTTAGATCACACATTTAGTATTTTTAGCACCACTGATGCTTACAGTCGTGTGTGGGAAAACATTCCAAACAGCAGTGAACAGAGGCTGGTGGCTGCGGAGGACGCCTCTCACAGGCTGGCAAGGGGAAAGGCTGCCTGGGGTCTCCGCGAACTGAAGGCAATCTGAAGGGCCCTCCTAGAGAGGGTCTTATTTGTTACAGTTTCCCAGGTCAGGGTCAATGGGGCAGGCGAGGGGGCTTCGGTTCAAAGGGCGGGTGTGAAGAGGAGTGAATGGAGAGGAAAGAGACGCAGGGGTTTTCTGGGTATTAGGGGAAGTACCAGAAACATGGCGAAAAGGCAGAGTGAGACGGGCAGGAACGCATGTGTGTGATTTTAGAAGTGGATAACATATGTGAAGGGGAATTTGAAGTGCATGTACAGAAAAAGCTGAAAGCAGAATGTAAGGGGAGGGAGGGGGAGAGAGGAGGGAGGAGGGAGGGAGGGGAGGAGGGAGGAGGGAGGAGCTCAAGTCGATTAACTCACTAATGAGCCAGCAGTCTGGAATGAATCAGTTTCCATGTGGAGCAATTCTTGCCAATTAGATTGAACATGAGGGGCTGTGTCTGGGAGCACATATTGTACAGTACACACACACATTGACATGAAATTAAACACACACACACACACACACACACACACACACACACAGATATGCATTCCTGTACATAACCAAGGGCAAGTACAAGAAACACGCACCATATGGCCTGTTCACATGCGTATATTAACGTAGACAAATACGCAATGTAAAAAACATCCCGTAGGATTGACCGAGCTGGCGGCCGGGTAGGAGGGGTAGAGGAGAGGGGGGGGGGGTTTGCTGATGAGGATGATGATGACTTAAATTGGATCCAGACGGTGGTTTAGCTCGCCAGTGTTGCTCCGCTACACAAGCATGTGCTTTCATTTGTTGAGGTGTTTTTACAGACTGGCTGACTGGACAGGTCTTTGGCTTTTTCTCTTCAAACTTCCACCGTGCGACAGGGCATTAGGCTCTGATTACTGCCGGCCTCCAACGGCTCCCCCTGGCATACTTCACCATGGTACAGTACACAAAACACAGACGGGTAGCCAACAGAATAACCTCCAGGACCAGAGACACACATCCTGCTTCTGGAGCACGAGGGCCAAAGGGAAATATAATTTACAATACGCAAAGAAACTAAAACGAAAAAAAGAATCAAAGATATCTGTGTTTTAAAGCTACGGTTTGTGTCTAAGGCAACCTCCGTGTCTGAAAAGGGAATCTAATGTGGAAGTGCCTTAAACCTCACACAACCTAACCCTAACCTCACATTGTATAGAAGTCTATGAGAAATGACCCTACTTTCTCCTTGATTAATGACCTCAGTGAAAATGTTTTCTACCGTGTTTATCGTCTTAATCTTTAGTTAAAAGTATTTTTTTAATACAGCAACATGTTTATTTTGTAAATGATGGTAGTCAGTTAGCTTAGAGTAAAGGTGTAAGTTATAGGGCGGGGCTACCTTTTAATTGACTGGTCGCCAACCAAGGGTGTTGTCCAGTCAGGTATATGTCTGTGAAAAACACAGACATATACCTTGTCTTGTGTGTTTTCACCGCATAAAAGTGAATTGTTTAGACGCCTAAAATGCTCTTTCGTAGGACTTCAATTCTGGATGCAAAAAACTAAGATGGTGGTCAAAATAGTTAAACTCCAAGTTTCAAAATGGTATTCTACAAACCATTGGGTGACGTCAGGGTGACTGTGGAGTACGTGAGACTTTGGATCACTGATTTGAACCTCACTCGGTCTAGTCTTGTCCTTTTTGTGGAAATGGGTAAGAGACGAAGGTGCCTGGTTTATTGCCCCTCTGTCCTTTCAGCAGGCTGCAGGAGAGCAATGGAAGCTACAACTGATATAACAAGAAGCCAGATCCTGACTTCAGAGGATGGGAGGGGAAAAAACTCCAAGAGGAAACGGTGACACAGATAAAGAGGATGAGAGCTGCGAATTCGGTTAAGAGATAACAAAAAGCAACAGCGGGAGGAGACAGAACACGAGACAAAGGATTTGAATGGACATGAAAACATGCTGAGCTCCAGAGTAAACAGAGACACTTTCGTCTGGTAGTCACTTCAGAAAATATATGGAGAAAGTAATTCATGTCTTCAGGGGCAAAGAAGAAGGAAGTAGAGGACAGTGGAAACAAAACAAAGACATGTAACGGCAGACGGATGGAAAACCTTTGGGTGTGGGTCCCCACATTTATACCGCAACTTCATCTGTAACATCCATCACACTCCCACTTGAAGTCACGATCACATTCAAGATATCGGAATGTATTACATTTTAGCAATCTTTTCATGTAGTAAATGTTTGTGTCCCTGTCTGGAGTTCATTGGACTGCCGACAGCCGCAACCCTTTCCTCTTAGCTTTACATTGAAAAACACTATTCCTGTATCATTGGAGTCAAACAATCCACCCCCTAACAGGCACGCTCACACACCACCTGCAAGACACGGCCCCCCCCCCTGTATGCGTACAGGACGTGTGTGTACATGTGAGACTGGGCATTTCAAACATCTTGGTATTTCTGACCCATTTCCTCTCGGACTTTGACCAAAAACAAAAAAGTCTTCACCGATGATGGAGCATTGATTACATAAAAAATAAGCTTGGAGGAAACGTGTATTTCTAATTACCGAAATCCGGAGGTTTCACTTTCCTTCAGGAGCTTTTATTAGCCGGGTCCTGCGATGCTGATCGGGTGAAGCACACCGACCCTGAATCTCGAGATAAAGTATTAACACCTGGCTGTGTTTCACCGAGGCTGCCCTGATTGGAGAACACTCCGGGATACATGTACACCTGGTAGTGTTTCACGGGACATGTCAGTGAAGTATGCACTGTATGTGGCTCGGCGTGTGTGTGCATGAGTCAGAGGGGCACGGACATTAGAGTAGATTAATGCTGTCAAGGCCAAACAGTGCGTGCAAGTGTGTTTGTCTCCACATGGTGACCACAGGCCGGCTTGACTCATCAGAACCAGGAAGCAGTGATGGAGGAGGGGGGGGGAGTCAGGGACCAGATGTGAAGCTTTTTTTTGCTAGCCACGGGGTGAGGAAACGCAACAATGTGAGACTCACCCACACATCTGGTGCCATCTGTGCTGGAGACGTAGCCTCGTGGACAGGTGCAGACGTAGCTGCTCGCCGTGTTGCTGCACTCTCCTCCATCACACACCCCGGGGATGGTGGTGCATTCGTCGATATCTGAAACACACAAACATGCAGTTACATCATTGCAAGAATACCTCATCACATCACGAGGCACAGCTGTCGAGGCGGCCTCACGCCAACTCAGGAAATTTTTTTAAACACCCGACACGTCTTTGTTTGGAAGGATGCAGGATCATGCCGCAGTCCACGTGTATTGCTGTTCAGTAACAGTTTCTCCATGAGGAAAGAATAAAGCAAATCAAAAGGATCTGCAGTCAGAGAAAGTGGAATGAATCCACTTCTGGTGTTTATGACTGGTTAATGACGGGAGCAATCCAACTGTGAAAGGGACATTTCATCCCAAATCCTTTATCCAATGGTACACCTCTGCAGCTCATCCAGAATGCAGCGGCCCGTCTGGTCTTCAGCCTTCCTACATTCTCCCACACCACGCCGCTCCTCCGCTCCCTCCACTGGCTTCCGGTAACTGCTAGAATCCACTTCAAGACACTGGTACTTGCATACCATGCTGCGAATTGATCTGGCCCTTCCTACATCCAGGACATGGTTAAACCGTAAACCCCGGCACGTGCACTTCGCTCTGCATCAACCAAACGGCTCGCTGCGAAGGGGACCCAAATTCCCATCAGCAGAAACACGTGGGTTTGCTATCCTGGCTCCAAAATGGTGGAATGAGCTCCCATTGACATCAGGACAGCAGATAGCTTACACACCTTCCGGCGCAGACTGAAAACTCATCTCTTTCGACTCCACTTCGAGCGATAGAATTACAAACAAAGCACTTATATACTAACAAAGGACTGGCTTATCTAAAGCCAGTTGAGGAGCACTTGAAATGTTTTGCTCTTTGAAACCTGATGTACTTTATGATTATGTTTTCTTCAAGTTTGTATTTTGTTGGTCGAACGCACTTATTGTACGTCGCTTTGGATAAAAGCGTCAGCTAAATGTAATGTAACGTCTGCCTTCTCTACAGTAATGCAACTCGATGGTGTTTGGCTTGTGATGCTCAACTCCCCAAATATATGTTTGAAAAGCGTAATGTGTATTACCAGTTACGACTTAGTTACTAAAGATCATCCACAAACCTTGTTGGTTTATCTAAATGTAAAAAAGAGAAAATGTAGTTAAGTTCAGCAAAAGTATATAAATATGTAAAAGTTTACTTTAGAACAGTGTTGGGCCAAGTTTGCTAAAAATATAGGTTATCAAATAAGTATGTATCAGATTAACCTGTCCCACAAATAATAACCAATAAAAATATGTATAAAACAAACAAAAACGTCTAAGAAATTACAATGTTGAAGTATTTACTGAAATCACAAACATTTAAGTACTGAAAGTGTTGGATGCCTTGTTAAGTCTGTAGTCTTCCTTGCTTGATCTTTGATTGGATATCTAATGATTCTAAAATGGACCTATCATGCTATTTTTAGGCAATAGCATAAGTCTCAGATATATAAATGTATATACAAAAACATGTCTATGAAGTGTTTTGCTCAAAATACCAAACAGATCATTCTAGCCATGTCTCATATCCCTCTCTTTCACTTCCTGTTTCAAAAGTGCTGATTTGGGAATAAAGCTTTAAAAAAAGGAGGGGTCTGAGCTCATGCGGGACCCGGCAGCTACCGTCTAAACTAAATACTGCCGTGATGAAACGCCATATCATGGATTATCAAGGATCTGAAACAGTCTGGAGCTCAAAGGCTTTCTCTCTTGCCGGTTATACCACAAGGTGAGTTCCTTTTTACTTCCTGCTTCTTCACACACATGCTCTCCAGTACGGGTTAGCTCTGAGTGTTAGCGATGCTAATGTAAACACCGACCATATTATGTCCAAAACAGTCGGGCATTGTTTCTGATAGCAACGTTTCTGATTGGCCCGTGGGTCCACATTTCAGATATGACGTCATATCGGACGCAAATCTGGATCAGCTCCGTTGTAGCCCGTTTTTAGAGATTTGGGTACGGAGGAAAAGAGAGAGGGTTTTATTTTCTGACGCTGCGTGAGTTCCCCGACACACCTGGGGACACATTTATTTATACAAGACATCACAAAGTGCATTTTGCATGATACTGTAGGTCCCCTTTAATAACTGTGCGAATAAATAATGTTTTTATCAGCCAATACTTGATTGTGATTCGTAAACATTTAAGAAGTGTTGTTCACATTCATCAAAGTAAGCTTTAAAGGATGATCATGGAGAAAATGATGTCGACCTCAAAAGGAGTAACTGAGTTGTTTTCCCTTTCTCCAATTTACTAGAATCTCCAATTGCTTCTAATCTAAAAATGGCGAAGAAATTGAGAGAAATTGCTGCAATAAAAGAACCTCCCCAGGCTATAATTGACCGTATTTAAACATGATTCCACTCTGAGGGTACCTGGCAGGGCCCACCTTGGTGTGGCTCTCTTTATGATGGCATTTAGCTGTAATATTGAGCGGAAGGGGGCCTCAATGCTCCATGACGGGGGGAACCCAAAGCGAAGTACCAGAAGGTATTGGGTTTTTATGATGTGTCACGTTTATTTATACGCATACGTAATTACTGCACCGCTGCGGGGCGTAATTACAGCAATAGACGTGGCGCATGCTTTAATGTGTGTCCGTTTGAATCTAAAGAGCGTGTCAGTCTTTTTTTCTCAGCGTGTAGTAACGCCTGCCGTGGGGAGGCTGCTCTCCCCCTGCTGACTCCTGTCTGACAGCAGTGGCAGGAAATAGGTGAGGCAGTAAAAACCCGGCCAAATAAAGCTTGTGTCAGCAGCATCAACAGCAAGCCAGACATTACGCTGCACAGACCTGACAGGGTGTGTGTGGAGGGAAATGTCTCACCTGCACGTCTACCATGAGTAACTGTGTAAGAAAATGTGAAATTGTGAAATTTCTTCTCATTTAAACTGTGATGTGTTGAACTCCTAATAACAATACAAATGTAATCACTGACAAACATTGAGTGCCTCGTCTGTGACCTCATGCTTTAATGTTCAAAAGGGTTTTTCTCTTACTCTCTCTGGAGGGATTTTGAGATTTTAACTTTTGCAGACATGCACACAAACCTATACAGTAGAATACACTACAGGACAGGGAAAGCCACAACAAGCATAATTGGAGCTTCTTTAAGAAACCAGGTGTTCACCTACTGCATTAAAAGAAAAACATATTTGTTTAAGTACGAAGGATAGAAAGTAGCCTACCGTTTCAAGTATTGGACTAGAAAACAGTATTTTCCCGTTGAATGCGTATATTCCCAAAGCATTTACCTCTTAATGCTTCTTACATTAGATGTGGACTCCTTGGATTATGACAGTATATTGTATTGTTAAATATACAGTATATTAGACCTGGTGCTAATGCTAATGCTAATGTTGTTTTCTTCTTCTTCTTTGGAGTCAAAATAATGGCGAAATTGGCACCAATACAACATTTAAGACGATTCACTATAGTTTCACTCACGACTTGTTTCAGTCTGTATTGTAAGACTGTAATGTGTAATGTATTCATCGTATCGTTCTTTGTTTGAAAGTGTATTGGAACATTGTAATCCTACTAATAATTCCCATTTCTTAAAAATGTACCAGTCATCGATCACGTCTTTTTTGATGTAACTGTAAGGGAAAGCTGTTACCTTTTTGTTGTATCCTGATTACCTAATCCAGGTACATCTACTCAGTTACTGTGTGTAAGTGTGTGTGTGTGCGTATATGTGTGTGTATGTCTGTGTGTGTGTGTTTAGCATGTGCGTGAGAGTCAGCGAGTGTCAAAGCAACGGGGAGGTCCGTGTGTAATGAGAAAGTCTCCCAGGTGTCGTAAGTGTTTCTTTGTCCAGCACAAACAGCTGGTTCTGAGCCAGAGGACTGTATTTATGGAAGGGAAAATGGAAGGAGCCGCAGAACGAGTCGGAGGAGGGGTAAAAAGGAGAGATTGTTAAAGAGCCGGGCTAAAAGCAGGCCGTAAAACCAGCTGCCTTGTTGCGCCCAAAACAGTCAGACACCCATGACATCTTAACTGCACTTCATCCCAACAGCTTGAAACCCCAGTCACTTCACTGTGAGAGCTTTAAGTGGGGCTTGTTTGTGCATTAGCTGCTCGGAGGGCATTTCAATAAAGCTTCCCCGAAGGACCTGCTCTGATTGTTTCCCAGGTTTCTGTAAACATTGGTTTCCTGCCGATCCATGACCTCACAAACGCGTCAAAACAGCTCTTTTGTTTTTACGAGCTTTCCAACACTGAACTCTTTCTTTACCCGCTCTGCGTGGGTCAAACGACGAAGTTGCAAGATACATTTTAAAATAAACAGATCAGCTCGCTAACATCAGTTCGTTTGCAACTGAGCATAGAAAAGAATAGCGAACATGTTTCCAGATATAACAAACGTATTGATGCGTATCATTCCTTTTGATGATCCTTTTGCTGAATTGAATAATTAAATAGTGGTTTGCCAAATCAAACTTTTGCTTTCCAAAATGTGAGGATTTATTGCTTTTGTCTTATTTTTGGACTAAGAAAGTTATGTTGTCTCTAAGTTTGCCTTTCTGTGTGTAAGCATGATTATGGAAAAACTAAAAGCCTGATTTTCTTGATTAATGGTAGAAGGATGTAGCAATTAAGAACCCATTCGATTTTGGATCTGAACTAGGGTGGCCAACTTCCAGAAATGGAGAAACGGGACACACGTGCCCCTGGCGGATTTAGTTACTTTTTTTGTTACTTTATTTCGGTTTTAGGGTTAGGTTAGGGTTATGTTATTTAATTCTTTTGCGGGAACCAGCCCCTAGGGTTCGAAAATGTTTTTGACCCTCAAAATGCATAGAAAACTATGCATAACACAATACAAACACAATGGTATTACACCTGCATTAGGCTACTACATCACATTGTACATCAGCATGTTCAAATCGGATAAGTGGGCACTAGGGACGTCTGGGCACCTCGATGTACAATTGGCTATTTTGTTAACAAATTAAATATTTGAAAAATGGTATTAAGTAATGCAAAGTATACATGATGTGAACATGCACGGTACATCATTATTAGACTTAATGTTATCCTTCAACCAACCATGTTCCCATCAATCAGCTGACTGACTCTCTCACACACGTGCGAGCATTGTGCCTGCCCTGTCAACTGAGCGGTCCTAGCGCCCTTCTACCTTCGGGGGACTCACGCAGCGTCAGAAAATAAAACCCTCTCTCTTTTCCTCCGTACCCAAATCTTTTAAAAACGGGTGTACAACGAGCGGATACAGATTTCCATCCGCTCTGACGTTATAGCGGCGGCGGACCCACAGAAAGTTGCCATCAGAAACAATGCCTGACGTGTTTTGGACGTCTTTGTTTACATTAGCAAGCCTCGCTAACACTCAGAGCTAACCTGTACTGGAGAGCACGTGTGTTTAAAAAGCAGGAAATCAAAAAAAAGAACTCACCTTGTGATAAACCCGCAAGAGAAAAAGCATTTGAGCTCCATACCAGGCCCGGACTGGCCATCGGGAGGACCGGGAGGTTTCCCGATGGCCTGGCCTGCTAAGTGGCCTGCTGGCCTGAGGATTTTTTTTGTATACGTATGTATTGTGAACGCAACGCTGCGCAAATGTGGGTCTGACTCTGCCTCACAGAGGGTGACTGGCTGTCTACATGATGTGGCCTGCCGACATGGCCACTTTCATACAGATCATACTCGATTGGTCTCTGTGTGTCATTCAAGCTCGGGAGGGTGTGTGTTATGTGTGGCGCGAGCGAGTGAGATAAACCGCGCGCACCTGTTACGTGTATTGTTGTTGTTGTTGTTAGCATCTGGTGCTAGCAAGCTGCGCTAACGGATATAAGGAGCTGTTTCAACAACAAGGTGGAGGAGAGTCCTCTCCTGTCAGACTGAGAGACTGATAACTACAGCTCAGGTGAGGTAAAGGACTCTGAGTGTTTAGTTTAGTGTTTACTCTGTGGGTCTCAAACGGTTTGGTCACCATTTATGTAAACACATATTTCCATTTGAAGGGGGAGTGATTAGTAAAATATGGATGAATAATAAAAAAAAAAACGTTAACTAGGTGAAAAAAGGTAAGATAAACTATTAAAACTTGTTGAGAGCTAGTCGTTGCTTCTGCCTCAAAGAGGAGCAGAGGGATAGGAGGGAGACAGGAGAGGCTGATTCAGGAGCACAGACACTCACAACTATAAATGAACCAAAAACAAATAAATAAACAAGTTTCAATGTTTTTTCATATTGGATGTTATTTGTTATGGCCATGTTATTATGATTTTATGATTATTTAAATGTATAAAGTTATGTTTGATATGGGTGTAGTCTCTTTATTTCCCCCTCAAAGTGCACCAGATTGATGCATTTAAATCCAACATTACAAAAAAAATCTTACCGGGGGAGCATGCCCCCTATAGGATTTGAGGTCCATCCCCGCTTAAAATATGTTCACATAGGTTCCTAAATAGATTTGCAATTTTTTTTAAATAGTAACCCATGTCCATATGTTTATTTTGGGGTAGTAGATTTAGAGCGCCATCACTATGGGCAGCAACGCTGTAAACATTTACAAATAAATCCAGCAAAATGGCACAAAAAACTGGTAGTGGCCTGGCTGGGTGTATAATTCCCGGCCTGACTTATTGTCCCAGTCCGGCCCTGCTCCATACTGTTTCAGAAATAATCCTTGACGTGGTTTAAACAAGATGGTGTTTTATCACAACCGAATTTAACTTTATCTCCGGTAGAATTCTGATCAGGCATTAGCTCCGCCCCCTCTTCTTTCTTCTTTTTCAAGCTAAGGACCCAAAATCTGCATTTCTGTAACAGGGCTGCAAAAGAGGGGTAAGAGCAGTAGGAGGCATGGCTACAATGGGTGATCTGTTTGGTATTTTGAAAAAAACACTTCACAGACATGTTTTGTATGGCCCTACAATATAGTTTTAAAATATAGCATATTGTGTTGCTCTCACTTAATATTGTTATAATCATAAAATGGGGTCTTGAGTGGAAAAATGCTCATAAACACCCCCATTAATTCAGAAACAAATATTAACATGTTTTATAAACTTTCTGAGCAGCTCTCTAAATACAACACATCTGCTTTAAACTGTTCATTTTGTTGCCGCACTACGACACGAAGCTCATAAAACTATCGAAGTCGGAAGAACGACTTCCCAATTCTGGAAACTGGGCTAAGAGCACTTGACTGCAACATCATAGTTATCTGTGTTTTTCAGACAAAGTTGAATATCGGGTCTCATCATTGGTTTTGGGAAACTGTACAGTATATACGATATTTATAATTTTCAGACTTTTCTTTCTTGTTCATTTGAAAGCGGCAGTAGCTCAGTCTGTAGGACTCGGTTTCGTCATTACAGGATAAAGCTCATACACTCATTGAAGTCGTTATAACAACTTCACAACTCTGCAAATGGGACTTTCCAAAGAGCCATTGTGGTTTGCTGTGTTTTCAGATTAATTAAAATGTTGGATCTCATTATTGGTTTTGGGAAACTTTAAATGACGTATTTCTCATGTTCTGACCTTCAGGCCTAATGTGTAGCTCCTGTACTGTGTATAATGAAAAAGTGAACTACTGAGGATAAGTAAAGGGTCTAAAGTGTTGGAAAGATGCTGAGTGTGTGTAATTTACGCTAAAAAATTACCATGAAGGGATAGAAAGTTCCTAATCCTAAACTCCTGCTTTATGTCTACCTTGTCTCAAATGTGTCCTTGCAGTCAAACAGCTCGACCTCCTTAGTGCTGGAATGTGGCTACACACCCAAATCTCTTCTTTTCGGTGCTCAGCATCTCTTTAAAACACCCACTCTCTCCTCACATGTACCCACAACCACAACTGAAACTGGGACTACTTAGTGAAGTCATCCATAAATCAGTTTTTGGTGTCATGATAATTGCTTCCCATGAATCTGAAGTGGACACGCTAGTTATTCTTTCTGTATGTGCCAGGAGAATTCAGATAATAAGTCATACACTACGATATCCAGTTTGGCCTTGGTTCTTGTTCAGTAGAGGAGATGTCATCTGGCTGAAACAGTTTAAGAGCTTTGTGTAATCCTCTCTAAAGACTAAGAACATAATCGGCTTCAGTCCAACGGACACAACCCCTGCCTGGCTAACGATCGCACTGTTTAGCCTGGGCATTGTTTAAATTCCAGCCAATCAACACATTGTAATGTGAATCCTCCATGTGTGTGTGTATGTGTGTGTTGCCAAACTTCTTGAACTCTGAACATGTCGTCATTTTTCAAACTCCCCGTAGAGATTTGAAAACGGATCCCTGCAGAACCCTTACAGTTGTAATAAAATGCAGCGACCATGTCTCACTTCAACAAAACCTAATAAAAGTTACACTGGATCGTTATTCAGTTGGTGATAAGTTTATAGACTCATGTAGCCTGCATTCAAGTCAAGTTTAACCATTTTGTGATACTTGGTTCATTATTAAACCAAAAGAGAAAGTCAGTTTAGTGTCACAAGTGGATATCTCAGTTATATGAAGGCTGTAGCTTCGAAATGCTAACATTAGCTAAGTTATCTTAGCTTGATATCAACAATTTAGGTAGCATTTCTTAGGTAAACAATTAAACATTTGACTTTTAAAACAATGTGAAGGCTTTTGTAATTATGTTTTACTATGTTTAGTAGAGACGTTAGTGTTCGCCCAGGGGTGTCAAACTCAAATATTGAGTGTGATTGAGTGAAGGTGTGCGTGCAATATACCGGCGGGCCAGATCTAATAGTAATTAGAAATTATCCTGCGGGCCGAAATTAAATCCACCACGGGCCTGATTTGGCCCCCGGGCCTTGAGTTTGACACATGTGTGTTAGCCCTAACACTTGATTGGCTTACTTGTAAGATCTGTGTGGTAGACCCTCACACTGCCCTGCGTTATCTATCTTTATATTAATTAAACTATTCCCCTGTCACTTATCATCTTTTTAGAAATGAGACAATAATGGTATAGCTCATCAAAGATGGCCGCCAATCTTTTTTTTTTATTGACCAGGGATATGCAGAGCTGATAGCCATCCATTTTGTTATAGCTTTTAGCGTGTTCAGTTTGTCCTTGGAAGTCAATATGTTAACTGGAATCGATCCTGAAGTCGTATTCCCACGTCGGGAAAGTGAGGAGAACATCACCAAAATCTAAGATGGCCGCCAAGCGCATAAACATTGTGAAAGCTGTAGTAATTGTGACTACCCGATCCGCATCCCTACCCGATCCGCATGTGCGAAATGGTCCGCCATATTGGACACTTGACACAGTGGCGTTTGGCAAAGCAGAAAAAGAAAATTCAAAAAACCGAGAGAGATGAGTTATTGTTATTACAACGTGACTTCACTATTATTTAACAACTCTTTTTATTGGATCCTTTTCTTGGGTTAAGTCCAGAATAAGTGAGAAATGGATTTAACTCGTGCATGCGCCATGCATATTGGGCAGCCGTCTGTGTCAAGTGTCCTATTTGGGTTGCCGTATGGAGTTGTCCAATATGGCGGACCATCTCGCACATGCGCAATGCGGACCGGGTAGGGATGCGGATTGGGGCATAGTGCCTTATTTATGTCACAATAAATCTGTCGTACACACAGCATGCCACGTTGTATGTGTAGAGATGTTGTTGCAGTGTATGTGTGTGAACCACAAGCAACTGGTTTAGCTAACAATGGCTAACAAAGCTAACCTGGCTAGAGATTTGTTTTCCGTCTTGTTGCACTGGAATGTGGTTAACTTGAGTGTGACAAAAATGTCTACTTCCAATGTCCTTAATGTCGTTAAATGGGTAAATCTCCTGGTCTTTTCTAGCTGAGAGACTTACCTTCACACTTGTGGCTGGTTTCACTCTGACGGTGGCCTGCGGGACATTTACACTCGTAGGATCCCACGGTGTTGATGCAAGTTCCTCCGGCACAAAGATTTGGCACAGCCTGGCACTCGTCCACATCTAAGAGAAGGAAGGAAAGGACATTTGTAAGAAGAGGCATAAGCTTTAAATGTGTACAATACAACTTTATTTATAAAGCACTTTAAACCTCCAGACCAAAGTACTGTACAGGCAAATAGATAAAACACAGCTCAGCTCCTCACACAACATAAAACAAGTACAAGTAAAAACAAAAAACTATTTAAATTCAAAAAAAGCAACACTCTAAAAGATGTTGAAACGCCAAATGTTAAAACGCTAAGGAGAAGAGGTGGGTTTTAAGAAGCGATTTGAAAGCAGGCAGTGTGGAGGCCTGTCTGATCTCCAGGGGCAGAGCGTTCCACAGTGCGGGAGCCGCGACAGAGAAGCAACGGCCCCCTCTGACCTTTGACCTGGTTTTAGGCACATTCAGGAGCAGTTGGTCCGCTGACCTGAGAGGGCGGTTCGGCGTGTAATGCTGTAGCAGCTCAGCAAGGTATGGTGGGGTCATGCCATTTAGGGATTTAAAAGTAAATAAAATAATTTTAAAATGGATCCTAAAATAAATTGGCAGCCAGTGGAGAGAAGCTAAAACAGGGGAAATGTGGTCAAACTTCCGTGTCCAGTTAAGAGCCTTGCTGCAGCATTTTGCACCCGCTGCAGTCGTGCGAGCGAGGACCCACTGACCCCCATGTAGAGAGAGTTACAGTAGTCCAGCCGAGTGGTGACAAAGGCATGGATTACTGTCTCAAACGGCTGTCTGGAGAGAAAAGATTTTACTTTCGCTAGTTGCCTCAGGTGATAAAAGCTCGTGTTTACCACCGACTTAAATCTGACTCAAGTTTAAGTTCACGGTCCATTTTAATACCAAGGTTCGTAACGGTGGGCTTGGTGTACTCAAGGGACCCAGGTCTACAGAAGTGGTGTCAGTGGTGCTACCAAAAACCATTACTTCTGTTTTTCCTTCATTGGAGCAGCAACCTAAAGTATTTTGGTAATACACCAAAGACTACACAAAAAGAGCCCAGACTAACTTCAGACATAGTGCATTCTTTAAAAGATATTATGTTTCTGGCACGCTTTCAGTCTTAAAAACACTGTTTTACATTCTTCTTTTTGACATCTTTGCGAAGGGAATGAAGTAAAGGCGAGAAGTAACTTGGCGCTGTCTGTGAAGTCTAATTCCACTTCTATACATTCCCACTCCTGCTCTCGTTTGACCAGGAAATTAGTTTTTAAATGTAGGTTTTTCCCAGCTTCCAATGTGAGTCATTTTCCCAATTATTGGGGATATGACATCGGGTGGGTTACTGTACGAAACATATCTCTGATCCTTTCTTCCCTGGAAAAAGCATACCACATACACAGTGGGTCACTAAGCAGGACCCTGGCATTGTAAATCAATCAATCTTTGATTTTTTTTAAGAAGTGTTTAAAACGCTCTCTGCCAAAAGGCTGAAGGGAGAAAAACGAAAGAACGAAAGCATCTTCCAGCCAAAGTCCTGATTTGGAGCCTGGACGTTTGGTTTGTGGTCAGGTGTGCTTTGTACTTCTGCCAGAGAGAAGTTACTCCAGGCTCTCTGGCGATTACATTTTTTAATGTGTGTGTGAAAGAAAGAAACTGAAAGGGGAGAAACATAGAAACAGAGATTCAGAGAGAGGAAGAAGGAGAGAAAGATGGTGACAAAGAAAGTCAGAGCAGAGGATTATGCGTCACAGAGGAGTGGAGCTAAATACAAACCAGTTACTGAGAAGTAAAGGTTGAAAGTGAAGCATTATCATCACAATGTTCTTACAGTTATCTAACGTCTGTATAAGGTGGAGTGTTGGATTGTAATCAATGCTGGATAGCTGAAAGCATAATAATGCATCGTTTTGTTATGTATTTGGTTCGTCTGGTGTCCTCCTGGATAACCTCAACCCTGTAATGCATAATTAAGTCATATGAATGTTTTCCTTTGCGGACAACCGGCTTGTTTACGCTGCAGGGATGTCACATTCATTTATACATTTTTACAAGACCTTAAAGTAATACAAAAAACCTGGAGGGAAACAGAGAACATTCATTGTCAAGCCTTTGAGCTTCAGAAAAAAGTTCTCCCAAGTTTTAGGAACCAGCGGGAAAACATTCCTGAACTAAAACAAATCAGAAACGACTGCCATATTTCCATTTGTTTTTCTACAAATGTGAGCTTTGATCAGAGGAGAGTGTACAGATCTGCACAGAGGGCCACATCTCCCTCACGACACATCCAGCACTGACTGTCCTGTTTTCAGTGATGTACCTGAACGCATTCAATGAACGATCGTTCATGAACGCGTTCATATTTTGGGCGAACGTGAACTGAACGTACTGTATTTCCGCTAGATGAACGTAATTGAGAACGCGTTCATTCTCAGCGCTGTATAACGGCGTTCAAAAGTGCGTTCATTCTCAGCACTGTATTATAACGGCGTTCAAAAGTGTGCCAGATTTCATATGCCTTTCAGCCGAAAACCCAGTTAAAACACACCGTAAACAGGCTTCAAAATAATGCGGAAAACCACCCAATCTGGCAACAGCAAGCTGCCTGTGACGCGTACGCGCCTGTCACCCCTGGCTGTCGCACTAAAATATAAATATACTAAATATATCAGACTCCTCACAACAAACAATGTGGAGCCGCGGAACCGGCGAGCATTGAATGAATGAATGAATTAGTATGGACGAAGCCGAGAGCAGCTGCAGCAGCACTCGCTCAGAGTGAGACTCTACGGCGTCGGCGTATGAGCATTTAAAAGAGTTTTACGTTAAAGTCAGTACTGACTCAGACGGAAAAAATCAAACGTTTGCCTGTAAACTGTGTCCGCCCGGTTTGAAAAAGCAAGTCCGTACATCGACGACGTCGACAACAAACCTTAAACGGCACATTGAGAATAAGCACACGACTAGCCTTTCACGGTATGTGCGAGTGGCGAATAAAAAAGAGAGCCAAAACAGATCCACTACCACCCAAATCCCATTAACATCGTACAGGAGACAAATAATAGCTCGCAGCAACGTATTGAAAAAAGAACTATAAACTATAAATTAGTTCATTTTTGAAACCATGAACTTTAGTTCAACATTTTGAATTATGAACTATGAACTGAACTAGTTCATTTAGAAAGTGAACTTTCCCAACACTGCCTGTTTTTTAGTTAAACTTAATTTGATTATTTTTTGAATCGCAGGACTAATGGCTAGATGTGCTCAAATATTCACATACCCTGTCAACACATCTGCCAACAACAAGTAGTGCTATGAGGCCACCATAACAGTTCAGATAGTCCCATATCATTTCCCATCAAGGTATACCGTCTGTAGCTGTGATACTGTTGAGGTGTGGCAGGAGAAAAACAAAGTGCCTCCCCCATCACAGTCGGCCCAGGGCGCTGCTGGGTGTGTCCGGGCGAGGAGAGCCTGGCGGGGTTCAGTTTAACGAGGGACACGACTTCCACACATGTCATAATTGATGCAGTCTTATTGCTTAGTCTGGGCAGGGCCATAGGTTATTAGAGAGGCATGCAGAGGCAGTCTGGGACACCGGCGGCAGGAATGTTGATGAAAGGAGGTGAATCCAAGTTCATATTTATCTCAGAGTCTCTCTTGTAATCTCCACGTATCACTCGTTTGGTCCCTTGTTAAGTGTTGTTGTTGTGAGTGAATACAGTTTATATAATAATGTTGCTAATGCAAGCCTTTTAGTCATCTGCCATTACTCTGATATCATTGACTGACATAACGCACCGTGTTTTCCCCATCCTGATTCAACATCTTAAACTCAGCTACTGCAGCGGCTGTAACAGGCTCAGTTTTAAAGCTGCATTCCAGGTATCTTATGAAACTACATAAGGTGTCTATTAGCGCCAACTATGTGCTGCTATCTTCGTCGGAATGTGGCTAAATAACAGTCCTGAGTTATGCTGATCTTCAGCTCGGGCAAAACTCACTTGAAAAGCCAATTTCGCAGGGGCCCTCAACCTCTCACCTCAAGCTATCTTGATGGAAATACCTGAGAGTCTTCACTTTACATACATGTTATGATAATTACTCACTCACATTTATAATAAGGGGGCTTTTGGGGCAGTTTTGACAGAAGTGATCTCCTTACAATTGCTACAAAATGATCTCAATATGTCAAGTTTTTTAATCAGATGACAGCATGGGTTTTTCTAAGGTGGTCCGTAAGTTCATAAATCCTAAATGTAGTATTTTTATTTATGTAAAAAATGTTTACAAAATCCGTGTAGCTCAAGAAATCAACCCAATAATTGTAGTAATAATTGATCCATCATATACTTCCATCATAATCTTCTAAGCCCTTGTAAACTTTCAACATTTTACCAAAAAACTATAATTATTACATATTTATAATCTGAAAATTAAACGAAAAGCTTTCAGATAATGTACACCAATTCTGTGACATCTACTGTTGACCTGCTATCTCCCCCTAGAGATCCCCCCCCCCCCCCCTTAAAATGGGTCTGTGATTGAGGGAACAGCTGTGCAATGTTTACAGGGATATGGAGATGTATGTCCACAGCATCTGCTGAGTAAGACCTTAAGAGGAAACACAAGCTTCTCTCCGTCCTACTGTATGTACACACCCGCCGTGTTGTCAACACTACCTCGAGGGTGTTGTGGGGAGGAACTGCAGCTGAGATGATGACAGATAAAGTAATGGTTGAACTCTTTATCGTGGAGATGTTGTGTGTATGCATTTAAGAAAAGTCTGTGTGTCCTCTTTCACCGCTGTTAAGAAGAAAATCTGCTCAGGTCTGTTTTTTCGCAACATACTAAAATACAAAATAGTTTGGACAGGGAATTTGGCGTTGGCGGTTGTTTGCACCGAATGAGAGCAATTAGAGAATAATGTTTTGTTTTATTCTGTTTTTTGTACTTTTTTGTACAGAACTGGTTGTTGACTGTGGCTAAGGGGGCAAATAGTGTCAAAGGGTCCTTGGGGAAGATACTTGAACCCATATCACTCCCGAAGGCATGTTGACAATATTTAAGTGTATGTAAGTTGCTTTGAATAAAAGTGTCTTCTAAATGAGATTTAATGTAAGTAATTTGTACCAATCAGAAACCTGAGGGGCTACGAAATGCAGTTCCTTGATTGGCCACATGAGGCACGCTCAATGGGAGTCACTCCTCATTGACTTACATTAAAAAGCCCAACTTTAAATCAGAAATGAACATTTTTACAGTCTGGTACAGATCTTTTGAGCTATGTTCCATCTTCATAACTAGCAAAACCCTGATAAAACATTAGCTTAAAATAAGCCAGAAAATAGAAAATAAATGTAAACGTGACTGCAGCTAGCCATCAGTTAATTATTTGAATCATTCGACTAATTGTAGAAGGTCAGTAAGTATCCTGCAGGTACGTTAGCTTCAAATTAGCCTTGAGTGCTACACACCGAAAAGGGAACAGCAAGAGAAAGTGATAAAGCCGTATGTGACCGAGTTCTCTGATCTGACCTTGGCACGCTCCGCTGCGGATGTTGGGGATGAAGCCCCTCCTGCAGGGGTGTGGCTGGGCGGGGCACTGCTCACAGGGGTGGCCCCAGGCTCGACCAATGGTGGCGCAGCAGAGGGTTTTGGTGCAGACGATCCCGCTGAGCTGGCCCTGGCACATCTGGTTGTTCACCTGGGTGAAACATGGCCCCGTCCTGTAGTCTGCGGAGAGAAGAACCCTCGGTTAGCTGGTGACTGCTTGATTGATCAAATGATAAAACGGTGATTCATTTCCTCAGGGAACATCTGGCGCAGAATAAAATGAAACCAGACTTTTGGTGCATAGTTGAGAATTTTCCTTCTTGATGTGGAAGGCATATTTCCTGTCATATCGTACTAACTGAGGCAGTGCTTTCTGTCTCATGTTCACAACATAGGGAGGAATGGAGGAGTATTTCAAATGACTCAGTGGACATTAAAACACATCCTGACAGTGTGATTGTTCCAAGTGAATCAACAATTGAGTCACAAAGAGGAGTGTTTCTAAAAAGCAGGTTTAATCAGGACTTGAAAAGAACAATATGGGAGTTAGTAGCAACATGTCAGAGAATGTGATTTCAGGCTTTTTATTATTAAACCTGCTAAAAATAGACTGTAAAACAAATCCAGATTGTTTCTTCCCGGAAGAATGTAGCAACAGGATTTGAATGACTGCTATGTGTTTAGTTAATAAGTACCTCAAGCATGTTCCAGTGCTTTAATTAGGAGTTAAACAGTGGCTGTTTCTATTTTCATGGATATGAGCAAGAAAAAAGAAAGAAAATCCCCCGAGACAAATATTCAAATGTGGAAGAAGGACTCCGAATTTTGAGTAAAGTAAAAGTAGAATGACTTCGGTTTTAAAATAGTCAAATCCAAAATAACGTCAAGTCAAAACATTTGTGAAAAATCTCTGTCCAAAAATATGGCTTCAAAAGAAAAAAACAAAACTCTTTGAATACAAGTTTTAAGAAAATTAGGTCAAATATATTTCAGTTTAAAACTAAAAAGCTCTTATCACTGAATGATATCCTTATAGAATATTATATCATTTAATTTGTATATCTTACAAACCTCGTCAATGTGTAACCAATTTTAGATTATTAAAATAATGCTATATATAGCACACTACAGTAAAAGCACGGAAGAAAGAATAGGCCCTCTTTAAGTACATTGCACCACCGCAAATATTCACACTAGAAATAAACATATTAACACATCTGTATGTCATCTTCAGGACAAAGCACACACAAATAAGACGTCACAGGACATATGTTAACGATAACACATGTCTCAAGGAAGAACTTGCAGATCCTATCTCTTGGGGAAGGATGCCAACAAGGAGACTAGGAGAGTCATTCAGAGAAGAAAAAGTCTTTAGTGGTCGTCTTGCAGCAATACGACGTTTCAGTCATAATACAGGCTAATAATGACGGATGCCTTTGTGGCAGAAACTCTTATTAGGTTCTCTGCAGTGGCGCCAAACTGAATGTAGCCCTTATTAAAACAGTAGATTGTTAGATTGTCACATAGGAGATGAAAGACAAAGTGCTCGGTTGACTAGCCAAGGCTGTGACAGCGATATGCTCAGCTCTGATGGACAACACGGGGAGGACAAGATAGGAATCAGCGCTGGTGTCTGCTGGGAGTCCTTCTTCAGACTTATTGGTTCCTTGTGCTACATGAAAGGGGATCGCAACGAGTTTGAGACGCAGAGAAAAAAGAGACAGCGAGTAAAGTAAGTCAAAGTGAGCATGCAGAGTGCAGGTTGGAGCTCCTCCATCTGTCTTCAGTTCTCTCTGCTGCTCCAGGTCTTCCTGTCTGTCTGAATCTCGCTTAGCAGACGCTTTTTGATCTTCCATCAGCAGCGTGCAGCTGATAGGCACTCTGCAGCGGCCATTTGTACTCCACTAAAAACATGTCTGCATTCAAGCCTTCACAAATATCTTCAGAAGCAAAACACTTGCTGTTTACACTGCTAAAAGACTTTAAAGAAAAGACTGCTGCTAAGATTTTGCATATTCAGCAAACCTCATAAAAAGAACCCAACCAACTATGCTATAGTCCATCTATCAATACTCTTTTACTTTATTACCTTTATTGCCCTATTCTGGAAACTCCTTCAGCCTACAGGGTTATACTGTACATAGAATACATGCACATATTTATAGTTTAAAGTTTCTTTTACCTAAAACAAATGCGAACTGTAGCACGTATCAAGCATCAATTGACAATAGGTAAATAGTGCATCGGTTGGGGACTATTTTCAGCTAAAAATCAACATCACTTTGAAGCTTTAGTGAGCCGGTTACAGAAACATGAGGGTGTTTTTACAATAACTTAATAACATATATAAAACTTTGGTTACAAACTTGTTTCAAAGTCTTTTGCTTTGGTATTTTGTTTTCTTGAAATCCATCATAACACTCAAAATCAAATAATACGACCGAAAACTGTTCAAGTATGCAGAAAAGATTAATCATCGTCAATACACCTTTGTTGCTAGGGTCAGTGTTTAGAAAATTGTCTAAAAGCAAGAAGCTAAATAAAGCTGTGGTTACAACCAAGCGGCAAACTCTGGGGAAGAGCCGGTACGCCGATACGGAAGTGCCACACACTGCAGTTCATCTAGTGGCCAGTAGGAGCAGGCTGCAGAAGGGAGCAATTTCCATAGACCCCCGTGTTAAAATGCCCAACTTTACAGCAGAAATAAACATGTTTACATCGTGGTTCAAAAAACCATATTCTCTGTATAGTTAGATCCCCCCTCTTCATCTGTTTAATTAATATTAAGCCTTAAAGCTTTTGCATAAATTCGGGCGTGGTCACTTTGATGGACATGTACATGCCTCACTGTCAGCTAACAGCAACTTGTCCACTCTGCTAGGCTACAACCACAGAGGCTACAATGTTAGTTAGTTGAAGTTACTGTACTTGACCCTTTAGCCGTGTTCGTGGTGGTTGTGCCTTTTAGGGAATATTGTTACAAATACCAGACAATTAAAATGTCGTGCTGTGCGCTTGAATGTACTAACAGAACTTCCAAGAAGTCTAAAATGATAATATTATACATGTTATCCCCGTTCGCAGGTGTTTGTGTGCTTGGTAGCTTAGCTTGCTACTTATTAGCCAGCTAAGGACGTAACCCTTTATGCATACATATACATTTTAGTTTATGATTCAGCCGTGGGTAAGACTTTTATAGTCTATGGCAGGGGTGTCAAACTCAAGGCCCGGGGGCCAAATCCGGCCCGCGACTTAATTTAATGCGGCCCCACAAGAGCTCTTAAAGAATATTATATGTTTATTATACGGTTACATGCCGATTTACAGAAGCACGTTGCCCATAAACTACGTATCCCACAATGCATCTCAAATATGAATTTAGTTCAGAATTTGACTTTTTTCTCAGAATTTGACTTTTTTGCTTCAAAATTTTATTTTTCTTTACATTTCCAGAATTAGATTTTTTTTTTTAAATACATTTTGTGACATCAGCACTGAAGAGACTTCCAATTATTTGCCCTAGACTTCTGCTTTCAGGTGTAGTTAATTATGAAGTTATTACCCTATCCCATAATAACTTCTGCAGAGGCAATAATGTAATAGTATACATTATTTTATATATATTAAATATTTATATATGTATTTTTATATAGTCTTAAAGTTACAACCGGCCCTTTGAGTGCAACCATAATGCTGATGTGGCCCGCGATGAAATTGAGTTTGACACGGCTGGTCTATGGCTATGACGCCCATAATGCTAAACGGGAGCAAATGTTAATAGGGGACCCAATTATCCCAGTGGTGGCCGCCGGAGCTAACGGAGCCGCAGGGGGCTAGCTCCAGCCGGCGTCCCGGAGCTAGCCCCCTGCGGCTCCGTTAGGTCCGGGCGGTGGAGTCCGTCTTTTCTCAACGTGTGAATGACAAGCATTAAGATAACAACATATAGCTAATTCTCTTGCAGATTGTCTCATTTGATTATGAATGTAACGTTTATATAGGGGAACGACACTGTTAGCAGTAACTTGGTATGCATGTATTTCATGTTAGCTTAGCTTCTTAGCCTGAGCTAGCTCTGTTTACTTCCAGTTCGCAGGCAGCAGGTCCCGCCTCGCTCCGCTCTTTGCCCTTATTTGGAGCAGGCGGGATTAGACTCTGACGTCACAGTCGAGCCGTTAGTGGCCGACTCCGCCGACTAAGGGCTTCACGGCAACTCTGCAGAATCCTATGGGTGACGTCACGGACAGTACGTCCATTTATATAGTCTATGGTTACAAAGTGTTGGTCAAATTAATAGTTTTTTTGTATTTGTCAGGGAGGCGTGTGGTGCAGTGGGTTAAGCGTTGGTGTTCGGATCAGGGGGTCACAGGTTCAAACCCCACTGCAGTCAGCATGTCGTTGTGTCCCCGAGACACTTTGACCAAATTGATCCTGTGGGGATTGTCCACAGTACTGAGTATGTAAGTCGCTTTGGATAAAAGCGTCTAACAAGTGTCATGTAATATTTTGCATTTGTTGACATAATGTAAATGATTGCCATCCCAACAGTAACCAACATCTGCAATCAGTCTTGTTTTGGGAGTACTTCATTAAATAAAAAGGAAATCCAAAGAAGGACAAAAAGGAATGGCGCTTCCAACCCTCTGTCTTTGTTTTTTAAGAAAACAGTGTCTCCTCTTAGAGGAAATTAGACTCTCCCACATTGATCATCTGTCTGGAGAACAACAGTCTATACATGTGCACACAATAAAAAAGATATGTACCAATCAAAGTTTGCAGACTTCTGTGCTTATGTGTTGTTTGGTATCTGTGTTTAACGCATGTGAAGTCACCGGACACGTGTTAGCCCTGACCCGGGCAGGTTAGGACAAGGGAACGATCTAACTTCCTGATGCGGACCTGCTGACAACATTCGGAAGTAATTTTGTCTACTTAGTGCACAAATTGCTCGATAGATCCTCTCCTCTGTCCTCCATCCAGCTTTAAATCCGCCGCTGTCTTTCATCCAGACGTCTCCAGTTTCACTCCGAATGAATAAAGCCATTTTCCTCTGATAATGAGAACTGGTCGCCCTTCTCTTAGACTTAATGGAGTCTTCCGATTCTTCCAAGTGTATTATACTTTTATTTCACAAATTCAAGCAGTATTTTTTTCCAGGAATGGCTGCCAGATGTAACCAAGCCCCATGTTTGCTTAAAGCGCTCGTAACCTTTCACCCACATCAGTCCGCACAGATTACCCAGACAGACACATCAGACGCCGTTACCCGGATCTGACCCCTCATGTATTTTTTGGAGGGAATCCAACCAAATAATCTAATATCGCGTGTTAACACATCAAAGGCTGTGACACTTTGGTCAGACGAAAGTTGGATTAAAGGACGATAGAATACTGTTAGTGAGAAGGTATTTAATCCTGTCTGGAACGTTAAGGCTTCTGGGAAAACTTTTCCTGAATCCAGCTGTGGGATCGGAGAGATGGGACGGGAGCAGTGACCTGAGGACTTCCACGGAAATAAATGGCCCGAGAGACATATTTCACATTCATTAATAACTGCTGAGGTACTTATGAAACTCCCAAGAGACGTCTCGGTAGATAAGAAGCTTGAAATGAAGTTATTATCATTCATACATACTTTCCTATGACAGGGGGCCAACAGGACAAATGAATTAGGAGAAATATATATATACACTTGCCTCTGGGTGTGTGTGTGTGTGTGTGTGTGTGTGTGTGTGTGTGTGTGTGTGTGTGTGTGTGTGTTTAAACCGGATGTCTTCTCTAGACTTTATACAGCTGGACGATTTACTCTGAGCCTAAACGTCATGCTGTTACTCACCTGTTCAGGAATAGCGCCGCTTTCTAATTTGTGTGTATGTGTGTGTGTGCAGGGCCGGCCCTGACCAATTTGCTGCCCTAGGCAAGATTTTATCTCCCCCCCCAAATGCAGACACTCACTATGACTCGCGCATGCACGGTTGTGGCATGACCACCAAAACAGAAAGATATGGACACAAGATGTGTGCAACTGTATTTAGTATCCTGTCCATTTGAACATGATTTATTTTTTTTTAAATATTGAAGTTAAAGCATCAATCTGGTGCACTTTGAGAGCAACATGAGGAGATCTATGGAAACATCTCTCAACACCCAGATGAAACAGAACTGTAAGCAGATTTTTCTTTTTGGATATTTTACAAATCACTCCCCTTTCAAACTCTATTCTTGTTTATTAATAACAACTTTTTTGTACTGTCATATAGTATTTTATACCTGTTTTTCTTCTATTCTCTTATTTTTTTATAACTATATTGATCATATAAAGGTGTGCCTTTAGCTCACTGAGCTGAGGTTATCAGAGCCGCTCAGTCTTTCAGGAGAGAGCTCTCTAAAGCTCTCCCCCCCGCGGCCACTTACACAGTAAATTCCAATGTTATTAAAAGCACACAGAAGCTGTATACGTTTTTTGGGAGTTTGATTTATTTTAAATTAACACAAATATAAAATTAAAACCTATAATTGCACACTAAAACCATTATTTAAAAAAAAAAGAACAATTTCATGTAAACCTCTGGTTTTTACTGGGGCAGTTCAACTTGATTTGGGGGGGGGTGCCATAGTTTATGGGCGCTGTACGCAATATAGGCGTAGTTCTGTTAGTATAAGATAATAAGGTGTATTGTGTTGTAATGAAATGTTTTTTTTATTTCTAACTTATTTAAAAAAAAATCCCCCCAATTTTTGGGTTGATGCCCTTAGCATTCGCCTATACTGCCTATGCCGAGGGCCGGCCCTGTGTGTGTGTGTGTGTGTGTGTGTGTGTGTGTGTGTGTGTGTGTGTGTGTGTGTGTGTGTGTGTGTGTGTGTGTGTGTGTGTGTGTGTGTGTGTGTGTGTGTGTGTGTGTGTGTGTGTGTGTGTGTGTGTGTGTGTGTGTGTGTGTGTGTGTGTGTGTGTGGGATGTTTGTACTCATTACATCTAACCACAGCGGCCTCTGTTAGTCTTATCTGTTCCATTATCAACAAGCTTGAAACCACTCTTTTCTTTTATCCCTTATCGTTCCTCGAGGATTCTGCTCCTTTCATTTCACACACACCAAAAGCAGTCACTCAAACGTGACTAAATGTTTCACACACACACACACACACACACACACGCACGCACACACACACACACAGGGATTAACAACTGTGGGAGAATGGAAATTAGAGAGATAAGCCCTCAGCTATCTTCCCAGATCCAAGAGTCTGCAGCCTGCTGCTAAGTGTGTGTGACGGTAACTCTGCTGTACAGAGTGGAGTAGACTACATGGCAATATCGACACAAAAAAACATATACAAAATAATTATTATGTGGCAGAATAAAATCTCAAAAAAGCAGGAATATTTCAGAAGTATTTTTCCGAAGTCCTTTGCATCATTTGTCAAAATAGTTCCCCCTTATTTTGCTGTCAACACACCTAGACTTGAATTGTTAACATCCCCCTTAGGAATAATGCATATTTCACACATTGTATTGTAAACTCTCACTGTTTTGGGAAACTTGCCATCACAATGCAGTGGAACAAGGACGCAGACTCAGACTCACATTCAGGCTCCAGACTCCATCAACAACTACCACTCATGGGACATGTTCCCTGTTCAATGGGGGGGGGGGGGGGGGGGTCTTTGTAGTGCTTTCTGAACTGCAGTGAGAGTAATTTGGCCGATCAAAAGACCGCCTTCATCACCATCCTGCGCGGCTGCTCCAGTTTTGATTTGAATAAACCAGAGCCTGGTGAATACATTCTTCTACTTATTGTTTAGTAGACGGATCATCATAATTTAGCGGCTCAATGAAAAGCAGACACTTAAAGCAGCTAGTAAAATGTGTCGTTCTCAATTACACTTAAAGCGTAACACGATGAGTTCATCTGGAACACAAAAGCACATTGCTCGGATGCATCGGATGCATTTCCAGACATGGATTAAAACTCCGAGCTAGTTTTTAAACTGGTATTTGATCCTTTGGGTTTCATTGTGTGTCTTCCAGCAGAAATTCCTGCATATGGGAAACACACATATGGGGTCTGCATTAAGAGTCAAGCTGCATTAGTATATAATTCATAGACCCGCTGCTAATCTAATTGAGCACGGCTCCAAACTGGCTGACTGAAACTCAGTTGTCATCGGGGGTTTTTTCCACAGAGTGACCTGATCCTGCCCTGGAGTCCCACCCTTCATCCTGTCCAGCCATGTTCTGTCCGCTCTTATCCAGAGTCAACAGAGCAGAAATAGCCCCGCTTCCTACACCTCCAGCTCCTCCAAACGGCCCTGACATCACCGCCTGCTGGAGGGAGAGTTTCTCCTCTGTGATTTCCACTTGATTGTCTCTGGCTGGGATTGGGATTGACCAGAAAAGCCAGTTTACGTCCACTGAGACGGACTGGACTCAGCAGGAAGAGTCAAAGCTCTGCAGACACATGAAGTGGGACCGAGTCATTGTTTCACAGGTCCACAGTCCAGACTTCATGAGTCCTAATGTTTTATTTTCCATATGTTATCGTCAGGTATTCTTTAGTTTATGTACAAACAACTACACTTTTTTTGGTTTTACAAGAGCTCAGTTTTTTTCAAACTAGCGCTCAGTAACGTATTTTACACATGTTGGCTTCCCCTCATTGTAGTTTTAGTATTTCTATTGTATGTTTTGACCTGAAGTTAGTTTAATAATTGAACTCCGGGGAAGGTATCAAGTATTTTCCAAAAGGTTTAAATCGTGATGAAATCGTGTTTAAGTCCAGGTTGAATCTAAAGTCATCATATTTGTGACTCCAAACCTGTGGCGTACACACGAGTAACCCCTTTACTGTATCTTTGAGTACATAATAATAATAATAATAATAATAATAATAATAATAATAATAATATTGGGAGGGATGAAAGCTCACTTTAATGGTCACACATGCAGAGCACACAGCGAAATGTGTTCTCTTCTTTTAACCCATAGTAATAATAATAATAATAATATATTAAATTTCTATAGCGCTTTTCTTAACCCAAAGACGCTTTACATTTGGGATGGAGGGTAGACAAACAAAACAAAAACAAAGACAAAGCCAAAAACAAACAAAACACAACAGAAAAGAAGTGCCCGGAGTCTAGTACGAGGAGCAGTGGGCAGCTATTGTACAGCGCCCGGGGAGCAATGGGAGTGAGGGGAGAAGGGGGTTGTCCGGTGCCTCGATAAAGGGCACCACAGCAGGGCAGGAGGTGAACTGGGACCTTTCCAAGTAGCAGTCCACACTCCATTTTTAGGTCTGTTCGGGGACTTGAACCTACGGCTCACAGTCCAATCCCCGACTGACTGAGCCACTGTCGGACACATGCAGGTGTACTGATGTGAAAACACACAAGACTTTGATTCACACACTTATTGTTGCATATAATACTTAGATAAGATTAAGAGTATGAAGCCATACTAGCATCTCTGGGAAACTGAAGCATGCATTCATATACAGAAGCAAGACGTTGGCATATAGAAACTGCAGAACAATGGCACTCGTGGTAGAGATGGTTGGATTGTTTTCATTTAGGAGCGATGACTAACTCTATCTCTTGCTAACCAAACTCAATTGCTAACCTCAGGCACACGCTGCACATCCCAGACACGCGGACACGGAGGAGTTTCCCATGAATCCATCACACACTGGTGCACTTTCACTGGCTTCACAATCACAGTTCATCTGCAGTCTTTCACTGAATCATCGCAAATCCACTGACTCAGTTGCACAAACTCTCAAACCGCAACAGAGTCATAACCACCCCGAAGCTCACATCAGGGACTCCCATTTAATTCCAAGCCAAAGCTAATATTAAAGAGACACACTGGTGGTCATTAACCACAATTATTGAGTATCCCACTCTCTCTCAATTTAATAATGAATGTTCTTGTCAAACTGAATGACGATCTTTTAAACGTCCTTAGCGACCTATTTGCTAAAGCTGCGGTGACAAATAGCTGATTAAATTCAAATGACTGAGGTCCAACTTTCTCATCCCACGCACACAGTGGCTGGGATCTTTTTAAAGTCTGCTGTCACTAATATGATGTCTTGTGAGTTATGGAGTCGATTTGATAAATTTAGCTCAGACCCTTCTCCCGCTGAGGGATATTTGGCAGCAGAGAGCTCACACACAAACAAAGATTCATAAGTGTTTCCCCTGTGAATACCTGCAGTCTGTCCGTTCCCTCAGCATGAAGAGTGTCCCTCTTTGTGTACACAGCTGGGGAGACCATTTTCACCCGGTCCCTCCCTTCTTCCTCCCTCTCCTCTCTTTCTGTCTCTGCCTGCCTAGCTTTCTCCAGTCTTCGTCAGGAAATGTCCACACTCGCTCTACAAAGAAAGTCTATTCTGTCAGTCCTGTGGGGATGTCAGGGGAAGGTGGAGGTGGTAGTGTGTGGGGGGGGTATTTATTGCCAGATGTCTTTAAGGCTCGCTCTGACCAACTTGACTCCCAACATGTTGTATTTTCCAAGAAAACAAGAACCCAGAGCTCCATGGAGTCACACTTTAAGGGATGGGGAATAAGAGGAACGCTAGAACATGACAAATAGGTGAAGAAGAAGAAGAAATTGATGTTTTATACAAACATTTTTAAGTATATATGTAGGATAGCAGGAAAAAAACTTGAATGAGGTAAGGCATGTAAAATCCTAGGCCTACAACGTGCCTCTTCTTCAGTGTAACAGCAGGAGGAAGAGGGGGATAGGGCTACGTTATTAATCAATATGTAATCAAAATCACAATATAACCTAAAGTAATATCCAAATACCAGTAGCCTAAGCCAAGTGGTTTGATCTTTGGCAAACACGTTTATGATACTTATACGTTTTGTTTAGAGGGATAATCTCCACATATTAACACCACCTTTAGTATAGTTGAAAACTAAATGTCATTGGCAGAAGTAAAAAGCTAACGTTATGTTATAGACAAACAGCCAGTTCACTTCACGTCAAAACAGCAAAGCTAAAGTTTAGTAGTTTCATTTAGACACTTAGCAACCACTAAACTAAAGGCGGCTAATGTTGAGCCTGATGACGTTAGTAGTCTCATTTAGACACTTGTTAGCAACCACTAAGCTAAAGGTGGCTAATGTTGAGCCTGATGACGTTTAGTAGTTTCATTTAGACACTTGTTAGCAACCACTAAGCTAAAGGTGGCTAATGTTGAGCCTGATGACGTTTAGTAGTCTCTTTTAGACACTTGTTAGCAACCACTAAGCTAAAGGTGGTTAATGTTGAGCCTGATGACGTTAGTAGTTTCATTTAGACACTTGTTAGCAACCACTAAGCTAAAGGCAGCTAATGTTGAGCCTGATGACGTTTAGTAGTCTCTTTTAGACACTTGTTAGCAACCACTAAGCTAAAGGTGGCTAATGTTGAGCCTGATGACGTTAGTAGTCTCATTTAGACACTTGTTAGCAACCACTAAGCTAAAGGTGGCTAATGTTGAGCCTGATGACGTTAGTAGTCTCATTTAGACACTTGTTAGCAACCACTAAGCTAAAGGTGGCTAATGTTGATCCTAATGAAGTTAAGTACTTTAATTTAGACACTTGTTAGCAACCACTAAGCTAAAGGCGGCTAATGTTGAGCCTGATGACGTTTAGTAGTCTCATTTAGACACTTGTTAGCAACCACTAAGCTAAAGGTGGCTAATGTTGAGCCTGATGACGTTTAGTAGTCTCATTTAGACACTTGTTAGCAACCACTAAGCTAAAGGCGGCTAATGTTGAGCATGATGACGTTTAGTAGTCTCATTTAGACACTTTTTAGCAACCACTAAGCTAAAGGCAGCTAATGTTGAGCCTGCCGTTAAGTAGTCTCATTTAGACACTTGTTAGCAACCGCTTAGCTAAAGACGGCTAATGTACGGAGTGATGACCTTTAGTAGTTGCATGTCTCCCTTGAAAAAGAGATCTATGATCTCAATGGGACCAATCTGGTTAAATAAAGGTTTGAAATGAAATGAAATGAGTAGTCTCATTCACTTTGAGGTGAACTGAGGTGAACAGATTCAGGTATTTTTCCCATCTGCACTGGGACTGCACCACCTACTTCCAACACCCCACCATCACTTCCCACCACACACATACCTCTGACTTCTGTTCAAAGCTCAGGAGACGGACACCCACTGCCTATCTGAGCTCTCTGATGAAGTCATCCCGTTGGAGGAGCCTGAACTCTCAGCAGCACTGACTCTGAACGTCTGACTGATAGCTCATGACTGCTCAGCCACATCAAAGCCTTCCTGGTCTGATATCGTCCTAACATTAGTGGGTTCCAGGGAGTCTTGATGACGGAGGGTCGGTTCACTCCCATGCTTGATAAACGATGACTAAGTCAATGAATTCATGGTGGTAGGGCTGCACGATGTTGACATTGCTACATTTTGATATTGCAATATGAAAAATGACTAATTTCCACCAGTTGACGACAAAGTAGCCTCTACAGCCACAGTTGATTTTTTGATTTTTTGTTTGCTCATATTCAAGAAATATGGTGCTTGAAAACTAGCAGGGCCTGCTTTAGTTTGTAAAACAAATAAATAAATAAGAATATTTCTTAAGAATGATTGTGATTGGTGGTTGGCTCTGCATGCCTATCCTGATTGTCACTTATACTAGCAACAAAGATGTCAATGAAGACATAAGCCACAATCAATTATGTAATGTCATACAGATAAAATCATGGAAATTGAGGCTTTTCAAGTTATCCTTTTCTATCAAACCGCTAAAGAAATGTAGGATATTTGAGTTCATTTGTTAATTTTGAGTGCATATCTTGTGGCATCACATGACAATATCCAGCAGCCTTACACCCGGAGCTTTCTTTTTAACAAACGTTACGGTTTTCACAAACCAGTTTTTTACTTTCAAACCAGTATTGGCCTTTTTTTGTCATTGATCATAATTATATTTCCAGCAACAAGTTCATAGCTGAGCAACATGACAGGGAATGAAAAGCAGCTACATAAGCATAACCCACATGCTCACTTCAGCCATATAAAATAAATATTTAGAGGTGAATTAAATAAGCTCACAGGTAATGCCAGTTATTATCCCTAACTGCAGAGGTATGAGGTCCATTTACTGTTGCAGTACGGAAGTAACAGTAGGTCAAAGATACCAGTAACAATGGACAGTTTAATGGAAAAAAGGTTTTCTCTCCCCAAAAGCTGTAGTGGATGTGTAAGTTAGGTCTAGTACCAGCAGGCCTGTATTGTTGCTATAGAAACCGAGCCGAGAGGAAGACAGTGGAATATCACAAAGCGCTGTTTTAACACAGAAAGAGGATGATTTCTCACCTCTCTCGCACTGCGGGCCAGTGAAACCGTAGACACAGGCGCATCTGTTGGGCCCGATGCAGCGGCCGCTGTTCTGACAGCCGTTCTCACACACAGCTACAGGAGACAGAGAAAAAAAAGAGTTATCCACATAGAAAAAACACATTTAGCACAACCCTAATGTTTCATAAAGCTTCAAATGAGACTTGTATCGTATTCTATATCAGTATAACCAACATGTGTGAGGATTCTCATTGATGACTTTAATTCTTTAACTAATGAAACCGTCACTTCATGCTCTATTTAAATGTTCTTACCCAGAAATCAAGCCTTAAAGAACTACACAGGACGTATCAGTATCAATGTTTTCAGGTTGGATAGTTTGTCAGTCAGCCAAATTACGGAAAAAAACTGCACGACTGATTTCCCCTAAAGCTTAGTGAGAGGGTGAAGGATGTTCCAAGAAAGAACCGACTATAATTTTGATCAGATACTCTAAATCAGGGGTGTCAAACTCAAGGCCCGGGGGCCACATTCGGCCCGCGACTTCATTTTATGTGGCCCCACAAGAGCTTGCAAAGAATATAATATGTTTATTATACGGTTACATGCTACAGAAGCACGTTGCCCATAAACTACATGTCCCACAATGCATCTCAAATATGACTTTTTTCTCAGAATTAGATTTTTATTTCAAAATGTCACTTCTATTTATTTTTTCTCCAGAATTTGGCTTTTCTTTTTAAATCATTTTGGGACATACGCACTGAAGAGACTTGCATTTGCCCTAGACTTCTGCTTTCAGACGCAGTTAATTATGAAGTTATTATCCTATCAGTTAATAATCCAATGCAGAGACAATGATGTTATATAATACATTATTTTATATATATGATATATTTATATATGTATTTTTATATAGTCTTAAAGTTACAACCGGCCCTTTGAGTGCAACCATAATGCTGATGTGGCCCTCGATGAAATTGAGTTTGACACCCCTGCTCTAAATAAATGATGTTAACATTGGGAGTTGGGCATTTGGCAAAAGTGAATGTGTGTTCTCTTAGACAACCTTCTAGTTTAACTATGTCATTGGCAAAGACACCTCAAATGTCTTAGTTTATGGTGTCTCTGATTGGTCATGCTGTAAGTAAAGGTTTGACCAATAGTCTTTCTATATTGTCCTATTGCTATACAAGCTGCATACTTGTAAATATACAGACAGAAATACTGTATGTATAGTATGTAGAACAAGTCTCTCAAAGTGGTGACAATTAGCAGCCTCTCAATCTTTTATCTGAAGACATTTGGTCTTTGCTCTGACACAGTTCAAATACCCCCCCATGCACCAAGGTGTGCTGACGGTGCAGATTTGACTCACGCTGTCCACAGTGGTTTCCTGTGTATCCCTTTGAGCAGGAGCAGGAGTCCTCTGCACAGCTGCCTCCATTCATACACCTGACGTTACAGGACTGAACTGTGGGGGGGGGGAGGAAAGACAGACAGACAGGTGTGAACAGATGCACTTCAACAATGATATGTCAAATAAAGAGCTGCAATATAATCACAAAATACACAAGAATGGGAACTTTAAACATCTGCTGAGAGCAAGTGACTACATTAATAAAAGCTTTTCATTCCAAAGCTATTTACTGGTTTTCTCGAACAAACATGACTTTTAGGAATGGGACAACTCTGATGGTTGGATTGCTTCATCTTCATTTCTACCCAATCAGAAGACAGCATTTAGACTTGTTTCCAAACACCAGTGAGTTAAATTATCACGGTCACTTAAACACATTAAGAGGATTTTTCCACTCCAGTTGGGTTTGCACAACGCTGGTATTTCTTCAGCAGCTTTAGATGAACAGACAAGGCTCTAAAGGCCCCCAGGCCACAAGAACCAAAGCTTATCAAGCAGACCGGGGGGAGGGAATAAGTCGAGCCAGCTGTACGCTACAGTCAGGCAGGAATTTGCTGAGAGGAGAGGGAAACTGGGTGAGGGGGGAAGTACGGTACAATGGCCAAGAAAAAATCCAAACAGGATGAAAAGAGTAGTGAATTCTATGAGAAAGAAAGTTGTTTGAATTTGTTTATGTTCCTCCGTTGCGACTTTAACGCCAGATTGCAATGTTTGAGGATTATGGTGGAGCTCATTTGGTTTTTAGCCTTTATATTTGATTTGATAATACAGTGCTTTTACGCAGCGCTGCAATGTTTAGAGTTGGTTATTTAACAGTTATACTTGTGTTATGTGAGCATCAGTATGGGTTGAATTATTGCTTATAATAATTCATTTTAAAGAAGGATTCTTGATGGTTAGAGGGGTTTATATTTAGAATAACATATAGACTTAAAGGTAGGGTAGGTAAGATTGGAGAAACCAGCTCGAGTGCGCTGGAATTTGAAAGTATGTAACTGAAAAAAATCAGACTTCCTCACAGAGACCCTCCTCCAACACACACGAACGCGCACATGACCAATGAGGGCAAGAGATCAGTTTGTGCCCCGATGGAAGGCTGACAGGCAGGTAGTCCATCCAGCTACTTTAGCCGGGCCGGCTCAGATGATTGGTCGTGCTTTTTACAGCGCCACGGCTTCCACAGATTAAATATTTGTATGTATTTTTTGTCAAAGCATTTAATATATTCATTGCTATCGGGATGTTAAGAGCATTCCATGCAAAGTGTTTCTGAAGTGAATTACCTACCCCACCTTTATGATAATGCATTTAATTATATTTTTATTTTAAAAAACTTAAAAAAGTAAAGAATTACTGAAGAATATTTTCATAAAGAAGATTGAGTTGTGATTTATGTGAGGATTATAGCATGAGTCAAATGTAAGCATTTAATAATTTATTTGAAAGAAGATTAATTGAAAAATAGGTAGAAATCTAGGAAAATGCATTTAATTTATATGAAGTTATATATTTAAAGCTAAGAATGTCTTAAATACATTTTAAAAGTATTGGAAATGTAATTGAGGAGCCTGAACCTGTAATTCTGAAATAATTCAAATGTCTAAAAGGAAAAGGATTGAACGGATTGGACGCGATGCGAATATTCACTTCACTCTAAAAACGCTCGGGTTTCACCGCGGCTGTCAGCTGTGTTTACTCGCATCATTCAAACAAGACGCACTGACTACAACAAAATGAACATATTTGACCGTGATTTAGTTGTAATACACGTTTCAAAATGATGCCGAAGTAACAACATACTGATACCGGTTAGTAAAAACCATGAATTAACGCTTTGACAAGTCTGCAGACAGACGGCAGGCGAACAACCTTTTAAAATGCGTGTTTTCTGAATGTAGCTTGGCTAAGCTAACGCAGTATATGCTCCGACCGTCCACACTCACAACAACGGCCTATACAGACATAAATAAACCAGCGACTGTATTCGCCATGACACAGGCGGTCTGTGGTTTGTTCTTCTTTAACTTCTGTCTAGTTTCTGAACAGATATGAGGAGCTGTGAGCTCTGTGTGCCAACTCGAGCGTTTGTCGCGGCCCCCTTCGATCGCCTCAATCGCGCCGCGGAATTCGCATTACATTACATTACATTACATTACATTGCATTTAGCTGATGCTTTTATCCAAAGCGACATCAACCGCTTCATGCTTGCCGTCGGAGTGAATTTGCATCTGTCCGCGTCTCTGCATTGACTTTACATGTAATCGCACCGCCCCCACACATCGCATCGCGTCCGGTGTGAACGCAGCATAACCCTAACCTAAAAACACAAAGAACTTGACAGAAAGGGTGTAGCTTTAAATAGCTGGTATATATGGTATATATTGTGGTCCTTTTCTTACAATTTGTCTTCTTTGACTGTGTTTATGTATGCACCAAATAAACAAAGGCAAATTCCTCGTATGTGTTAACCTACTTGGCCGACACGATGTGAGAAAGCCAATCTGAAAACCAAGAAGCCGTGGTTTAAAACGAATTGTTCTTCCTGTCAGACTGGCAGATTTTTGCTGAGCTCGCCATTTACCAAACCCACGAGCAGAGGAGAAATCTACTGTACGCTCTTAATGTTTCCCTGCGTCCTCGTTTCTCTTTCATCCTGGATCAAGAGGATATTCTACTGTCCACTAAAGTCTCATAGGCTTTCCATTTTCCTTCCTTCCTCCATTATTCCCTCAGCGCCTTTCATGCTCTTCTGTCTATAACTTAATCGCAAGTTCAACATTAATTTCCTGTCTGTTTATGTGTCTTTCTCTCTCTTCAACATCGCTGGCATGCAGAGAGGAAATGACTGAGCTTCCTCGTAGCTGAGGTTGTCTAATGAGAATTTCTGACTTTGCACACTCTCCACTATAATCCCCCCACTCATTCTGACACTAAATATGACTTTAGCGAGTCCCGATGACTGGATATACGGTAATGTAGTGTTTCACAGACTTTAATTACATGAATCAAAGCACAATAGCATGAATCTCGCAGGTGAAAGCTGTGTATTTGCAGTAAATGTAAGGTATAATTCACTGAAATACATCTGAAGTCTAGAGGGAGTTCCAGAAAACTTTCTCATGTGCAACCCTTGGCAGACTCTGTGTACATATTTGGCAGAAAGTACTTTTTGTCTGGATTGTGTCTCATGGCAACATGTGGTGATGAATTAAAGCAAACCGTTTGGGACTCTGGGGCAGGCTGGGTTTAGAGGTCAGTGTGCGTCCCTCTCTATTTCCCTGTTATCATTCACCCTCACAGCAGACGGGTCGGGTTTAACTTTCAGATTTCAACCTTACCTTGAAACAGGAGGCTAACGCTATAACATGTGCAGGAACGAGTCCTAAAAGCTGGAAATGATTGACTATTTTACCAGCTATGGTTCCCTCGTCTTTAAGTCAACAGTTTTTTTTTACTGGTTTCTGATATGTTGCCTGATATTCACGAGGGAGGCGTGTGGCGCAGTGGGCTATGCGCTGATCTTCGAATCAGAGGGTGGGCAAGTTCGGTTCCCACTGCAGTCAGCATGTCCTTGTGTCCCTGAGACACTTCACTTGGATAAAAGCGTCTAACAAGTAACGTGTGATGTAATGTAATATATGATCTTAAAATACCTCACTGGTAAACGTCTGAAGCTTCGATGTGTCTTAAAAACTAAGGTTGCTAACAAGTCCAACTCAGCGGTGGTCATGTGACTGTGCTGTACTTTTTATAACAAATATAAGCTGAAGACATCCATCCATCCAAATCCCTTGAGCTTGTATTGACCCTAGGGGTGGGCGATAAGACGATATATATCGTCGTGACGATATTAGGTCTCCACGATATGCTTTTTCAGAGATATCGTATCGTATCTATTGTGATAAAAAAAAAAAACTATAAAAAAAAAGACTTTTCCCTTCATGCTAAAGTCTTTTATTGCACTTCAAGTCTAAAGTTTACATTTGAATTGTTTGGCACTGACTTTTCTTCATTGATGTTTTATGTTTTACTTACTTATGTTTTACCCTCCTTTTCATGTTTATTGATGTCACTGCTTGTGCTACCTCAGAAAGTTCATGTTTATACTGAGAAACTGCCTTGAAGCCATATCAAAATGTTGAATTGTTCATTCAGGGATTCCTTTCAGAAATAAAACCAGCTTGAAATGCTATTTTGGTCTGTTGCTCCTTTTTGTGTTAGTTTCTGTTACCTTGTAGGTGCTTGTACTGTTAAGTAACTTGAAAAATAACCATAATAACCGACATGAAAAAATATCGTGATATATATCGTCTATCGTGATACTGCTTGAAAAATATCGTGATAATATATTTTTCAATATCGCCCACCCCTAATTGACCCCATATCTTATTTAATGTATTTAACTAAAAACATTACTTTAATAAAATGAATTACCCTGATCTTTTCCTATACCATTTTGTAACAAAGTATTTGCTTTTCATTTGTTAAATAGAACAGACACGTGATTAGCGGTTACGCAATTAAATCCGCCCCATGCGAATGTTAACCATCTTTAACTTAAACGGTTATTTTGGGGGTTTTGAGAGTCGTTTTTGTTTGATGACGTGTGGTCAAGAACATTAGGGAATTTGCAGATTGCAGTAAGGGTCTTAAAATCACAGAGAATGATAATAATAATATATGTTTTTATATATATGATGTGACTAAGATGAAGAGATGGAAAGATATTGAAGGTACCAGGTGTCATCTGTTTTCTTTTCTGCAACGGAAACTAGGTGGGTGAAGGGGGAGGAGGGGAGTGAAGCACATGGAGACAGAAGGAGATGATCTCACTGGTGAACCTCGCCTCTGCCCCCTCTCCTCACGGCACCTCTTCCCCCCACAGGTGGAGAGAGATGGTGTGCTTCAATGACCCGTGCATGGAAAGCTGCACGTGTAGGGTAGGGGGATGTGCGAGTGTGTGTGTGTCCCAGACGTCAGGCTACAGGAGTTGGGTGTAGCTCTGCAGCACCACAATGCACCTCTGTGCTCGGGTAGTAGTGTCGTCGGTGAGCTGCTAACATCTGGGTGTTTTTTACGAGAGGCTGCGAAACACAGGAAGTCCAGGCTTGTGTGTCGAGTGTGTGTGTGTGTGTGTGTGTGTCTGATGGAAAACTGAAGAGCTTTATAGCTGTGTTTCGTCCTGGTTTACACACTCCTCAGGGACCACTGACATGTCAGACTCAGTCTCTGCATGGATGAGCAACGCAGTGAAACAGAAAGCTGTCAAAGATTGGCTTCCATCCAAATGTATCGCAAATGTGTAGAAAATACGCAAAAGAAAATCAATGTAAGTTCCAATCAACTTCCACGGCTATGCGAATGTTAGGAGCGTGTTCAAGATGAGCAGGAGGTGGAAAAGTGTTGTCACAGGTTGACATCATTAAAACACTGCCAGCCTGAAGCAAGGGGAAAACAATGTGGAAATAACATAATTGAAATATTTGTGTCTCCATCTTCAGCGTTCAGCAGGAAAACCCCCAAAGGCAAATTGGGTAAACTGTCCAAACAAGTCCTAAGCTGAATACTAATAGTCAAACCCTAAACAGAACCATAATCTTTCAATTAACGCCGGCTCAAACACGGTGGAGTGGAAACACTCGTAAAAACTAAGATTTATTTCCATTCTATGAAACTCACAATCCACTCACTTAGTCCCTCACACACATCGTTAATTTTCTGGGTAAATCATACCCATGTATTTCCTCACAGTCCTCATACCTAACAGGACGGGGCGTTTCCTGGCGGTGGAGATGGCACTACATTGAAGTGGCTTCTAATTAAAAAGTCCTTGTTCTGCATTCCCAGTACTCATCGTTCTGCTCGTCAATAACCAAAGGGTTATTGTCTGCAGCTGTTTCTCAGCATCAGGGCAAGACTGTCCGCGGTAATGATTTCCTAATTATGGTTATGGAGGACGAGGTTATAAAGATGACACTATAGCACAGCTGCTCTGCCTTAAAGTGTCAGGGTGTTTATGACCAGGATGAGTCTCAGTGTGAACCCTGGTTGATATATAACCCGGGTTGGGAGGGTCACTTAAAAAATGTAATCTGTTACAATTACTAGTTATCTTTAAAAAAAAAAAAAAGAATCAGTAACTTAATATGATACCCGATTACTTTGTTACTTTTGGATTACTTCAATATCAAATGCAATGCGATTAAATACAAGAATAAAGAAATATCATTAAGATGTTTTTTACTTAAGATATTTAGTAACAAAGATGTGTCCACTACTCAGAGATGTTATCAGTCAGCATATTCAGGCGGTAGCCTCTACACCACGTGTCAAACTCAAGGCCCGGGGGCCAAATCAGGCCCTTGGTGGATTTAATTTCGGCCCGCAGGATAATTTCTAATTCCTATTAGATCTGGCCCGCCGGTATATTGCACGCACACCTTCCCTCCATCCTGAGGGTCTCCTCCGCTCAGAGCCTGAGCCCAAACATTGATGACCTTGCTCCCAAGATGAGATGCCAAGTGTCTGAGCTAGCATCAGAGCAGCACACTGACTTCAATGGATGCTTCCTTCTGCACTTTCTCTCACGACAGCAGGGCATGTTTGGTTTTCTCTTTGAGGGGAATAGTTTTGTTGAGGCTGTTGTTGGCCTGTGGGAAATGTACTCATAAGAAATGACTCTGGAGAAGCTGCAGATAGAGCCATAAGAAATGAATGCAGCTGATTATTTAATGTTGTTTTTATAGGCAATAATTTAAGCTTTGTTAGTTCCAGGTTTAATATGTGCAATAAGTTCATTTCAATAAGTTCTGCAATAAACATTGAACCAGTCCGGCCCTCGACTAGTACCCATTTTTTTATTTTGGCCCACTGTGTATTTGAGTTTGATCCCCCTGATATACACCATCAATGAAACACATAAGCACTTTATACTACAGTTTAAAAAAGCAGAAATAAAATTTGAGCTGACAGAAATGTAAGTTTAATTCACAGAGATAAACTCAGACACACTATTTTATGAACATATAGGTTCACCTACTGACTTAAAAACAGATCGGATTAACCAAAGAAAGTGAAACCATAAAGCAGACTCAGGCAGTAGCGTTTAGATTCACACTTAAAGTATTATCCTACAGAACAGCACAGCTCACAGAGAAGAGACAACATCTGATCCTTTTAAAACAAACACTATATGGTCTTGTAGTCTTTCACTAACATTGTAATCCGGCTCGTAATCCCAAATGTTGGAGAAATGTACCAGAAATCAGATTTTTTTTAGGTAACTGTAAGTGAATTACCTTCTTTTTTTCATATCCTACGTAATTATTCCCCAAAACCTGGTTATCATCATATTTTCTATTTCTGTAACGGCCCGTCTACACTACAGGCATCAACAAATCTTGAAGCTGGGCGTGTCTGAGGCTTGGCGATTTCTCGCGCCCAAGGCGACCAACAACCAATCAGGAATCTCCCGCCCCCGGCATACAAAGCAATACCAATGTTAAAACGAAGTAAACTGGGTATAAACTCCACAAACAGGCGAAAACCTACCAGTTTCACCCACTGTCTCTGCCACCTCCCTCCATGCCTGGCTCCTCCGGTTTGTATCCCGGTAATAGTTCTGGTCGTAAAGAACCGGGTGATTTGCTACCGTGATTTCTCCTTTGGAAGATGAGGAAATGAACTGCGGTCTGGCTCTCCCAGCATACACGTGGTTTGATTGGCTAGCGCTTGTACGGGCGGGATTTGCATAAACGGAATTTGATTGGCTGATGCCAGCTTCGAAAGCATCGGGAGCATCAAAAGTTGAACATTGCTCAACTTTTGATGCTCACGATGCAAAGCCATGCCATGCTCCCCACAATGCAGTTTGGCAAAGACTCAAAATCTCCTACGTCACCCCATTCAAATTAATGGGCGAAGCGTTGAAAGCATTTTTCGATGCCTGTCGTGTAGACCGGTCGTAAGCCTGTAAAGATGTCTTCCAGTCTGTCTCCAGCAACGTCTGTCTTTAACTGGCAAAACAGCAAGGATTCCAGGAAGAGTCATAAAAAGAAATCACAGACAGCCATAAGAACAACGGCAGACACGTGAATGATATGTAGAGAATCGTAAAATGTGTTGCTGATTCATCCAAACCTCTGCATTCCACGGGAAAGACTGAGCGACATAAAGATGCTATCTATACCCCCAGCAGACCAGGGTGCTAGCATCAGGCTGTGTAATCAAGGCGGAGGAAATTGGCGTTCCCAAATGGATCGCCATCGACCGGCAATTCGTTTCCAACTGCGCCGAATTATCCTGTTAAATGGTGGACTGCCTCCAAAAGCTGAATTTGGGAGTCAGCACGTTTTGGAAAGACAAGATCTACGACGAGGAAGAGTGCTTCGTTGTACTTGGCCTGCAGCCTCCCAGACAAATAATGCTGTAAAAATAACATTCATAATTTTGCTCTGTGGGAATTCAAATCAAAACAAAGCTTTATTACCTTAAACAAATGAAACTATTGGACGCATTTATATGACAACGTTTTGAATCGGGGGGTATTACCCTTAGGACATTTGGTTTTTATAAGTAAGTAGAATTATAGCGTCTGTTGAGACTCGTCGTTTAAAAAAAACTAACTTTTAACCCCCGCGGTTATCTGAGGTCATTCGCAGCATTGACCAATAGCCACGTGTTTATGTCGGGCCATAAAGCTGTTTGACCTCTGAACTTCATGAGGACTGCCAGGTGAAGATCTTCCGCAGCGATACACTCCTAACAGAGCACGAAAAAACAACAATAAAGCTTATTCAGATCGCAAAGTAGCCGTCTTTAAACTTGTAACAAATAAAAAAAAGCCCCCATCCCACTCATAAATCCCTTCTGAGGAAAGCTGAGAATCACCAAGTGTGACGCGGACTTGGATCCAGCTCCAACTCTAATTTATCACTTCACTTTCTAGCGCCATTCCTGCCCCTAAGGAAGCATGACTTCATAGCCAAAGCACTGACTCTGCAGGAGATCAGGTCAGAGGCTGCTTTCCCTCCCCCTAACCCTCCCATCCTGCATGCCCTTCCTCTCAGGGTCGTCCTCCCTTATTGCTCGAACAGATTTCACCCCACTGCCAGCTGATATGTTAGTTTGCCGGGTGTCTTGTCTGTGTGTTAGTACAAGAGCGTCTGTACATCTGCACGTCTGTCAGTGTGTGCGAGAAGGAAATGTGTGTTAGCGGGCTTGAAGGAATGTGAGCATGTGTAGAGGGTCTGGCAGACTCAACCGACACATCGCACGCCACTTAATACACATATCCACACACACTTTGCATGTCCCCAAAGTAGGGCTTAACGACATTGTTTTCTGCATGTCCGACACGTTTTAACTTCATATTTAAACCCTGCACACACTGCTCTAATCTCTCTAAGACAACCCTGATTTCACACTCTTGGATGCGCAGTAAAACTCCTCACTGCGCTCCAAACACACACACACACACACATTTTGAGTGGTCTGTAACGAAGCCCAGCAGACAGAGGCTCGGCAGCCAGGATTTAATCCCGAGAAACCCTGTGACCTGCCGGCGTTAGAGCGGGCCAGACACTGTACACACTGATATTACACTGGCTACAGTACCGCTGGATCTCGTGAGACAAGGGTGGAACCATCACATTTGGGAAAGAGCCGAGCACTCGGATGAGTCTGGAACGAGTGCTCAGTGTAACAGGCAGAACCGTTTCATTGTTAGTTGTGGCGAGGACTGCGAGTCAAGAATATTTTCAATTGGTCTGCAATTTGTTTTCTGGGTTTATGGATTAACCTTAAAATGTCTCTCAAAGTCAACGGGAGAAGTCTTTATATGTCTTCTCTTGTCAGCTTTAAACCCAAAGATATTCACTTTTATATGAGAAAAAAACAAGAAATCTTAAAGGTCCCATGTCATGCTTTTCCGGTTATCACCCGTCCCCTTGTGTTATGTAGCTTTTTCTGCATGTGAACGGTCTGCAGTCACAAACCCTCAAAGTGCACCCTGTAGCGAGTAAAACTCTAACACAGAGAAGACCTGTCTGCTGCCCCAGAACGCCTCGCTGGACATTTCTCTTTTTCCATTGTTTGCTTCTTGGGTATAGTGACGTAACGGCCGATACATTGAGTCCGCGGAGCCGTTACGTTTGGACCAATCCGCGGACTTCCTCACTCACACACACTCGGCGGGACGTTGCGAGGCTCGCTGCTGCGAGGAACGGGACACTGTGAGCTGGCTCACTGGTGTGGGGTCGGCGAGACACCGCGGAACTCAGCCTGAGCACACACACAAACTCCCAGCCAGGCTGCGGGTGTGTGTGTGTGTGTGTGTGTTTCGTGCTGGGTTTCGCTGTGTCTCGCTGTCTCGCAGACTGGGCTCATAGGGAGGGGGGGGGGGGGGGGGGGGGCAGGAGCTCCAACAAGCCGTTTAGGACAGAGAGTGAATACACAGACTTTACAGAGACGCTGTGAGAAACCAATGTGAGTTTGGAAAATTGCACAATTTAAATCTATTTTAGTCGACCTCAGCAATGGAATTATGATCAGTAGAAATGAGAAATTACTTTACGATTATTGTAATAGAGAGCGTTCTTCTTTCTGTTGATTTGCAAATTGATGAGTAAACATCGAAGCAGCTATAGTTTGGACCTTTCATCTCATAGTCCAAGTGAACTTTCCCCCAGACCTAGGGATCGTTTGAGAAACTGGACCGCACGGACAGGGTCTAATCTAATTTATCAGGATTATTTTGCTCCCCAAAGGTCCCTGACTGAGGCGTACTACTTTCCAGTTTAGGAACTTTGCAGTGGAACATTTCTGTTTGTCGGAGTACTCACAAGTCGGCTTCACTTGCCATTTCTTACACATCTGCATCAGAGAGCAACTGGCAGGGTGCCTTGACACGGGCAAATGCAAGTATAAAACATCCAGTTCTTTTCCGTGCAACGCAACATTATTCGTCTAATCTTGGTGGGAGGAAACATGGACAATTGGACGAGTAGTTCCTTGGACCAAACCCCGGCTTAATATGTCTTGTGTTGTCCAACTAACACTCAGAGATATTGCAAATATTAGGTTTACATAAGACACAGAGAAAAGGCACATACAACTTTAGAAGCTGGAACAAGGGACGGTTTGCGTTCTTAGTTCAATAATGAAAAGCTGCAGATCAACTAATCGAGTAATGGAATACATATACAGCCTTTTTTAGGTTGGTGGATGTGATTGCTTCCTATTGGAGGACGTTTCAGTTACTGTAGGTGTGATCGATGAATAGTTACTGACCTCCTCCTCCTGCTCCACAGCTGGAAGAGAGCTGGCCGCTCGAGCAGGTACACATGTTGGGTCTGGAGCAGAAACCATCCCCACAGGAATTCCTGCAAATGGCTGGAGAGAGGAGACGAGAAGTTAATAGATTCATTTATTTTTGTGTCCTCAGCCCCTACACAAAAAGCCGTGTTTCCATTCAATGATCAAGCGACATTTAAGCCAACTTTTGCAATTTCGCCAAATAAAAAGAAATGCAAATTAGGCCTGTTTCCATCAACTGAGTGGTGCGACAATCTTGGCGAAGAAACCAAACAAGTTTAATTATCTTCAACATTTAAATCAGGTCTAAAAACATTTCTTTTTAATATGGCTTTTCAAATTTAAATGTTCAAATGTTCGAACTGTTAAAAAAGGTCTTCTTTCTTTTAATTAATTATTTTGTGTGTTTTGTATTTCTTCTCAATGTATTGTGTTTTCTCTGTTTGATCCTGTAAAGCACTTTGAATTGCATTCATGTATGAATTGTGCTATACAAATAAATTGCCTTGCCTTCAAGAGAAAAATGGAGAGTCTGACAATTTAGTTTTTTGTCAATTGGTATTAGCCATTTCTACGATATTGGAAACCTCAAAGAAGAGGTCAAAACCAGAAACAGTTAATCAGTCATGTGAGTTACATTTTCAAAACTTCACAGTTAGATTATGCAAATTAGCTAGCATAAAAACATTTCCCGACAATTTAGGACGTTTTATGGAAGTTTCTATACAGCGTTTCTAATGGAATACTTAAACATGTGAATAAAAACAAGTGATTGGAAACATGGCTGATGACACAAACAGCATTATCCCACCCTTGTATGAGATTTTTTTCTTCTACTATGCTTTGTATAAAGAGGATCTATGGATGGATGAACTTACGGACGATACACTGGTTCCCTCCCGGCAGAGTCTTCCAGCCGGGGCAGCAGTACGAGTGGAAGCGAGAGCCACAAACATTGGGCCTGACGGAGACACAAAATACACACAAATTCAATACAGTTACATTACATCATTTCACATGTCAGGCGCTTTTATCCAAAGCGACTTACATACATGCGGCACTGTGGGCAATCCCCACAGGAGCAATTTGGGACTGACTGCTGTGGGACTCGAACTTGCTATCCCCTGATTCAAAGTTCAGCACACTACGCCACTGAGCCACAGCCTCACTATACTCACCCAGACCTCCCAAACATATTTGAGTGAAAGCCCTAAACAAATACACGGTTGAGTTACTTTCTGAGCTGCATGGCCTTGGCTTTTAAGTAAACAAAACAAACTTTGATATGAAGCCTCCTCAAGAGATGGATGGAGGGGAAAGGAAATGTGAGGGGCCTTTCATATGAGGAACAGCATTTTCTTTTTATTCAAGGATGGATTTAAGGACAGGATGTATAAAATCCTCCTTTCCCACAAATTCCTCGCCTGTTCTCTGTAAAATATGGAGCATTCCCATCCTGGGGCTCGCAGAGGCCCTTGACCCCGTTTCACAGATGTAAGACTCATCATAGCTTATGAAGCGCTTGATTAGCATGACAGGTTAGCCGCAAGGATTTCCTCTGAGAAGATGGTTAAACCACATCAAGCAAGCAGCAAGCAGTCACACACACACACACACACACACACACACACACACACACACACACACACACACACACACACACACACACACACACACACACACACACACACACACACACACACACACACACACACACACACACACACACACACACACACACACACACACACACACACACACACACACACACACACACACACACACACACACACACACACACACACACACACACACACACACACACACACACACACACACACACACACACACACACACACACACACACACACACACACACACACACACACACACATATCCTAACCTTAACCATAACCAACACATGCCTAACCCTAACCAAGTCTTCACCCTAAAATTAATGATCCCCCTAAGGGAGGCGAGTCCCCACACGTGACTATGTAAACAGATTTAGGTCCCCACAAGTATAGTAATGCTAGGCCACACATACACACGCACGCACACACACACACACACACACAGCTGCCTGACCAACGAATGCCCAGTTTTTTTTTTTATCTACCGTGAATAATTACACAACTACTTTTAACCAGGTTTATTTCGGGACAGAGGAAAAGTCCCAACATGCTCCAATCCCAAAGCAAAAGTCCACATAATATGGAAGTGTGTGTGAGTCCGCGCTGCATGAAGCTGTTTAACAAGCTGACGGGATTCCAACTGTGTGGTGATAATAATGATACCCTTAGTGACCTTTCAAAGCGCATAATGGCAGCTGTGGTCCTCTGTGTGTTGGTGGTTACTTGTTTGCATTTGCCCATGGCAGGACTGAGATTTGAGGGACCACAACTTTGGATACAGTCTGATCCAGATGCTCATGGTAAAGTTGTTTGCAACAGGGATCATGGAAATCATTTACGACAGTTTAAAGTGATGCTAGATTACCCTGTGTGTTTTTAAAATGATGAAGAACTAGAAAGGCAACGATTTATCACGCCTTTACGAGGGTATATGGTTTATTTTAAAGAGACAGTGCTTATTTATAAAATGGTGGGAATAAGGGCAGTGTTAGCTCGTTAGCTCTTTTCTGTTGTCGCTCAGTAGTTGAAAGCACAGACGTTAGGAATAAAAAAGCTACACATACAATAAACTAACACTCTTGAACTTCATATTCCCTATTTTATAACACATTGACATATATATTGACTTTTCCTCAAGAAGTATATTGACTTTTAGTCTAAAGTTAGACATTTTCTATGAAGCAAGAGAGCTAGAGGAATGAGTACTAAAGTGAGTTAGCATTTTAGCATTTCCTGTTTCTGGGTTTTGGGGTCAGTGTTTATTTTATTTAAAGGGGGCCTGAAATGAAATCTCTGGACACAAGCAAGAGACATCTAAAGTGTTGTTCTATGACATAAAATATGTTGTATGTATAAAAGACGAATGATTAAAAACTATTTATTTAACCAGATAGATAGATAAAATCTCATTTACAATGCTGACCTGGCCAAGAAGGCAGCAACGTTACACATAACACAAACATGTACCCATCAGAGACGGCACTGACCTCACCACCTTCAAAAAACTCACCTCTTCAATCTGGCTTTTAATGTGTGATTGTTTTTGTATTATTTGACTTTAACTTTATATTTATTTGTTGTTCCTTCCTTTTCTTTTCCCTTCACTATATTTGTAAAGCGTCTTTAAGCACCTGTAAAAGCGCTAACAAATTAAATCTATTATTATTATTATTATTATGTAAAATACAGAGAACACAACTAAGAAAACAAAAGACGAAAAAGCAGTCACTACATTGTGCACATTAGGACAGTAAGAAAGGTACTACTTATTACTGCAAGAGCAGCTGGTGGTAAGGACCTCAGACAACTTCAATTTAAAACAGGCTATAGAGACAAGTGCCGTCAGTTTGAGGCGTGATTGAAGGTCATTCCGAGACCAAGGACCATAATAAAAAAGACTCCTTTTTCCAGCCTCAGTCCGCACAGCAGGAACCTGGACCCGTATCCAGGCGCTGGAGCTGAGGTTGTAAGAGTTACAAACTGGAGCAAATATGGCACATATGTACCTAAAATGGCTTTATACATTAATAAGAATGATATTAAGAATGATAAGAAGTGTCTATAAAACCTCATCATGGCTAACATTAGCTGCCTTTAGCTTAGCGACGGTGACGTTAACTTACTTCTGGCAAGTCTATTTGTAGTGTGAATGTGTGAAGATTACGGTGCTGGACAAAACTTGTAAGGATCACAAACGGCTGCTTTCCAAATATAATTGTTTTTCTTCTGTTATACTCCAAAATCCCAAAGCCATTGTGTTTTTATCGGGGGAACGAGTGTAACGTGAGACAATACGTCATCCCAGCAGCACTTTATTAGACCCTCCGTGCCTGTAAAATTCCCTCATCATTCAAACTCCATGTTTCCCGTTTTATAACACAGACTGTCCGTCAAACATCTGAAGTCTGAAGCCTAACATAGGAGACATCATCCGAGTTATTATTTCAGACTCTGCAAAGCTCCCTCCAGAGCCACGTTAGACATTTTTACAACTGTTTTCACAGCCTCACTTCAACTAAACTGACCTGTAGAAAAGTCTGAGCTTTAGGTTGAGTTTTCAGCCCAAAGAAGGCGCGTTTCCACTGCAGCGGGTAGCTCGCTTTAAGCGTGCCGAGCCGTGCGGGGCCCGTTTTTGGTTGCGTTTCCACTTGGCCTAGTTTTGGCCCGGGGCTACTTTTTCACCTTTTTTCTGGCCCGACTAAATCGTGGTTCTAGGGCCAGGAACAACCAGGCTGAGTCGGGCTGAGTATGCTAAACTAGAGAGAGAATCGCTGGCAAGGCGGCTACAACTACAACAAGATGAACATATTTGACCGTGATTTAATTGTAATACACGTTTCAAAACCGGTTAGTAAAAACCATGAATTAATGCTTTGACAAGTCTGCAGACAGACGGCAGGCGGAAAACCTTTTAAAATGCGTGTTTTCTAAATGTAGCTTGGCTCCGACCGTCCACACTCACAACAACGGCCTATACAGACATAAATAAACCAGCGGCTGTACTCACCATGACACAGGCAGTCTGTGGTTTGTACTTGTTTAACTTTTGTCTAGTTTCTGAACAGATATGAGGAGCTGTGAGCTCCGAGTGCTAACAGCTAACGGCTGTGTTGTTTTTTGGGGCGCTCATTGAAGATGACGTCACGGCTCCGCCTACACTGCGTTACTATAGTAACTACCCCAGTTCCTAAACTGTAATGGAAGCGCAGTATTAAAGTCAGCCGGGCCTAATAAGCAGTTTCTTAGCCCTGATGAACTTCTCAAGTTCTGTGTGAAAGCGATGACCTTCCTCTCCTCCTCAGCAGACGTATCGACAGAAGCCCTGGGGCTGTCGCCAGGGAGATGACAGCTGGGCTTTGAATCTCTGATGGATGGAGAGCAGAGCTCACTTCCAATCACATTACCAGATGGCACAGAGAGACAGAGGGACGCACAAACAGGTGGGCAAGCAGACAGCAGATATTTACACAGGTAGAGTTTAAAAATAAAACAGGAAGACGGGAGATCCACAGAGGGTTTGTTTTAGAAAGTGTGAAGAGCGTTATGGTTGCTAAACTTAAAAACAGAGTGAGTGTGGCGATGCAGCCAATAGTCATCTTATCTTACACTTACAGTCTATCAAGAGAAAAGTATTACATCCCCTTTCCTGTACTGTGTTACTGTATATAGGTGTTTGCTTAAATCATTTGTCTACTTTTTGAACATAGTGACATCACCATGTAACACTTACATACTTATATTGGATAGTGCTCCAAGTAGGGCTGCTTGATTATGGCAAAAATTATAATCTCGATTATTTGGGTCAATAAATGTAATTGCGATTATTAAATTAAATTAAATTAAAAAAAATGTATTCATTGACTTTGAAAACATCCATGTATTGAAAAGAAATATGTGAACAGTATGTTTTTAACAGTTGATTACCCTGAACTTTAAGTAGAATTCAACTGAAAAACCAAAACAAAATAATCATTTAATTAAAAAAATAATTAATAATTTAAAAAATCGTTTTATTTCGATTACGTTGTTTTCGTAATCGTTGCAAGCCATAATCGTCATCGCGATTAAAATACGATTAATTGAGCAGCCCTAGCTCCAATCCATTGTGATAGGCTAAGGGGCGGGACATCTTGAAGCGGTTGATCAATCACTACAGAGCCGACCAGCTAACCAATCAGAGCAGACTGGGCTCTGGTTTCAGACAGAGGGTGAAAAGAGGTGCTGCAGCACAGGCATAATAAATACTCACATGAAACTGAAAAAGTCGGAGCCCTAAACAAGTATACGATTGTTGGCAGTGTTACAGAGGAGGACACTTACAGTAAATAACTAATATGTGTAAAGACATGGATGGTATGAGGGGGGTGGGAAGATGGGACGGTGGGAAAAGAAACAGGGAATCAGTGGGAGGGAAAACAAAACAAGCTTGTGTTGAGAAGAGGAGGAAGCAGGAACAAGGAGTGGGGAGAGGAGATATGGAAACGAAAAAAGAGAGACCAGCAAAAGCGAGAAGAGGCCAGACCCTTAGTGGGGGTTGAATTTCTGGGGCAAAAACTGAGCTCCGAGAAAAACTTGAGAAATGCACGGAGCGGCATTCCAGCACTTAATGAGCAGTGAACCCCACGTCTTCCCCGGTCTATTTCTCCATGAAGCGCTGCAGGTTTCCCACCGTTACAGACCGAGGGGATGTGAATATATGAAGGACTATTGGGGTTTGACCCTGAGGTGCTCTGGTTTATTATTCTTCCTCCCTCTCAGCCTTTCCTCCAGGTCAACGCCTGGTCTCAGAGAGGAGGCTTTACAGGATGAACTGAAGTAATACAGAATGAAAGACAGCCATAAAAAATGAGTTTAAGCCCCCAGGGGTTTTCCTCAATATGTGAAATGTCCCACTGTTCTCAGGGCTCAATCTAAAGGAGATTAACTCTTCTCTGGCCATGTCGCCGCCTTTGAAGCTGCCTCCCGGCCCGTGGATCGCTCGTTAACGGCCATTAATAGTAATAAAAGGAAAATGGCTGCCACCTCATCCAAGGGGAAATATGAAGAATGAGAGCCAAACGGAAAGTGGAGTCATACTTCAAAGAGGGGGAGGGGAATAGGATTTAGGGACATGAAGCACGCCAAAGAACCACGTATGGTATCAAAATGCATTACTCTGTAGTTGATAGAGGGCATCTGATAGAAACTACCGTACTTTTCGGACTATAAAGAGCACCTGCATATGAGCCGCAGCAGCTAAATTGTCCGTCTGTCTTGCTCTCGTTATGTCTCTCGGTTCCACTTTTACTTTGGCGCGCGACCTGTCTCACTCTTTTCCGGCCTCCAGCTTAAAGGTGGCGGGCGCGGACCGGTCATAGAGCCCATAGAGTTAAAGGTGGTTAATTTTACCTGTAAAATCCATAGATTTAGGAGGTTCCCTAGTGGCCGTTAGCTGTACAAAAAAAAAGTCGCGGCTTATAGTCCAAAAAGTACGGTACTTGATAAATTAACGATTCAGTCATTTTTTTGACGGTTGTTGACATTTAGCCAGGGAGATCAATATGTCTCGTTGACATTTTTTAGACATGTCGCATTTTATTGACAGAACAACTAATCATAAATTAACAAACGGCATTTTAATTAATTGTGAAATAAAAGCTACATTTCAGCTCTACATATTATTTGTTGAAGAATATTGAGTTTTTCTGTGGATTTCATTTTTTCGAATGTGAGACTTTGCAGCTACTCTTTGTCATATAACATAGTTAACTAAACTTTACGTTTTTTACTATTGTAGAGACATAAGGAAGGCAACATGAACATGTCACGTTTCTTCTGGTGTAAAGCAATACCTTTTGGCTTCTTCAGGGTTTTTCCCCAAACATTAACAACATTTGCAGCCATAAAAGTCAACAAGTCCTGCAGCTGTAGCCTGAGGTCGTCTTGCCATGCAGGAATCCACAGGGGTCAAAGGTCAGGACAGTTTAGATCAAACTGCCACCGATGACGGGGAGCATCGGGCAGGCATGGAAAACGACTTCAGACGGTCTCTCTCCATAAACACTGAGCAGAAGTTCACAGTTGATTCAGGTCAGGTGTCTGTGTGTGTGTGTGTGTGTGTGTGTGTGTGTGTGTGTGTGTGTGTGTGTGTGTGTGTGTGTGTGTGTGTGTGTGTGTGTGTGTGTGTGTGTGTGCGTGTGCGTGTGCATGTGTGTGTGTGTGTGTGTGTGGTCACAGGTCATAAGCCTGGTATCTGACCCTTCTCTGGAAAACGTTGCGTAATGCAACCTGTAGCAACACCTGGGTCTGCAGCTTTCAGATCAGAGTGGGACGATCAGGGAATGTACAGAAGGTACAGATGATGATGAGGCTCTTACACACCAATCAGAGGTGAGTTTCACTAATAACAACAACAACAACAACAACAACTATAAACACTTTAAAGTGTTGTTTTCAAAGGGTTAAACAAGCATTTATGGGAGCATGTATGTGAAGGATACAGGCCTCACAACCAACCACACATCCTAAAGGTTATGCTTTTTACATCATACATACACAGAGAATTTTTTTTAACAACTTTATTTGACTAGACTGAGTGCACACAATGTTGTTTAAAATAGTGATTGTTAATTGTGTGGTGTGGTACTCCTATTATCAGTGTGTGGCAGCTCACCTTGCTCCTGGCAAAAGGCTGAACTGATGAACACCACCCAGATGCATAGCCTGATTGGACTGTGCCATTCCCCTTTAGGGGTGTTTAAAGATGCGACTTAATCTAACCCTCCCATCTTTAGAGTCTTCTTTCCACTGCACTCAACAATGGACTGGCCCGCATTGGTATACACTCCTGCAGTGTGGAGAGGAAGGCTGGGTGGGTGTGGGTTGCTCTTGGGAAGAAGAGCTCTCATTTTGGTGAAGTTTTTGTTTATTAATTATTGAATGGCGGTGTGTGGCGCAGTGGGTTGTGCCTATGTGTTCGGATCAGGTGGTCACAGGTTCAAACCCCGCTGCAGTCAGCATGTCGTTGTGTCCCTGAGACCCTTCACCCCAAATTGCTCCTGTGGGGATTTCCCACAGTGTTGAGTATGTAAGTCGCTTTGGATAAAAGCGTCTAACAAGTGACATGTCATGTAATGTAATGAATGCTAGATTCTAGATTGTATCTGTTTATATTATAAGGAATTCAAAAATGTTTCATCCTAATTGATTTTGTTGCCCATCCTAAAAACTGTATATGTATTTTGGGTAAATATGAAATCCTTATTGTTTCCTCCTCTACCTGCATTCCTAGTTGTTGCGTACCCTGGTCCTTCACAATGTACTAAAGTGTTACGCAACATTTTAAAATCTCAATTTATATAGTTTTAGAGTGACTGTCTTTTGACATTTAAAGACCTTGAACTTAAACTAGGATGTAAATGTTTCCATATGTGTTACTTTATATGCAAAATGATGACAATAGACAAATAATCAGCAGACTAATCACTAGTACATAATAATAATAAATGAGTGACAGATGGCTGGCAGTCTAACAGAAACGTACAGTAAATTACTAAATACTCTGTTTATTGGTTGGATCTCAATGTGGCCAATAAAATGTGGTGAGTAAACTGATGTTACAGCACGTTATTAACACGCCAATCAGCTGTCCCAGATAATCCAGTCTTTACAGCTCAGTCTTAGCCTGCACGTACAGTAGGCAAAAATGCAGACACATAAAAAACCTGAAATGGAACCGAATGCACTTAAAACAGAAAGGGGAACTGGCAACTCATCACAAAAGGTCATAAATTCTTCCTTTTTGAGGGTTTTTTTCCCTTCCTTTGTCCTCATATACTTGAAAGGTGGCTAGGGTTAGGGTTTGATCTGTCGCATCCATTGTCTTAAACTTAAATAAGACAGATTGTGTGTAGAGGATTCCATCCAGGCCATCCGGGTGGTACTACGTTATCCTGAAAGGGACTTCAGTGTCTGAAAGTAATTCTCTGCGTTGGGGCTGATTGTCTGCCAAGTTATCCAGAGCTGAGTAAAGCTGGGCCAAGCTGGCCTCAGTTAATAATGTTGGTGGTTTCAGGAGAAGAAGAAAAAGAGAACTTGGCTGGATTGTTTAACTCGAGCATACAAAGATCTTGTTAAACTAAAAGCATTTTAGTTTGCGGTAGGGATGGATAATTAATCGAAGTTTCATTGAAAAGCCATTATGGGCAATTTTTGGTCAAGACAAATATGTGAGAATGTGAAGCTGCAGAGAAGTCCCGACCAACAAGAGGTATTATACCGACTTAAAAATAATCCTTGTTTGGTACAGTTCCTCAGAGTAATCCCACCGTGTGTAAACGTTGTGAAAAATAGGCTTCTATCTTGGACGACACAAGGTGTGTGTGGTTGATTTACCGGCTATAAAACTCACAAGGAAAAGCAGTGTTGGAAACTTGCAACCTAGTAACACATCATTTAAGTGTGAAGGTAAAACCTCTCGGTAATTGCTAGTGTTTAATCCAAAGACCATGGCAAAGGATGTCCTTGGAGACCTCTACACCAGGATCATTTGAATTTTTCAAAGATAAGTGAAATAATGTTTCGAAAAGGATCATCCATCTAATATTGCGAAACATATTGCAATATCAGCCAAAACAATGGCAATTAGTTATTTTTATACTGCCAAATCGCCCTGACATTATTTGGGCCGAAAAACGCTTTTTGCTGTTAACTTAAATTTGAAAAGAGACGTTGACATAGGGGTGTAACGGTTCACAGAAGTCACGGTTCGGTTCGTACCTCGGTTTGGGGGTCACGGTTCGGTACAACAAGAAAAAGCAAAAAAAAGTCCCAAATGCATAATTCCAGGTTTGTTGTTATTTATTTTTGAACAGTAGTGCAAGTTTCAGTTTAAAAATAAGGAACTCTGACATTTTGAATAATTAACTGTATTATACAGTTAAAAACAAACCATAAACAGCACCACACACTCAGATGGCCAGATTATCTATAGTGGCTGATGTTAAACAAAGGTTTCATCAAGCTGTAAAACTAAAAAGGATGTCTTACATCATAAATAATAAGAAAGTGTTTCCAGAGCGCAAAGTCGTTGAAAAACATTATGCCAAAAGCTTCCGTTATTTATTTTGGTCTCACGGCTTTCATGCCTATTGGCTTCTTAAAAAACAGCGGGGATCAGCTGTTGAACTGCTGTTGTCTTTTCCCGGGCTCCGGTGATTGGCAAATCTGGGTGATGCCTTCTGATATGATTTAGCATGTTTGGCTTGTGTTCCCATTAGCATACCGCACCGCTATCGAACAACGCCGACACACCGTCCTCGTCCGATCCACCACTCGCACACATCATCGTTATTTAGTCCACAGGGAACCCGAAATGTTCCCACACAGCTGATTTAAAAGAAGCAGGTGGGTTCTAGCTCCTGTGTGTTATCTGAAATCGCCATACTAACTTTTCTTCTTCTTGTATTTTGTTCGTTTTGTTGTTGTGTTTCTTCTTGTTCTTCATTTGTTGTTTAAGGGCGGCTGGCAAACAGCTTTTAGGCGCAATACCGCCCCCTGGATTATAAATAGTGTAGTGGATGCTGCCCTGAATTACTTTTTTCCCACTCGTAAAAAAAGGCGTATTCGCCGTGTGACTGCATGTGCCGAACCGTGACGTCCGAACCGTGACGGTACGGGACGAATACGGATACCGTTACACCCCTAACACTCAGCAGATACACAAGGCGAACACTTGAATAGCCATTATTTAAAACAACGGGCCTAAAAGTCGCAAAAATTCGCTAAAAGTCAAATCCAGAGTTATTTTCCCTCGTCAAAGGGATTGGCCGTTACCGAGCACATTGGAGTCAGGCTTCAAATACATTCAAGTGTGCATGCTTTAAGTTGATGCAGAAGATTGCGACTAGATCCAGGAAGTTTAAAGAGTCAGGCCGTTTTGGCTTCACCGCTGAGCAACCTTTCTAGACATGAATGGGGACCTGCCTCCCACGCTGTATCCAGTTCTCTTTAAACATCCAGGGTGCAGCCCTAGTTTGTAGGGCTTTCAAAATGTAAGAGTCCTGCCTCAAGCTTTTCTATCTTTGTTTTTAGCCGTTAGAACGTTATGAATGAGAACATAGGGAGAAGTGACCTGTGGTGTTCAACACACAACGTCTAATCCTCCTTATTGACGCCATGCTAATCAACTCGCGGGACAAATCTAACGCCACTTCAGCAAGGAGCCAAGAGGAAGACACGCCCCTCGTCGGTGCAACCAATGAGAAGAGGACTACTGAATGATATTAGAATGTACGGGGAGACAGGTCTCTCTCTTCTCCTGCCCACAGCTGCGAACACTTTTTGTTAGATCCACTACAACGCGACTTTATTAAATATTCTTTAAACTTCCTGAGGCGTCACCTTGTCTCCTTTTCTTTAAAATACTCCCGGACTTTGAACAAAAGAACATTTACACCAACCATACATCAATCGGCCATCATCAAACCCAGGCCAGCACTGCAGCTCCAGGTCGGATCGGATACCACCCTGGAGTGGACCGGTGCCAGGCTGCAGCGTGCGGAGGGAGCCAATAAATCAGAGTCAGCCAGCATCAGAGCCAGAGCCACCAGAGACGGAGCAGGGGATATGGAGCTCCAGCCAGTAAATAAACACTGCACCAGCAGCCCAAGGCCAGCGTAATGACCATCATTAACCTCAGCTCCCTCCATCTCCCACAGAGGAGCGGAAGAAGCCCACACTGAGGCTCTGGTAGTCCCCTGTGATGCCTGCAGCTCTCACATAAAAGCATTATCATGTCGAACAAGCCTCGCTGTGAGCGTGGATTATAGTTTGATGGGTTAAGAGCTGCAACTAACCCTAACCCTCATTTCATACCTGGGCGATTTACAAAGTGTGACTACTTTCCTAACGAATAACTACTCACACAACACACACACACACACACACACACACACACACACCACACACACACACACACACACATACCATGTATACATCACTTCAGGGGACATTACATTGACTTACATGCATTTCCTGGAGACTTATCCTAACCTTAACCATAACCAAGTCTTCACCCTAAAATTAATGATCCCCCTTATGGGGACCTCCAATTTGTCCCCATAAGGGAGGCGAGTCCCCACACGTGACTATGTAAACAGATTTAGGTCCCCACAAGTATAGTAATGCTAGAACACACACACACACACATACACACACACACCACACACACACACACACACAGATTGGTAGGTCGGTGTTAACTATTCCTAACCAGGAAACCTTGAAAACCCTAACCTTAATTTCAAACCTGGGCGATTAATAAAGTATGACTTCTTCGCCTTTTCACAATTGGTTTCGAGATTCATCGTTTAGTCGTCATTATATTTTGTTTCCATTTAAGAATAATAAACAATTAACGATAGAGCAACATGCTGCTAAAGCATTATTTACATCGGCCATTTGTGTTTAGATATTACAATAACACAAGCCAAGAGTTATTTGCAAACCGGTGGACATCTTGAGCAAGGTATTTTCTCAGAGTGAAACATGTTCATCCCAGTCTCCAAGTGACTTGTATTATCAGTACGTTATACTTTAAAGTGACATAACCCAGAGAAAAGCAGGACATCTTCACGAATTAGAGCAATATCTGACATGTCTGCTTGAAAAACCGCTTTAGTGATTCATCTATTATCAAAATAGTGTCTGCTTCCTTTCGCTCTGTTGCGGCTCTCGTCGGGGTGAATGAGTTGTAGTAACTGTAACACAGCCAGTGAGAGAAACATTTGGCTCTGATTACACGAACACTTTCTCACCGTGTGATTTCTTCGCCCGGTGGCTTCTGTCCAGCTCTCAGATGCTCACTTCGCTGATGACTAATTTTAACCGAATCCAGATTAACTGTGATATTTTTCAGGCAACGATACTCAAACAGTAACTGAAAATAAAACCAACACATTACAGCCATTTGGTTTGGCCTGCCATCATGGGAGCTTTCGATGCAAGTGACAGTTACCAGGCAACACCTAGAAAACCCATGGAAATAATCAAACTTTTACAAAATGGAGCCCAACATCCAAACCTAGTTTTTTAATCCTTAACATACCCTACATTTCAGAGATACTGTGTCACCTATTTACTACAGAACTATCACAACAACAGCATTTCATTCCTCACACGCCACTGTTTCCAGAACTTAACAATGTAGTGGAAAAAGTCTGCAGTTCTCAGGAAAGCACACTCAACCTGAGGGAAGTAATGTGCTATTGTGCAAGGTCTCGCCGGCTGCTCGCGGGACAATGCGTGAACGTGAGATATCGCTCAGACGGATTATATGTAACGATTGGGGTTCAATGCCAATGAACTCATTCGTGGTTCACTGAACACACAAACGGCCGTACAATAGACTTTAGTGAAGAACATGTAAGAAGGGACCACCAAGTTTTTATAACATGTCCCCCTCTGTCTCGAGGGAGGATTTTCTTTGGACAATTGCCTTCTATATTAACCAAAATGAGTGACAAGGCAGACAAAAGTATTTCTTTTAAGCAGTATGAGTATGTTTTTAGAGAAAACACCAGTTCTGGGTTGCTTACCCGACGCTAAGACATAACTGAAAACACTTTTACTTTATCTCTTTATCTCTCTTATCCAATCTCCTCGTCATCTCGTGTATAATGTCCGCATTCTTTCTTTCTTTAATACTGCTCTGTTATCCTCTCTGCGCCTTTGTCACCTACAGCAGTGAAACAAATGCCCCTTTTCATACCCCCCTTGGGTGATACGAATACCTCATTTCCTGTGGCTTGGCACCGGGGGGAACCGTAAGCTGGGACAGATGGGAGTCTGATTGGAATAACTGATGCAGACACTGAAGAACGGGCCCCAACAAAACATCCTTTGTTTTTCAAGAAGTGGCGAAATATACAGTGAGAACTCTCTCCTGCGCCGCCTTACGTCCCACACCCGGAGTCGTGGTGTTTGGGTAACAAAGTGGGGAGCTGAAGCGTGGGAGAGCTGGATCCCTGGAGGTGATGTTACTGGATACTCAAATGAACAACACCTTAAAAGGCTATTCTGCTCATTTCCAGGTTCATATTTCTATTTTGTTCCTCTACTCTTCAAAAAACTATTTTTCTCATACGGCCTGTCCTACAGCACCTCTTTTCACCCTCTGTCTGAAACCAGAGCCCAGTCTGCTCTGATTGGTTAGCAGGCCTGCTCTGTTGTGATTGGTCAGCCGCTTCGAGATGTCCCGCCCCTTAGCCTACAATGTGTTTGAGCGCTAGCCAATAGAAACGCGCGTGTCACGTAGTGGTGTCACAGACAAAGGAGTTTGGGGGAGGGGCCAACGTTAGGATTTAAGCCTTTGCAGACCATTTACATGCACACAAGCCTTTCTAACACACTACAGGAAAGGGACATCATAATAAGGCATCTTTTACAACTTGCTCATGGATGTTATGTACACACACAACATGTCTCTGCCTTAACCTTAAACACAAGCGCCTAACATCTCCCTGCTGCAGTCCTTTCTCCAGCTTCACTAATACTCTGAGTGGAATGTGGGTCGTGCTCTTCGTCCACTCGTGAGATGTAAAGGAGGCTGTTGTCTCTTCCTTCCTTTCCCATGAAAAGCTCAATTTGCTGTGAATACACTGGGAGATCTCAACGTGGCCCGTTAAGGTTGACCATGTGCTGTTTTGGGGAAACAATGTGGTAGTATTCAGCAGCATAATTTGGTATAAGTCGGGCTTGGCCCCCGCCCAGAAAGCACAGCAGTTGAAAGAAGGCGGCCAGAGAAAGACGGCAGGCGGAGGGAAGACATTGATATTATGAACTTTCTCCAGATACTGTTGCGAATGCTTCCAGGTGTGTATGCAAAGCAACCGTTATGCACTATTCTTCTTTTTAGTACTCGATTTTATGAATGATAAAAATGGAGGAGAGTCCTTCCTGCCTTTCGCCATCAAACACTTTAAAACTGGACTTCTAATGACTAAAGAATGACTAATTCAATCTTGTACGGTATGTGTGAATATTGAAGGTCTTCAGACAACTAGTATTTATTGTGTTTTATTTTAACTGATTTGTGTGTATTATGTTTTGTTGTTCTGTTATTATTGTTGTGAAAACTCAATAAAAACACAAGTATAAAAGAAAACTGGACTTCACCATCAAGAAAAACAATTTTAAACCGTGCAATTCAGTGTTAATATATTTAAAAATATTGTTTTAATTGTTCTTGTTAAAACAAATGGTTTGTTTCATTTTTTACTTTCAATGTTTAAAAAGGATTGTGTTACTATTTGTTTTTTATAATTACCATTCTAAAATGGAGCAACTGTTGAAGCTGAATATAGTTTAATAAGAATGAATCCAAACTGTGTTATGCGTGTCATTTGGGATTCGTCCCACACACAGAGATGGCGGTCCTTACCCTCTCAGAGTCTCCTGGCCGCGGCGCCTGACCCGCTGCACCTCTCTCTGGTCCTCGGTGCCGGTGAAGCGGCTCGCTTGGTACTGTCCTGTCCCGGGAGTTTCGCCCCAACACAAGTGGAACGACCCGACACACATGGCCGCCCATCCCAGCAGCACCCGGGCCAGCTTCCCTGATGCCATCGGTCCGTCTGGCTATCCCTCCAAAACGCAGTTACCTCCCTGTTACCTCGCACTCTCTCTGGCTCGCCGTTCACCGCGTGGACCCAGGCTGAGGAGTCTAGACCGGGATCTAGATCAGAAGTCCTGGTGTGCACTCCAGAGCAGGGGCTAGACAGAGGAAGAGAGAAGATAGGAGATTAGAAACACTTTAAACTGTTTTCATCAATATATCACAGGTCTCAGATATATACAAAACATGTCTCTGATTGGCTGAAACACCAAACAGATCATTGCAGCATTACCCATAATCCCCTCTGTTTCAGTCCTGTTTCCAAAGTGCTGATTCTCTGTCTGTTACTTTGGATGAAAATAAGGAGCCCCTCCCCACGCCCCTCTGAGAGACATTTGGTTACAAAGAACTCAATGGTGCTCTAGAGGAGATTCAGGTGATAAGGGGGGGGGGGGGGGGTTACCTTGGCTGCTGATTGGCTAATGGTTACACAAGACAACACATCGTCATGACATCATCAAGTGGCCAAAATCTGATCAGCTCATTTTCAGACAGGTTTTTATAGAAATGGATCAAAAAGAGAGAGAATCTTTGTTCCTGAAGCTTTCAGAGTCTCTTTCCACAGAGGGGACACATGTTGATGTAGAAGAGACATGGAGAAGAGGGGACACATGTTGATGTAGAAGAGACATGAAGAAGAGGGACACATGTTGATGCAGAAGAGACATGAAGAAGAGGGGACACATGTTGATGTGGAAGAGACATGGAGAAGAGGGGACACATGTTGATGTAGAAGAGACATGGAGAAGAGGGGACACATGTTGATGTGGAAGAGACATGGAGAAGAGGGGACACATGTTGATGTAGAAGAGACATGAAGAAGAGGGGACACATGTTGATGCAGAAGAGACATGAAGAAGAGGGGACACATGTTGATGTGGAAGAGACATGAAGAAGAGGGGACCAATGTTGATGTGGAAGAGACATGAAGAAGTGGGGACACATGTTGATGTAGAAGAGACATGAAGAAGAGGGGACACATGTTGATGTAGAAGAGACGTGAAGAAGAGGGGACACATGTTGATGTAGAGGAGACATGAATAAGAGGGGACACATGTTGATGCAGAAGAGACATGAAGAAGAGGGGACACATGTTGATGTAGAAGAGACATGAAGAAGAGGGACACATGTTGATGTAGAAGAGACGATGAAGAAGAGGGGACACATGTTGATGTAGAAGAGACGTGAAGAAGAGGGGACACATGTTGATGTAGAAGAGACATGAAGAAGAGGGGACACATGTTGATGTAGAAGAGACGTGAAGAAGAGGGGACACATGTTGATTTAGAAGAGACGTGAAGAAGAGGGGACACATGTTGATGTAGAAGAGACGTGAAGAAGAGGGGACACATGTTGATGTAGAAGAGACATGAAGAAGAGGGGAAACATGTTGATGTAGAAGAGACATGAAGAAGAGGGGACACATGTTGATGTAGAAGAGACATGGAGAAGAGGGGACACATGTTGATGTAGAAGAGACATGAAGAAGAGGGGACACATGTTGATGTAGAAGAGACATGAAGAAGAGGGGACACATGTTGATGTAGAAGAGACATGAAGAAGAGGGGACACATGTTGATGTAGAGGAGACATGAATAAGAGGGGACACATGTTGATGCAGAAGAGACATGAAGAAGAGGGGACACATGTTGATGTAGAAGAGACATGAAGAAGAGGGGACACATGTTGATGTAGAAGAGACATGAAGAAGAGGGGACACATGTTGATGTAGAAGAGACATGAAGAAGAGGGGACACATGTTGATGTAGAAGAGACATGAAGAAGAGGGGACACATGTTGATGTAGAAGAGACATGAAGAAGAGGGGACACATGTTGATGTAGAAGAGACGTGAAGAAGAGGGGACACATGTTGATGTAGAAGAGACGTGAAGAAGAGGGGACACATGTTGATGTAGAGACTAGAGAGGACATTGATAGAAGAGAGAGGGACACCAAAGTTAGCCAAGCTTTCGGTGCACATGTCAGATCTGATCCGTTGTGTTTTGTTGTCACGGAAAAACCACAAATATTCTGATAATAAAATAAGCCGACAACACATGTTCTTTGAAGTGTCCATGTTGTTTCCATATTTCGAGGCTCCATTCATTTTGTAATGCCTGGAAGATGCTTAAATCCTTAAGTCATATGGTTTGTTGTTGTTGTTGTTGTTGTTGTTGTTGTTGTAATTTAATTATGTTGGTTATACTATACACATGACCTCTATTGCACGTCCATCTGTCCTGGGATTTATTTTATACCCTCCTAAAAGCTCTTAAAGGGTTTTCCTCAAAGCTTTTTGGCTGAGCTGGTTTCTATGCATCTTCCTTTTGCACCACAGGTGTAAATAGTTTAGGTCGACAGGCGGCTTCTAACCGACCTGTCCACATATCTGCAGAGTTCTCCCCGTTATCCCTGGTTGGGAATCATTGGTCTTGCAAATCATGTGTAACCATAGGATACAGCTTCAACCATTCTCCTACATTTCCTGAGCTTTGAAGAATCTGTGAACAAGACATCTTGCCATTCTGTTGTGAAATGGCTTCCAAAGGAATTATCCACTGATTTGATTTCTCTGTTTGTGACAAGCTCGGTGGTTATTTTGAGAAAAGAGAAAACACATGAGTTGTGGGGTGAATAAAGAAGAGCATGCGAGGAAATCGTAGAAACACGTTAAACCCTGACTTCCAACAATCTGTTTTCACTAGAGAGCACTTCAAAGCCGTGCCATAAGTGGTTTATCACTGCACAGACACCACATACTGTATGTAGTGACTGCACTACACGGAGAGAAGTCGTAAAGTGATTACACAGACGTGTTCGATGTCAGAGACCCGGAGCTGTTGAATATGTTGTGTTTTTTTACCTTAAAAGGGATGTGAAGGCAAATAGAAATCATCTCAACTCCCACAAGCTGTTTCAAACCGAAACATGTCTACATCGTGAGTTGTGTTCGGCCTCTCTGAAAAACATATTTAATACAAGAAAAAAGCTCTCATCTCATACTGTAGGTGCAAACTGTTAGCATGGGCCATAAAGAGGCATTGCTTGAATTTATAGGGTCAGAAGCCAAACATGTTGGGGATCACTGCCCTAAATCACACATGTTTGCCTAGTGCACATGTGTCAAACTCGAGGCCCGGGGGCCAAATCAGGCCCTTGGTGGATTTAATTTCGGCCCGCAGGATAATTTCTAATTACTATTAGATCTGGCCCGTCGGTATATTGCACGCACACCTTCCCTCCACCCTGAGGGTCTCAGAGCCTGAGCCCAAACATTGATGACCTTGCCCCCAAGATGAGACGCCAAGTGTCTGAGCTAGCATCAGAGCAGCACACTGAGTTCAATGGATGCTTCCTTCTGCACTTTCTCTCACGACAACAGGGCATGTTTGGTTTTCTCTTTGAGGGGAATAGTTTTGTTGAAGCTGTTGTCGGCCTGTGGGGAAATGTACTCATAAGAAATGACTCTGGAGAAGCTGCAGATAGAGCCATGAGAAATGCAACTGATTATTTAATGTTGTTTTTATAGGCAGTAATTTAAGCTTTGTTAGTTCCAGGTTTAATATGTGCAATAAGTTCATTTCAATAAGTTCTGCAGTAAACGTTGAACCAGTCCGGCCCTCCACTAGTACCCATTTTTTTATTTTGGCCCACTGTGTGTTTGAGTTTGACCCCCCTGGCCTAGAGGGAGCCAGAGAGGGAGTTAAGTGGTGAGGTGAAGATGATCAATCAAACTAAAGATGTCCCTAACCAGCGATCTGAGAAAACAACAACCAAATACACTAATTTAATTGCTCCCATTATTGTTCATGATTTATGGAGATGGGGTTTATTTGCTAACCCCAAACATAGTTTATAGACCGACAAGCTTTTCTTGAGTGTGTTAACCTGGAAAAACATTCATCTGAATGGAACAGCCTTCAGGTTTATTGTCTCTTCTCCACCTCATTATGAACCACTATATAACCGTGGGCCCCTAGTGATATATAACCTCAGCCAAGGGGCCAACCACTCGAGATATATCTGGGGTGGACGCAGAAAAAAGATAATAAATAAGGCACCTCATCCTGCTGATTCAGTTTCATTTTAGAGGGAGATGACATACAGTAGAACAGGGGTGTCAAACTCAAGGCCCGGGGGCCAAATCCGGCCCGCGACCTCATTTTATGTGGCCCGCAAGAGCTTGCAAAGATTATTATATTCAATACAATTGGTGTAATTGTTGAATATTTGCTTTCAATTATTTGCCCTAGACTTCTGCTTTCAGACGTAGTTATTAGGAGAACTGATAATAATCCAATGCAGAGGCAATAATGTAATATAATACATTATTTAATATATATTATATATTTACATATGTATATTTATATTGAGAAGCCAAGTGTGTGCAAAGCTGTCATCAAGGCAAAAGGGGGCTAATTTGAACAATCTAAAATATTCTGGATTTTTTAACAATTTTTTGTTTACTAGAGAATTCCATATGTGTTCTTTTATAGTTTTGATGTATTTAGTAATGATCTACAATGTAGACAATTATTAAAATAAATAAAAACCTTCGAATGAGAAGGTGTGTCCAAACCTTTGACTGGTACTGTATATTTATAGTTACAACCGCGATGAAATTGAGTTTGACAATCCTGACATAGAGGATTGTCTTACTCCAACATGCAGAGAAAAGACAGAAGTGAGGCAAGACGAGACAAGACGTGGTAATTAAGAGATAATTAAGTTAGGAAAATTGCACGTCATTATCCCAAAAAGTACTTAATTGTGCCTAATCTCAAATCTCGCTCAACTTTCTAATCACTGCAATCATACACAACTAATGAGAGTTGTAATATAGTAGATAGACGTTGCCAATTAAGCTTCAAATGGAGTTATTAAAAGAAAAAATTCCACTGAAGAGAAAAAAAGTTGGCAGCAGAAGGAGAAGTGAATGTAGGCGGGATCAATGCGGAACAAAAGAAATGCCTGATCAATTACAGACAGCCCTGCTCACAGTGCTGTCAGAGAAAGGCAGGTAAAGCCGCCAGTCTGCAGAATGTGGTCATCAACGCATCCCCAGATCTCACTAACAAACCATCCATTGTAATCGAAGAGTGACTTGAAAAAATCCCAGCTGTATTTAACATGATTAAAGGGACATTAGGAGATGCGAAAGTGTGTTTGCAGTTACTGAAAATGCAATATTTAGAAACACACGTCATGCCCTTACAGTCATAAAGTGCCGCTACTACATTGGAGAAGGAAACAAAATCCAAACTCGATCTCAAAATGACCAAAATACACATTTTCTATATATTTGTTGCAGTATTTCTCTGCAGCTCCGCGCGACTTTATGAATGAATAAAACGCAACATCAGCGTCTCCAGCGGAACCGAGAGTAAAACCGAAATGGGAAATAAGTCCTTGCATTTTTTACCGAATTTTCTTTCCACGAAAGCTAATTCCAAACTCCAACATGCGAGAAATGAAACAGTAGAACGTGACTAGTCTATCGGGGATTTCTTTGTACCATGCATTTGCTAAAAAAGCCGGTAAAAGTGAACTCCACCCGCATATTAACAACTTTTCATCCACCTCCCTGCGTCTGAACCTCCTAATTAGACCATTACCTCTCCAAAACAGACATGCATAGAGAGATAATCCCCGCTTAACCACGGGCTCCTGGAACAATAGTCACAATCAAAGCCATTGATAACAGTAATGTAAGGCTCACAATACCTTGCAACAAAGCGGAGTGCCTCGGCGTCGAGGAGCCCAGAGTCGGAATTTTTGGGAGAGGATATGTGCCCCAGAATGGAATATTGAACTATAGCCTTGTGAGAAAAAGGGAAAAGTTAGGGAAATGCCCTGTTTGGGAAGAGGGGAGGGGACACAGGCAGAGACAGGGGGAGAGAGAGGGGGTAGGAACGGACTGCAGGACAAACCCACATTCCTCAAGACTCCTACAGTTGTTATAACAGGGGCCAAGCAGCTAAACTCCACACTGAGGCTAACAGGCTTCACTATCATCACCCTGCAACACAAACCTTCAGGCTACTTCAGTGAGGAGATAAGGCTCTCCCCAGAGGAGAGGATCTTTGATGCCTCCTTAGAAGCTTCGCATGCTGTGGAGACATAATGAAAACAGGGTACCTAACATTATTGTGAGGGGAACAGGTCATGATGAGTAATTACATGTGAGGTGTACTCAGTGGAGTGAAGTACCTAAGTTCATTTACTCAAGTACTCTACTAAAGCACCATTTTGAGAGACGTGTACTTTGTACTTCTACTCCACTAGTTCAGAGGTAAATGGTGTACTCTAACTCCACTACATTTTATTAATACCTTTAGTTACTTCACAGATGTGGATGAATGATGTGAAATATAATCAATGTTGAATCAGACTTTAGTTCCACCTAGAGTAAATCCACAAGCTACCCTGCAGTCTACAAAGCTACTTCAGACTAGCTGCACCTTCACCAGCTTTGAGAACACTTTAATGATCAATCATTATAAAACATATCATATATATTATTCTGAAATGGACCAATCTGCGCAACGACTACTTTTACTTTTGGTACTTAAAGTACATTGTAATGCTAATACTTGTTCTACTTTTACTTGAGGAACATTTTGAATGCAGGACTTTTATTGTAACAGAGTATTCCTAGACTCTGGTTCTTCTACTTTTACTCAAGTACAATACCTGAGTACTTCTACTTTTACTCAAGTACAAGATCTGAGTACTTCTACTTTTACAAGATCTGAGTACTTCTACTTTTACAAGATCTGAGTACTTCTACTTTTACAAGATCTGAGTACTTCTCCTCCCTCTGGGAAAAAGACTCTCACCAGAGAGAGGGTGCTTTCTGAGAAGCCTTTGTATTCATGCTGTGGAGCCAATAATGACAAATAGGGTGCCTAACATCATCTATTGTGAGGGGAAGAGGTCATGATGGCTTGTGAGTAATTACATGTGAGTGTACTTAAGCACAACACACTTTCATTACAGATCACAGTATGGTTGTAAATGGCGTTAACAGCAGAGCATCCAGGCTGTGTTGCCGTGTCACAGACAGTACGCTGGCTTTTCAAATCCTCCTGCTGTTTACTGCCTCTTGTGATTGACACATCCTTGTGCTTTGTTGCCACAAGTGCTGATAGGAAGTTCACATGGAGAGAGTGTGGCCAGCTGGGTGGTATATGGGTGAGGACAGCTGAGCACATCCCAAGTGTTTCTGCCCACTGTGCTGATTTCACCACTCTCAACTAAAAAAAGCAACTGTTTAGAAAGCTCTAGAATAACCTGAGACAGCAGAGGTTAAGTAAAGGTGCGTCCTCTTGATGCAAAAGTGTTCATAAATGTAGGGTAATTAATCAATAAAAGATGATAGGTATTCAAATAGACTTTCATTTAATATGAAACACGTCTTAAACGGGACCTATCATGCAAAATGCACTTTGTGATGTCTTTTAGGGAAGTGTCCGAAAACAAAACCCTCTCTTTTCCTCTGTAGCCTAACCAAATCTCTAAAAACGTGGCTACAACGGAGCTGATCCAGATTTGCGTGTGGACCCACGGCACTATCAGAAACGTCGCTATCAGAAACAATCCCTGACGTGGTTTAGACGTAATATGGTTTTTGTTTACATTAGCAAGCATCGCTAACACTCAGTGCTAACCTGTACTGGAGAGAGTATGTGTAAAGAAGCAGGAAATGAAAAAAATGAACTAATTTTGTGGTAAACCCGCAAGAGAAAAAGCATTTAAGCTCCATACTGTTTCAGAAATATTCCTTAATGTGATTTGGAACATGATGGTGTTTAATCACGGCAGCATTTAACTGTATCTGCCGGTAGAATTCTGAGCAGGCATTAGCTCCGCCTCCTATTTGACCGAGAATCAGCGTTTCTCTAACAGCTGGAACAGAGGGATATGAGGGATGTCTAAAATGCATGATGTGTTTGGTATCTTGAGCAAAACACATCATAGACATGTTTTTATATATTTGTATATATCTGAGACCCATAATATAGGCCTAAAAATAGCATAATAGGAGACCTTGAAGGCGTTTTAATAGTACTACTTTTGGCCAGTAGTTCAACTGAAATTGATACTTTGGGTTTGTTTTCTATGTTGTCTTTTCAATTGTCACAATGCACTAAATAAAGAAGAAAAATAAATAAAAACGTTGGTGAAATTAGGAGGTTTTTCCCTTGGAAATATTACTGTTTTTTCCTTGGCACTGACCTACAGATCGCACAAATACGGCATCTCCTAAAGTATATTCAAAAGGACATTTTCTTGGCCATTGTTGTGGACTTTATTTAGCATGTTCTGTCTGTTCTCTTCGGCTCAGATGCTACTTCGAAGTAAGTCGGTGGGTGTTTCTCAATGTCGAGTAAAGCTGCTCCAGAGCCACTATTTCAAGCATACGAGTGCCGCCGAAGGACTGTTCCAATGTTCAGCATACTTGGAAATCTACCGAGCCTGGCGTACTTCGTTTGGAGAAATGTCGAGGCTGCCTCCGCGGCCTTAAAATACCCACAATGGGGATACCTGTGTCCACCTCAACACATGTTACATTACATTACATGTCACTTGTTAGATGCTTTTATCCAAAGCGACTTACATACATGCAGAACTTTGGGCAATCCCCACAGGAGCAATGGGACTCGAACTTGCTACCCCCTGATTCGAAGTTCAGCGCACTATCCACTGAGCCACAGCCTCCCGCTAAAGCAGGCAGAGCCCATAATCCTCACCTTTAATTCAATTCCTCCAATTGGGTAGGATTTGTGGGATGGATTATATTCTCACTGTAATGCAAACAGTGCGAGACCACCTCTTCAAAGTGATTTCGGAGTTAACAAAATGTATCTAAAGTTGACTTGTAATCTGTCTGACAATAACCATCAGCGTTTTATTTAGTTTGAGGACTAATTGAAAGAGGCCCTCATGTGCTTTGTGGGGTTCTCTCTCTCCTGTAGTGTGGTATACAGGTTTGTGTGCATGTAAAGGGTCTGCAAAGTCTAAAATCCCTGTGTTCCCTCCAGAGGGATTTTCTCTCCCACACACTCCCCAAATATCGACCTGAAAATGAGCACAATAAGGCCCTTTAACTTACTTCCCTGAAAGAAGTGTGACAACATTGTGGAATTTTATGAGCGATTGTGAAGACAAAAAATCTTACAATCACGGGATGACGTTTTAAGACCTTGACTTGGCAACGTCTGTCCCGCTGAAGTGTCAAACATCTGTATGTTTACTCCTAAACCCTGGAGAAATGGGATCTATAAAGTATGGCTTTATTACAAAGCTGTTTTGATGCTACTCTTTTGAACCTACACCTGTTTCTTGAGTTGAGTTGAAGCACTGCCAGGCCTCGGTTATCGACGGTCGGGATGACTGCCCGTCCGCCGTTCCTAGGCCTCTCAGCTCGACGTTTGGTTGGCGACATTCGTTTCGCAAGTTGGTCTTGCACCATTTCTTGCTACTCACAGAGGAGGCCACGTGAAGGCTGACGTCTTCTTCTTCTTCTTCTTCTTCTTCTTCTTCTTCTTCTTCTTCTTCTTCTTCTTCTTCTTCTTCTTCTTCTTCTTCTTACACATGTTCAATCATAGTCATAAACTTACTTTCCTCACATCTCTCATGAAAAACCACGTGATGTTTTGAACAAAATAAGAGAGTTTTTATTCGTGTGTGTTGATCATCACTGGTCACCATGTATACTCAACAGCATGCAAGTTGGATAATGTCTGCAGCCACGTCAAAGAATAACCAAAGCTAAGGGTTCTTCCAATGACACCAATTGGGCGGTGGTGGCGAAGTCGATAGGGACTTGGCTTGGCAACTGGAAGGTCACCAGTTCAAGCAAGAGCAAGGCACTGTTCAAAATGGCAGCACACGGCTCCTAACACTAGGATGGGTCAAATGCAGAGAAACAATTTCCCCATAGGGAATAATAAAGTATATCAAAATCCAAAAAAAAAAAAATTAAGCATTTCAAGTTTGGAGTAGTTTTTCAGACAGTGATGACTACAGTTAATCCCTCAAAGGACCTCTGAGGAATCACTCGATTTCAGAGTTGTTCCTCTTTGGAAAACAAAAAGCACAGGTGGTGTTTTGCCGGGACAGCAACACTTGCCTCATCCGTCTCTTCTTACGCAGAAACAGGCCTTCGTAAGCATCATTAATCCTCGATTCTAGACAATAAGGCATTATTGTGGAAGCTGGAAACACTCGTATTCGTTTGCTCCAGGTCCCTGTGATGAGCCTTAAAACGCTCACATGTTTTGTTGTAATGTCGTTGGCCAGTTTTCAAGACAAAGATGAACAAAGTTGGGTAATTACAACCATGTGCATTACTCTGGTTCTATCTCTGCAGGACCTGGCATGATGTAAATGTACCAAAGTGAATGTGGGGGACTAGGATTTCCGGAGATGATGTAAACTGCTAAGGGGATGCATTTAAATTGTACATGAACAACCTGAACATTTCCACATTGTGTGCATTTATAAATGAGTGTTGTTGTTGCCACCACATGATTTACCCAACAGTGAAACTAACCAGGGAAATTCCCGTTAAATCAGATTTTAGTATTGCTAGATGTTTCTCTTGAGCACAGACAAAGGCATGCAAGCTTTTCAACACATGGATGGATGGATTACAGAACCTACAACATGTCACTTAAACAGAGATGCACCAACAATGAAACAGGTACAAAATTATCCAGACAAATGACCACAAGAACACACAATGCAACTACAGATGCTAAATGACAACAAAAAGGGGAATACAATCCACCAAATTAAATGTTACCTGATCATTAAAACATTTTAAAAGGGACACAAAATGAGCACAAAGTGACAAGAAATTACCACAAAAATACACAACGTAATCACAAAAGGATACCAAATGACCAATAAGAGACAAAAGGACCACGAAGAAATAAAAAATGACCCCCAAAAAACAATAACTGACCCAAGATGACCACAAAGAGACACAAAAAACACATAAAGAAATACGCAATGACCACAAAAAGTCAAAGCATGACCACAAAATGACACAAAATGACCACAAAGAGACACAACTACCAAAAAGAAACACAGAATGACAACAAATAAATACATAACGACTTCAAAATGATTACAAGAGACACAAAACAACCATGAAGTGACACAAAATGACCAAAAAGACACACATAACCACAAAATGACCAAAAAGACACACATAACCACAAAAGGACCAAAAGACACACATAACCTCAAAAGGACCCAAATTACCACAATACTCACAACATGACCACTAAGAGACTCATAATGACCTCAACACGATACAACATGACCAAAGATAGACGGAAAACACCCAAAAACACATACACAACAACCAGGGCCGTATCCAGGAATTCCGAGGTCCAAACATGTTAGGGGGGTTCGGGTGCTACCCCCGAGATTTTTGGGATTTTCATGATCTAGTTAGGTGCTTTTTAAGTCCTGTGGGGGTCACACATTAGATAATATATTGATTTCAAACCATGTCAGTGGATGCAGCATAAATTATTTTTGAAAGTGTAATACATCAGTTGATTGTTACTATTAATGATCTGGACATGCAGAAGGACCTGCAGCCTCTCTTCCATCTTGTGTAGTCTCTCTGTCTTCTTCCTGTTCATTACTCTCTCTGTCCTCTACTCTTTCTCTTTGTTCAACCTCTCCCTCGTTGTTCACTTTTTGCTCCTCCTCACTTGTCGCTCTGGCCAGTGAATTAAAAGCAATTCTGCAATTTAAACTGTGGGTTTTCTCCGGAAGTATTCCTTGTACGATGTGAGGGTCTAAGGACAGAGGGTCTAAGGACAGAGGGTCTAAGGACAGAGGGTCTAAGGACAGAGGGTCTGAGGACAGAGGGTCTAAGGACAGAGGGTCTAAGGACAGAGGGTCTGAGGACAGAGGGTCAAAGGACAGAGGACAAAGGACAAACTGTGAAGACCACTGAGACAAATGTAGCATTTGTGACCTGCTCCATCGAAATCAGTCGCATTGACCCGAAGACACATTTTGAGTTGTATACACTGCTGGAAAGAGGAGATTCCTAGCTTTCTAATGATATCAGGATTGTTGTTGTACTCCAAATATTAAGCTAAATATGTCACATTATATAATGACTGTCACCGAGTCCTGACTTTGAGAAAAAGGCCTTCAAAGTTTTCTCTTCTCTGGAATCCATCGATCTGATTGGTTGTTAGCAAATGATCAAAATACTACGGAGGGAAGATATTTTCGTTTGGAGGGGAAGCTCGCGAGAGTGTGTGTATGCGTGTGTGTGTGTGTGTGTGTGTGTAATTTTGCATTTGTGTGTATTGTGTTTCCCGGGGAAAACCCTCAGGAGAAACACCTGCTGTTGTTGTGCCCGCTGTTGACGTTAAGTTACTCCGTTCTCCGCTTGTAATTATGCCGAAGCTTCAAAGTTGTATTTATCATCTGAATTTGCAGAAACAAGTTTAATATTCTGAAAGCCAAGACTTTGTTTATTTGAAATCAGATGAAAGCAAACTGTAACAGACCTTGCCGTGTTATCTATGATTACTATACTCTTACATTAATTATGTCAGCGGGAGGGAGGGGGGGGCGGCGCTGCGGAAGAGCAGATTGCAGTGAGAGGTGCCTGTCTTCGTCCCTTCACAAGCTTCAAACATGTATTTATCGTGTGATTTTGGAAATAAAAGTTTCATATTCTGAAAGCCAAGACTTTTAGTTAAAATCAAACAAAACACCCGAACCCCCAAAAAATAGATTTTTACGTAAATCCACGTTTATTCTGAAATGAGCCGTTGAGACTTCCGACTGATTTCGATAGACCGTGTCACAAATGTGATATTGGGCTGTATAAATAAACATCGATTGATTGATTTAGTTCATTTCACTTGTTTGTTTACATTTTATTTTTTAAATCTGCTATAATACAAAACAAAACGTCTGCCTGCTCTCCACAATGATCAATGAATGAACGGATGGTCAAAGTAAGGTACAAATAAACAGAATCACACGAAGCCTGGTTAGTGTTGCCTGACTTTACAAAGTGTGTTTTTTTAATAAGTGTGTGGTTGCGTTCTAGTCACTTTGCTCGGCGCTACTGCTTGTTACAACTTTCATTTGCCGTACTCGCCATAAACTGTTATCGCTCAGGTTGATCCCGCCCCTGCTACCGACGTAAGCGTGACGTATGCGGTTCTTGCTTCTAGACCGACCATCTTTGATGCTTGAAAAGCACCGGTTTTCGGAGCTTAGAGGCGCTGCGGTGCGAACAGGAAAAACCGGTGCTTTTCAGGCTGTAGCTCCGATCCGGCCCTGGAACCGCGTTGGTGTGAAAGGGGCAAAAGAGACCACACATCTACAAAAAGAGGCTAAAACCCATAAAGTCTGTTTGTCTTGCTCGCAGGAAAGGTCAAGGGGCCTTTTTAAATATCCGTACCCAGGGGCCCATTGTCTCATAGTCTGCCCATGCTTCCACACACACACCTCAAAACACACATTCGTTCAGCGCTCTCACTGCTTCCTGCGTAACATGGCGATGCGCAGTAATGGGGAACATGAACAACATGCAGGAGGACTGGTGGTGTTCCTGCAGAAGCTCGTAGGGAGTCTTACACTCTCACTCTGACACCGTGGAAAACAGGGATACATGGGAACAAAGAATTAAACCCTGAATGATATTCGTATGTGCATGTCCCCCCCCACCTTTTTCTGTCTTTCCTCCCTCTTGCTCGCTCCCTGCAGTCCCTCCCTCTCCCCTCTAAATAGAAACACATTTGGCCAGGCAGGGATCTGGCTACAGTGAAAACACACCACTGTCTGTGTGCATTGTACTCTCAGAGCCCGGGGAAATACTTTGACTGGCCCTCCCTTCCCTGCTTTCTCCTCACTCACTTGTGACTCATCTCCTTCTTTCCAAAGAATACATTTGCATACACATATGTAAACTGACGCAAGCATAAACACACCATATGTCAAGCTTAGGTAAATAAAACTTAAGGAGCAGGCAGTAGAGATGATGTAAGAGCAATGTTATCTTAGGATGGTACAGATGTTTCCAAATCAAAGTCATTGACGTAGAAGCGAAGACATTTGTGTACTGAATTCACGTTTAAAGAAACAAAACATAGGTACTTTTGAGACAATAAGTTGTATTTTTAGGTTCAATATATGAGAGACTTCATCCACGAGATGACCGCAAAGAGTATAATGACTAGAAAGAGACATAAATGACTACGTAGGGACACAAAATGACCAGAAATTACTCCAAGTGACATACAATGACCAGCAAAAGACAGAGAAATTACTGAAAAAATACACAAAATTACTGCAAATAGACAAAAGAAGGCCAGAAAGAAACACTCAATGCCCTCAAAGAGAAACCAAATTGCCACAACGAAACACGAAAGGTTGTATTGTACTGTTAAGAAAAGTAATACTTGTGAGTCTTCATCCACAAATGACTCCAAAGAGACACAGAATGACTAAGACGTTTTATTGTTACGTTTCATGGTATTCCATGAAAGAAAAAATGATCTTTATCTACAAAATGACCAGAAAGAAACACAACTGACAAGAAGAAACACAAACTGACAAGAAAGAAACACAAACTGACAAGAAAGAAACACAAACTGACAAGAAAGAAACACAAACTGACAAGAAAGAAACACAAAATGACCAGAAAGACAAACAAAATGACCACAGCTCAGAAGTTGAGTTGTCATGTTCTTCTCTTTATTCCTTGAAAGAAAAACGAACCTAGGAAGTCTTCATCCACACATCGACCACAAGGAGCCATGAAACGACCAGACAAAGAAACTTAAAACAACCAGAAAGAGACACAACGTGACTGCAGACAAGACGTAGTGATGTCAGGTTTTTCTTCTCGTTATTCCTTGAAAGAAAAAATGAAATCCTAGTGGGACTTGTGGTGAGCGCTGTGGCGACTACACAGGCTCACCTTGATAAAAGCGAGCCATTTGTCTTACAGCAGGTTCAATTAGTCCGGCCCAGTCGGAGCAGGAATGCGGAGCTTGGGGTCCCTAGTAGCTCACATGTTATAAAATATGGCAAGCCAGTACAGAAACCAGATGAGGATTGAATTGTCCTCACATGAACACATAGTTGCACACTTACATTCACACACATAACACCCTCCTTCCCTTTTTAAATCCCACCCCTAACTCAGATTCCATATGTCAGCTTCGGTTTTGGGTACAAGTCATGGACAGGATATGCCGTGATGCGACTGTTTCTGCTTGTCTTTGCGTGTCACAGTGTGGAAGCTGATGTTGGCTTTTTTTCCACACTTGTATATTTGTTGAATTCTTGAAGTGGTGCCGGATCCCTCCCAGCGTTGAAAGACAGAACCAGGAGAGACCACCAGGGCCTGATGGGGGCTTTCTGGCCCAGCCAACAGAGCCTCCACTGGGCCAGCTTCACTTCCATGACAGCCTCTCAGCAGGGAGAGATTCATGGCTAGAATTAGTCATACTTTGCCTCAGGGGTCAGTCAGTGCATATGTGAGGGAATTTATATTAAAGGATTTCATTTGTTTCCCTAACTTGTTCTACTTCTATTTATGAAAGCCCTGGATGTCCCGAAGGGCTCAACAAATATGAATTACATGCACAAGGCTATAGCCTACATTATTGAACCAATGGGAGGAGGTCCTATCAACTTCAAACTATGGGGGTGTATTGCTGAGGACCGAAGGAACTGAAGGGTGATTTCAAGCTCTTGAGATTGACCAGACATATTTATTTGTAGTGCGTAATGTGCACAATGGGTGGTGTATTAAGAGGGGACCCCTAATAACTATTTCACTGCACAGTGTGTTGAATAAAGCTCGCTTTCTATCACAAGCGGGAACTTCACCTGAACTTGCTCCTGTGGGTATTGTCCACAGTGACCATTGCATGTATAAAAGATATGTGTAATGTGTATCGGTAAAGCGCTTTGAGCACTGGAAAAGCGCTATAATAAATGTAAGGAATTATTATTATTACAAGCAGGAACCTCCTGGTCTGAAAAGTGAAGTCAATGTTCCTCAAACATCCTAATAAAGAACAATTTCTAGTGTGAGGTTGTTTCTTGAGTAAAATACAAGCAGCAACACCAACGGCTATGTTCCCAACAGGCATGGTTTGATTTGTCACAGCAATAGAGATATAGGCAAAGCAAGTTTATTTATATAGCACCTTTCAACACAAGGCAATTCAAGGTGCTTTACAAAAAATGAAAGACATTCAGAAAATGGCATTTAAAATCAGTCATTAAAAAGAAAAGATAATAAAATAAACATTAAAAGAAAAAATACATGGATAAAAGTTACAGTGCAGTTTAAGATGTGAATAGTTCAATTAAAAGCAGCGGCAAAAAGAAAAGTCTTCAGCCTGGATTTAAAAGTAGTCAGAGTTGCAGCGGACCTGCAGGTTTCTGGGAGTTTGTTCCAGATGCTTGGAGCATAATAACTGAACGCTGCTTCTCCAGGTTTAGTTCTGACTCTGGGGACAGAAAGCTGACCAGTCCCTGAAGACCTGAGAGATCTGGATGGTTCATAATTTAGCAGGAGGTCAGAAATTTATGTTGGGCCTAAACCATTCAGTGCTTTATAAACCAGCAGCAGTATTTTGAAATCTATTCTTTGACACGCAGGAAGCCAGTGTGAAGACTTCAGAGCAGGAGTGATGTGGTCCACTTTCTTAGTGTCAGTGAGGACTAACACTAAGAACGTGTTTTATTCTCTATGTATATAGAATACAATGCAACAAAAGGGAGGTTTTTCATTCTGTATGCAGAAGGGACATAAACGTTGTGTCTTGAGAAATGTTCGGAAAAACGTGTAAAAGATACAAAGTTGACTCATCTAAAAAATACAAGATCCCCAAAATACATTTTTACGAGGTGTTCTAATATGTCTTGCCTCAGGTCTGATGCAAGATATTCCATGCTGACATGTTTTGGAAGCAACACAACATTACACACGTGATGCGGGCTGGTTGCACAAGACAATAGTTATTCTTTAACCTGGCTAGTGATAGCTTGTGGTTCCAACGTATGGTGTGAAATCAGCTGTCAATGGACATCATGTATCTTTGAGATGTGCGGCTGCGATAAGGGGGGGTGGGGGGGGGGGGGGACTGTAGGACATGGAAAGATCCAACATTAATAAGATGTGTTTAAATCTGCAGGGTTAAAGAAAATGGCATGAGGGACAATGAGGTAGGATGTATTTGTAACTCTTTGTATGCCAAGCAAGTCATATGAGGCGATGATGATGAGGCTCGGTGGAGCTTCAAAGCCTTTTAATTGAAGGGGGAAAATGAAAATCCTCTTGTGTGTGTACATTACAGACGGTCACAGTTCCCATTTTCCACCCTGAGTGTGTTCACTCTGTCACTAGCTTGTAGTATGTTTTGGCAGAGGGTAACCTTAGGGTCATGAGAGCTTGGTGGCGTGTGTGTGTGTGTGTGTGTGTGTGTGTGTGTGTGTGCGTGTGCGTGTGTGTGCCTGTGTGGCTGAGGTTGGCTCCGTAGTGTCATCATGGTCTTGGGGTTTGTGGTCGGGGCCTGTGGGGTCAGGGTGGAGTGTGACTGGGTCTATAGGGATGATCCTGTGGTACGCTGGTGGTTTTTCTCTGAGTGGACGAAAATATAATCACTGCACCACACACATGAAAACACACATATACAAACAAACACTCGCAAGACCACATGAAGCCGGAGTCTTCGAGCATAGTCTCGTGTGAACTCCAGGAATATCCAAGGATCAAGTCTGGACATTGTCCCGAGTTTTTCCTTTTCACACTTGGAACACACAACGGGAGATTGTCTGCGTCAGAAGAGTTCTCTGTTACTGGAACATCTCTGCTCTGTTTAGGCGATGGATGGCGCCTGTGCAGACTTTAAGAAGACATGTATTGGATTACGGTCGTGACACTGGTCTGTAATTTGCTCATCAACCTTGGATTTGTTTAGGATTTGGTCATTGGCTCTTACCCTCAGAAGGGTGGGGATGGATAGGAGGTTGTAAAATGACGGGAGATTGTCCGTGTCAGAAGAGTTCTCCGTTACTGAAAAGTCTCTGCTCTGTTTATTCAATGGATGGCAGAACTTAAAACATGTATCAGATTACATCATGGTCATGACGCTGGTCTTTAATTTGCTCGTAAACAGCCAGGTTTTTTGTCATTCCTGCAATTTTCTTAGGGATTGCATCATCGGCTCTCACCCTCAGAAGTTCCTGAATCCTGACGTCTTTCTCGACATTTTCTTCAGCGTCTTTGTGTTAACGGCTCTCCTACTTTGCCCTCAAGATGATTGTTTCCTTGTGGTTTCTTGCCAGCTAGGATAGAAACGTCATCAACTGTTTAACATCGCGGGTCATGAGGCTGGTTTGTAATTTGCTCATAAAAACATTCTTTGACTCTTACCGTCAGAAGTTCTTGAACATCGTCAGGACACGATTCGGATGATCGTGAAGCTGTTTTGTAATTTGCCGTTTCTTGAATTTGTTTTAGAACTTCATTATGGGCCCTTACCGTCAGAACTTCCCGAGTCCCGTCGTCTCTCCAGTTAGACTTTTATGTTGGCGTCTTGTTGAAAATTACCCCCAATTTCTTTTTTACCTCAGATGTTTGTTTACTTCTGGTTGCATGCCATGCCATAGAAACATCATTAACATGCCCACTAGCTTCCCATGAATTCCCTGAACAATGAACGTCTTTATTCACACATTGGCTCAATTTGCAGGGTATTGTCCATTTCATTTTGTTGCCAATGATTTGGATAATTTCGATCTCACATACAGCTCCTCCTGAGAATGCCTAGACCCTAGATAATGTTGGTGTAGCAATACATGTGTGAAAGGGGCGACAGATAGATTTAATACATCAATGAAGATAGATAGATAGATAGATAGATAGATAGATAGATAGATGGATAGATAGATAGATAGATAGATGGATAGATAGATAGATAGATAGATGGATGGATGGATGGATGGATAGATAGATAGATGGATGGATGGATGGATGGATGTATGGATGGATGGATGGATGGATGGATGGATGGATGGATGGATGGATGGGGATGGATATATAGATAGATGGATAGATAGATAGATAGTAGATGGATAAATAGATAGATAGATAGGTAGATAGATGGATGGATAGATGGATAGATAGTAGATAGATAGATAGATGGATGGATGGATGGATGGATAGATGGATAGATAGATAGATGCTAGATGATAGATAGATGATGAGCTGGATAGATGGCTAGCTCGCTGGATGGATAGTTGGATGATGGCTAGCTCGATCGATGGATGGCGTTGGATAGCTAGATAGCTAGATAGATCGCTCGCTATTAGATGCTTAGCTATCGCTGCTGCTGCTAGCTGTCGATAGCTCGATGGTGGATGTTGGCTAGATGGATAGATAGATCGATAGATAGCTAGATAGATAGATAGATAGATGGATGATGATGGGATGGATAGATAGATAGCTAGCTAGATAAATAGATGGATGGATGGATGGATATGGATAGATAGATAGATAGATAGATAGATAGATAGATAGATAGTAGATAGATAGATGGATGGATGGATAGATGGATAGATCGATCGATGGATGGATAGTTGGATAGATGGATAGATAGATCGATGATGGATAGTTGGATAGATAGATAGTAGATAGATAGATAGATGGATGGATGGATGGATGGCTAGATGGATAGATCTTTGTTGATCCCAATTTGGGAAATGTTTGCGTTGCAGCAGCATAAAAAAGGCAATGTACATAAGAGAAACTAAGACACAGAAATAATCAGTCCAATATATTTATATATATTTATAATCAAGACATTATGATATATATTATTCTGAAATGGGCCAATCTGTATGATGAATACTTTGGTACTTTAAGTATATTTTGATGCTAATATGTTTGTACTATTACTTAAGTAACAACAGAGTATTCCTACTCTCTGGTACTTTTACTCAAGGGCAAGGTCTGATTACTTCTTCCACCTCTGCCCCATTCCTACCTCGTCTTCTTTCAATCCTTTACTTACCAGGTTTGGCATTTTCTTGCCTCACCGTTTACCCGCAGCGCTGTATTGCTCGTCTCTAAAAAACCTGGCCTCGTGCAGCGGTGCAGCTCCGGTGATGCAGTGGGAGAGAGAATGCAGAACTTCAAAGTACATCACGAACGGAGACAAAGAATGGCAGTGTTCAAGGAAGGATGAGAATATGTGATCTCATAAAACAGCACACAAACACATTGGTCCATTTAAGTGATGTTAGGCTGCAGAGGATGATGAAGAGGAGGAG
>JAMFTG010000227.1:150000-224884 GCA_023974075.1 Chaenocephalus aceratus
ATCCCCTTCCTCCCTAACTCTTAACACATTTGCACTTCAGCGTGCCGTAAACTTGTCATCTCCATTCCACTGGGACTGTAATTTGACCTATGTTGAATATAGTGTATATCTGTATGCATTCATGTTTTAAAACACCTACGTTTATGTTCATATATAAAAAGACAAGATTTATCCTTGGAGGACTTTGGATGCACAAGGTTTGGAGACTGGAGAGCCCTTATACACCTCTAGCAAATTGCCCTTTTCTTGATTTGAACTTCGTCTCCATGTACTGTGACTCGTGTTTTTTGTTAAGTAGTAATTTCCTACATTTTCCTGAAAGACAACCCCCAGAGGACATAGCTGAGCTTTAGCTGCATTGCTGTGTCAGAATACATATTATTGATCATTAGTAAGACAATCATTAAGGGATTTTCCAGTTAAAGGGTTGCTATCCTGCTTATTTTCAGGTGTATATCAGTATGTGTGTCTCTACTGGGACATGTCTTCATGCTTTAATGTTCGAAAAGCTCTTTATTTTTCTCATACTGCCTGTGCTGCAGCACCTCTTTTCACCCTCTGTCTGAAACCAGAGCCCAGTCTGCTCTGATTGGTTAGCTAGCCGGCTCTGTAGTGATTGGTCAACCGCTTAGAGATGTCCCGCCCTTTAACCACGTACCACGATTTTGAGTGCTAGCCAATAGAAGTGTTACATAAGGCGTTTTCACACCGGAGTACTTTTACCCGTACTTTCCCGCTTAGTTCCGTTAGTGCCTGGAATTTTGCGTTCACACCAAAAAGAGAACTTAGTTCCGAGAACTTTTACCCCCATTTGTAGTGCCTGCTAGAGAGGTGGTACTATCCTGGGGAGAAAAAAAGTACAAATCTCTGATTGGCTGGGCGAATTGTAAACCACGCCCCGTAAAACTCTGAAAACTTTTGTGAAGCCGCCATTGTATTTGCTGGCATTAGCATTATTAGCATTAGCATTAGCCCCGCACACCAACGGAGAGAGAAAAACTTATGGCAACACAAAAAAAACATGGGAGCGGTGGAAATGAGTATCCATGCAAATATGAGGCTGGGACTCCCAGCAGCTTCTACTGAAGCCAGTCCCCAACTCCGGGGACTTCCGGCCGGGACTTTGGGCGGCAGTATACGCCGTGAAGTGGTTTGCAGCCTGCCAGTAAACCCAAAGCAGAAGAAGAAGAATTGAGGTCAGCGGCTTCATTTGCCTAATCCACCCTCAGGGAGTGCTGGGCACTAAGTACGGCAAAGTACTTGGTGTGAAAGCGTCTGATGATGTCACTATGTTGCGGAAGTAAACAAAGGAGTCCAATGGAGGCATTTTAGGCAGGGGGGAAAACAGGGACTTTGGTCTTTGCAGACGATTTACATGCACTAAAATCTATAGAACACTGCAGGAAAGTGAAAGCTCCAAAAAGCATGAGAGGGCCTCTTTAATGATATGATTGATAATAACAAACATTGTAAGACCATCATCGTGGGATTTCTCAGTTGAGAAAAAGTGACTCGTGTCTCAAATGTCTGTTTTGTATTGTGTTGTGTATTTGTAAAAGACCCAAATTCAGCTCTGGTGGATTGTAGTGTTTTCCAAGTTGTTAACATGAACGAAACAGACACATGTTTTCCAGTTGTACCTTAATGTCTGACATAAACACGTCTGACCCGCACCCTGCTGCACCCGCCGAACTTACATTTGGATCATTACAATGTTTTCAATATTGTATTTTTGCTTTCTGATGTAACTTATCCATGCAAATATGAGGATGGCAGAAGTATTCAGATAATCAACTTGCTTGGAAGGGCGCTAACATATTCTAATACATCCTTATTTGAGTATAAACACATAAGTATTGGCAGCTGATCGACGGTAAAAAAGTGAAAGTCTTTCCATTTGATGTGTCGTGTTAATGCTTATCTAAAGAGATGTGCCTACGCCTTAACCTTAGCGCTACATTACATTATATATAAGGATTTACAGGAAACATAAAAGTGGGTATTTCAAATTGGTAAAATGGTTAAACGCTTAGAAAATGGTGTATTTGTACGTGTTTAGTATGTAAAAGGGTTAAAGACGTTAGTGTTGTTGTAGGCTCCGGACCCGTCATAACTGTTACTGTCATATTGTATAATAAGAACAAGAACAAGCTTTTAATTAATGCATTAATAGGGGCATGATAATGAACAGTGCAAAATATTAACAATGCAATTTTACAAATCATTTGCATGTCTTTGACTTTGTTCAGAGGGAAGGAGAACTTCCCTTTGAAACAGATTAAAAACTCAACTTAAAGGTGGGGTAGGTAAGTTTGAGAAACCGGCTCGAGATCGCTAGAATTTGAAAATACACAACCGGAGAAAATCTGCCACTTCCTCACAGAGCCCCTCCCCCAACACACACGAACGCGCACATGAGCAATGAGGGCACGAGATAAGTTTGTGCCCCGATGGAAGGCTGACAGGCAGGTAGGCCATCCAATCCGATTGGTTGTACTTTTTACAGTATTACGGCTTCTACAGATGACATTTTTCTATGGATTTTTTGTCAAAGCACTTCAGATATTCATTGCTATTGGGATGTTAAGAGCATTCCATGGAATATAACAAAAAGTGTATCTCGAGCCGGTTTCTGAAACTTACCTACCCCACCTTTAATACCTGCAGTGGTATAGGATCGTCCCCACATCAGAGCTGGAACTGGCAGCAGTTTGGACAAAAATAAACCCTGAAAAATGTCAGTCTACATCACCCTTCCAATAAGTGCCGACAAAGATTGGCCAATTTCCTCCATCTGGATCGTGGGCTTCTCCCGTTACAAACAAGTCTCCATCTCTGTCGGCAGAGAATAAATGTTTACTCATAAGCGTCTGCAGAACAGGTGAACACTGCGGCGGCGAATCTGATCATCAAAGACCAAGAACTGAACAATATATGATTTCCTTCAAGCCGTTTGAGTCATGAAATTCCACTAAGCTAATAATTTATAATCAGGCCTGAGCGCAATAACTCACCGCCAGGCATCTGTTCATGCACTTGTATGTTTTAGCTAACGTTAGTAGAAATAGAAGTAGAAATGTGTGTCCTTGTGTGGAGTCAGAAAAGCCACAAAAAGAGTTTTATGAGTGAGAAAGTCCAGTAAAGCAGGTGTTCTTTGGGCAAATGGAAGAACAGTACGTCAAAAAATCCAAATAATTGAACATTATATGATTTCCTTCAAGCTGTTTGAACTATGTTGTCATTTTTAGAGTCACGTAATTCCACTAAGCTAATAATTTATAATCAGGCCTGAGCGCAATAACTCACCGCTGTGCATACACTTGTATGTTTTTGTACATTAGCTAACGTTAGCTTGTACAGGTAGAAGTGTGTGTCCTTGTGCTGTCAGTGTGTGGAGTCGGAAAAGCCACAAAAAAACGTTTATGAGTGAGAAAGTCCAGTAAAGTCGGTGTACTTTGAGCAAAAGGGAGAACAGGACGTCAGCAAAGCCAAATATTTGAACATTATACGATTTCCTTCAAGCTGTTTGAACTATGTTATCATTTTAGAGTCATGTGATTCTACTTAGTTCATAATTTATAATCAGGCCTAAGTGCAGTAACACCACCAAGCATCTGTACATGCACTTGTACGTTAGCTACCGTTATCTTGTACAAGTAGAAGTGTGTCGGTGTGTGTGGAGTCGGAAAAGCCACACAAAAACCGTTTATGAGTGAGAAAGTCCAGTAAAGCAGGTGTACTTTGGGCAAATGGGAGAACAGGACGTCCAGCTCGCGTTCAGCAGCTCGTTCGCTCTGCTGCTGCTGAACTGTGATTAGAAGAGGTTTGTGCAACAGATGCTAAGATACTTGGAACGTCCTCTTAACCTACCTGCCCATCAGCATTCCTTCCACCTTTCATCCATCCCTCCGGAGCTTCCTGTCCGGGTCTCACGCTCAACTCTTGTTCGGCTGCAGCTGTTCGTTTTACTCCAACGATTAAAAACGAACATACAACGAGACGGATACTAGTAAGAAATTGTCACAGCAATAGAACGAAAACTAACTTCTGTAAATGCTCAGTAAAACAAATATTGAATCAGAGGAGTAGAGTAACTAAGTACATTTACTCAAGTACTACTTAAGTACAATTTTAAGGTACTATTTACATTTTTTGCAAATTTTTACTTTTACTCGACTACAATTCAGAGGTAAATATTGTCCTTTTACTCCATTACATTTATTGAATACCTATTGTTACATTGCAGCTAGGGGCAGACTGGCCATTGGGAATACCGGGAGTTTTCCCGGTGGGCTGGTGTCAAAAAATTAATAATCCTACCGGCCCACATTTGTAAGTGTTCCGGCCACTCCCTGGAGGGGTGTGTGGCTGAGAGACCTAGCTGGCAGTTGCTTACAGATGGATAAACAAGCTCCAAAGCGTAAAGGCGTTTTTGTATAGGCATAGTTTGTGTATACAGTATACTATACAGTATTGTGGCGAGCCCTGGGTTCAGAGGGAGGGGCTTGCATAGGGGAGGGGGGGGGGGGTGGCAGGGAAACGGGGTTCAGGGGGAGTGACTGTACCCGTAGGATAGAAAAGGGGGAAGTGACGTCTGACTCAGAGGTCGCGCGGCTGTGGAGAAGACCGTGTTTCCCACATTCTGTTACTGAGTTCAGGCTAGTTAGCGAGCAGGTTTATTGTTTTGGGTGCAGTCACTTTTGCCTCCGCTGTTCAAATAAATGTTGAAAGAAAAAGTAAATCTGTTCATATGGGTGTTGAGAGATGTATCCATAGATTTAGTCCCTAATTTCGCTCTCAAAGTGCACCAGATTGATGCATTTAACTTTAACATTTAACATCTTCCCGGGGAGGCATGCCCCCGGACCCCCCTAGAGGAGGTGAGGTCCACCACCTGCCCACACCCCCTGTTAAATGGTCTCACCCACATTGAGGATGCTTCCTACGCCCATGTTTTATTCCATGCGTCAAATCAGGCAAATTGGGTCAAAATGTTATGGCATCAATGATCTGTTAACATTAAAATCACTAAATATATGCTGTAACTATGTTGCTATAGGCAACTCAAGGGCTGCTCAGGTAATGTGATGACTATATGAATAATGGTCCAAAATAACATTAAATGCATCGGGTTTTTTGTTAAGTACATACTTTCATGCCGCGCATTAAGTGGGCCTGTCTGTCAATTAATCCCGGGCCACTTTGTCCTCCCAGTCCGCCCCTGATTGCAGCTATGGATATGGATATGTTTTTGCACTCACTTAAATAAGACTTAAGTTACACCTGGAATAAATTCACACAAATATTCAAAATGTGTTACCTTTACCTGCTTCATAATCACATTAACGATTACTATGACAACATATAATATATATGATTCTGAAATGGACATATCTGCATAATGAGAACTTTAACTTTTGGTACTTTAAGTATATTTGTATGCCTGTACTTTTGTACTTTTACTTGAGTAACATTTTGTGTCTTCCTCCACTCTGGTCTTAGTTACTCAAGTACAAGATATGAGTACTTCTCCCACCTCTGTCTTGTATCGTCCTGATGGGAAGCTGAAGTCACGTCTCTATCAACACAAACAGATCCTGTTGTTCCCTCCGCGACTGTCTGTGACACATTTGTTTAGGGTCAAACCTCTATTGCTGTAACACACGCATATGCTGCGAGGCCTATTAAAGCCGCGTATCAATGGACCACCCAGGAGTTTTACACAAACCACAAAAGAGGAAGAAGAGGAGGGGGGGTTCAGTCTAGAAAGCCGGAGCAGAGCATGCGTTGTGACCGAGTGAGGATCTGAAGGGATCGTGAGTAAATGTTCACGCTCCGAGCTGCTAAATGCTGTATACAAACGGTCCCACACATGCACACACACACACACACACACGCACACACACACATGTATGCATGGTCACTATCAGAGTGGTTGGTTTGTGTTGAGAGCATCAGGGGGCCAGCTGTGTTTGCTGCATCACGACACTACCACCCGTCTCTGTTTCCATCTCTTCTCCTCATGCGTTACGTTCATTTGTCTCATTTAGTCCATTTCACTCACAGTGATTGTGTTGCTCTGAAATAGCTTGTCGGTTTTCATACGTTCTTCCTCAAAAGTTTCCTCGCTTTGATTGGTACCAGTTGCCGTGTTGTCAAGTGGTGCTTGTGCTGGAAAAAGGCTGAGTTGGATTGGCTAATTACTGTGAGAGCATATAAGGGAATAATTAGATATTTTGGGAACAAGACGTGTCATCTTCTTGAGAAAGGTTTAATGAGAAGATCAAGGCTGTCATCTCAATATGACTGTAGGAGCTGATTAGCCTAGCTTAGCATAACGGTACGTCCACACAGCAGCTTCAGAAGACACTTCCAACGCTTCTCTGCCCGTTGACTTTGAATGGGGATGACGTCACTTTGCCTCGCTTTTCGCCGAACTGCATTGTGGGGGAGCGAAGCGAAGATTTCCAGGATGTCCAGGATTCCAAAGTTGAGCAATGTTCAACTTTTGAAGCTGAGCTGGAAGCCCCAGCCAATCAAACACGTTTATGCAAATCTGACAGTAGAAGCGCTAGCCAATCAAAGCGCGTGTAAGCAGGGAGAACCAGACCGCAGTTCATTTCCTCATATTCCAAACGAGAAACTACGGTAGCAAATCACCCGGTTCTTTACGACCAGAACTATTACCGGGATACAAACCGGAGGAACCAGGCATGGAGGGAGGTGGCAGAGACAGTGGGGGGAACTGGTAGGTTTTCGCCTGTTTGGGGAGTTTATATATATATATATATATATTGCTCGCATAAAATCCCCGGGGTTTTTTGCTTTGTATGTCGGGGGCGGGAGATTCATGTGATTGGTTGTTGGTCGCGTTGCTCGCAAAAAATCCCCAAGCTGTCAGACACGCCCAGCTCCAAGATTTTCAAGATTTTTGAAAAGCTGCTGTGTGGACGTACCGTAAGGCAAAACATGAGGAAGATGGCTATGTGCAAAAACAAAAGTGTAAAATCAAGCGAAGTTTGGTCCAGGAATATTTCTTGGCAAGCTTCCAGTATTTATGCTAAGCTATCCGCCTCCAGTAGGCACGGGAGAAAAAAATACAAAGTCATATCATAATTGTCCTGACGATAATAATTGTGATTAATAATATTATCCAAATAATCGTCAAAATGTGCTTAAAACTCTTAAATTGCCACTTAAACATACCGGAAAATGTTGTAAATATGTAAATGCACCACACATAGAATTCACATCAATTTGCTAAAGTGAACATTATTTTACAATATTAAACAAAAAGGATAATTTTAATGATCGTTCTGATAACGGGAATTCACAATTATAGTAATAGTGAGTTTTTTTTACCATCCCTTCCCTATGTCTGTAGATAAATCATATTTAACACACACGTATGGGACTGCTGGATCTTCCCTTGGCAAGGAAGCATTACATTTGTTTACCACATTTTCAAACAATTTTTTTAAGGACGTGCTAAGTCGTCAATTAGCAGCCAAATCATCCAAAGTCTGCAAATCTGGATTTAGTTTACTGCTTTCTTTTCTTTCTCGAAAAATGTGATTGAGAATAATTTTGTTAGCAGCTGGATTTCCGACAACAAAACCTGATTATTTGGCCAAGTAAGTTATAGGTTAATAAAGTGAGCACATGGGCATGAATAAACCTCAGCATGATGACGCAATGTTGCACTATTTGGAATTCATTATAACATTTCCTTTTGGCAATTATCAAGGAAACAACACAAAGGAGAATAAAAAGCTGATGATGATGTCAGGGGATTATTTAGGAGGGTAAACACAGAAACAGTTACTGCCCCAGATTTAATATGCATGATCTGTTTCACTCACTCAAACCCCTTTCCCACTGGACATAAAATCCCGTAACACCCACCATCATCTGGCTTTTGTCTTCAGTGCAAAGGTTACAACCAGTATGCAGTATCACAGCCCTAGAGAGCAGTGATAGAAACATCACACACAGTGGATATGCCTTTTCAGCCCGTTTCCCAGCGCAGTGGGATGTGGCGCGAAATGAAACTAATATAAAATCAATTTTAAAAACAACAGGGATTTGGATGCATCTGGACCCAGTTGAAGGCTGGTGGTTTGAATGTCCCTTCGCATCACTGCAATGGTTAACTTGATTAGCATATCGTTTGCATATCCAAATAAAAATGCATCAATCTTCTGTTCAGTCAGACGACTCACGTGTTTCTTAACATGTTTATTAGAAGCAGCATAGTTTGAGTTTGGCGTCTTGGCTCGGGCCTCATCACTCCACAGATTTACAAACAACATTGAGTGATGTTTAGATAACTATCCCCCGAGCCTACAGGTGGAAGCTGGGGTGGAAGCTGGGGTGGAGCTGGGGTGGAAGCTGGGGTGAAAGCTGGGGTGGAAGCTGGGGTGGAAGCTGGGGTGGAAGCTGGGGTGGAGCTGGGTGGAAGCTGGGGTGGAAGCTGGGGTGGAAGCTGGGGTGAAAGCTGGGGTGGAAGCTGGGGTGGAGCCTGGGGAGCGGGTGGAGCTGGGGTGGAAGCTGGGGTGAAGCCTGGTGTGGAAGCTGGGGTGGAGCTGGGGTGGAAGCTGGGGTGGAGCTGGGGTGGAAGCTGGGGTGATGCCTGGGGGGTGGATTCTGGGGTGGAAGCTGGGGTAAGAGGCTGGGTGGAAGCCTGGGTTGGAAGCTGGGGTGGAGCCTGGTTGAATCTGGGGTGAGCTGGGGTGGAAGAGCTGGGTGGTAGAGCTTGGTGGAAGCTGGGGTGGAGGCTGGGGGGTGGAAGCTGGGGTGGAAGCTGGGGTGGAAGCTGGGGTGGAAGCCTGGGGTGGAGCTGGGGTGGAGCTGTGGGGTGGAAAGCTGGGGTGGAAGCTGGGGTGGAAGCTGGGGGTGGAAGCTGGGGTGGAAGGCTGGGGTGGAGCTGGGGTGGGAAGCTGGGTGAGCCTGGGGTGGAGCTGGGGTGGAACGCCTGGGGTTGATGCTGTGGGGAATGCTGGGGTGGAAGCTGGGGTAAGCTGGGGTGGAAGCTGGGTGGAAGCTGGGGTGGAGCTGGGTGGAATCTGGGGTGGAAGCTGGGGTGGAAGCTGGGGTGAGCTGGGGTGGAAGCTGGGGTGGAGCTGGGGTGGAAGCTGGGGTGGAAGCTGGGGTGGAAGCTGGGGGTGGAAGCTGGGGGGAGCTGGGGTGGAGCTGGGGTGGAAGCTGGGGTGGAAGCTGGGGTGGAAGCTGGGGTGGAAGCTGGGGTGGAAGCTGGGTGGAAGCTGGGGTGGAAGCTGGGGTGGAAGCTGGGGTGGAAGCTGGGGTGGAAGCTGGGTGGAAGCTGGGGTGGAAGCTGGGGTGGAAGCTGGGGTGGAAGCTGGGGTGGAAGCTGGGGTGGAAGCTGGGGTGGAGCTGGGGTGGAAGCTGGGGTGGATGCTGGGGTGGATGCTGGGGTGGAAGCTGGGGTGGAAGCTGGGGTGGAAGCTGGGGTGGATGCTGGGGGGATGCTGGGGTGGTGGTGGGGTGGAAGCTGGGGTAGAGCTGGGGGTGGATGCTGGGGTGGAGCTGGCGTGGAAGCTGGGGTGGAAGCTGGGGTGGAAGCTGGGGTGGAAGCTGGGGTGGAAGCTGGGGTGGAGCTGGGTTGGAATCTGGGGTGGAGCTGGGGTGGAAGCTGGGGTAGAGCTGGGGTGGAAGCTGGGGTGGAGCTGGGGTGGAAGCTGGGGTGGAAGCTGGGGTGGAAGCTGGGGGTGGAAGCTGGGGTGGAGCTGGGGTGGAGCTGGGGTGGAAGCTGGGGTGGAAGCTGGGGTGGAAGCTGGGGTGGAAGCTGGGGTGGAAGCTGGGTGGAAGCTGGGGTGGAAGCTGGGGTGGAAGCTGGGGTGGAAGCTGGGGTGGAAGCTGGGTGGAAGCTGGGGTGGAAGCTGGGGTGGAAGCTGGGGTGGAAGCTGGGGTGGAAGCTGGGGTGGAAGCTGGGGTGGAGCTGGGGTGGAAGCTGGGGTGGATGCTGGAGTGGATGCTGGGGTGGAAGCTGGGGTGGAAGCTGGGGTGGAAGCTGGGGTGGATGCTGGGGTGGATGCTGGGGTGGTGGTGGGGTGGAAGCTGGGGTAGAGCTGGGGGTGGATGCTGGGGTGGAGCTGGCGTGGAAGCTGGGGTGGAAGCTGGGGTGGAAGCTGGGGTGGAAGCTGGGGTGGAAGCTGGGGTGGAGCTGGGGTGGATGCTGGGGTGGAAGCTGGGGTGGAAGCTGGGGTGGAAGCTGGGGTGGAAGCTGGGGTGGATGCTGGGGTGGATGCTGGGGTGGAAGCTGGGGTGGAAGCTGGGTGGAAGCTGGGGTGGATGCTGGGGGTGGATGCTAGGGTGGAAGCTGGGGTAGAGCTGGGGTGGAGCTGGGGTGGAAGCTGGGGGTGGATGCTAGGGTGGAAGCTGGGGTAGAGCTGGGGTGGAAGCTGGGGTGGTGGTGGGATGGAACCTGGGGTGGAAGCTGGGTGGTGGTGGATGGAACCTGGGGTGGAAGCTGGGGTGGAGCTGGGTGGAAGCTGGGGTGGAAGCTGGGGTGGAAGCTGGGGTGGATGCTGGGGTGGATGCTGGGGTGGAAGCTGGGGTGGAAGCTGGGGTGGAGCTGGGGTGGAAGCTGGGGTGGATGCTGGGGTGGAAGCTGGGGTGGAGCTGAGGTGGAAGCTGGGGTGGAAGCTGGGGTGGAAGCTGGGGTGGTGGGGCAGCAAGCAGCAGCAACATGAACGTAGCAGTAGCAAGTGAACACAGCAGCAGCAGCACAGCGAGGCAGAGGCAGGCAGACCTGGCAGCTTCAATAGAGCGGCATGTTTAGGAGAAAGTGTAGTTTGGACACCAACATGAGAGCAACATGAGCACAGCTCCGACGCACACTGCCTTTGGTGCTGGCCGCTCTGAGAATTGCAAATGTAAACGTGACGTCATGACGTTGCTCCTACGCAAACTGGTTCTTACGTGGTTTTGCAAAGTTGAACCAACTGCGAACTAAACCAGCCCCAGCACAGAAACAGAACTCATTTCAGTTGAAAAGGTGTGTCTAAATGGTACTGAGGGAAATGAGAGAGATCTTGGAGTCAAACGTATTATATGAACCACAACGGTTTAGGGAATGTACCTTCAAGGGGAATTGGAAAAGACGAGATGTATCGGGGCTCTGGTATTAATAGCCCGTAAAATGATGACTATAAACCGGCTTAAACCTCAACTCAGGTTGTTAACTGTTTGGGAAATGTAGCAGCGAAACTACAACTCGAGATGGAAGTGTATTTAGAAAGATGGTCACCGGCTGTAAGGTATTTGGCTAAGTCAATATATTGTAAGCCTCTAATTAGACGTTATAATTTTTTTTATATTTCTTATGCTTTGATGATAATTACTATTGTACTTTTTGATTATATTATATATATGTGTATATAACAGTGTGATATTGTATAATATGTACCATGTTGTGTGAGACTCACTGTCAAGGAACTTGTTCTAATAAATGTAAAAAGGTGTGTCTCTCACTCCAGAAGTCCCTCACACTCCGTCTCCAACATGTGTGTGCTCGACATTGACAAGTGCGATCCTGCTCAGCTGGGCTGTGGCTGCTTGTCACCCGGTGGAGGGGCTCCCACTCGGGGCCCTTTGAAGTGTGAGGGCCCCCCACATGGACGGAGCAGTACTGTAGGTGCAGAGCAGACAGAGGCCTGGGGGAGGGGGGTTTCGGGATGAAAGGCGGTGCTGTGGCAGCCCAGCTGTTTGCTCTGCCAGCCCGACACCAAGCAAGGACACAGGATCTGTTAGAGTCAATATTTGTTGCTGTGAGTGTCTGGGCGATAGACCCGGTGAACTCCTGAGGAGCCGCTGAGCTGCGAGCTCCCCATATTTGTGGTTCTTTGAATTCCTGCCTCTCCGAAGCTGTCAAAAAAAACACTTCTTAAATGGATCCTTAATTCAAAGTAAACTTGGCCATCAATTCCCCGAGACTTCCTGTACTGGAAGTGCAGAGAGCCGAGATGTGACTGTGGAGGTGTGTGGTCTCCTGGAGGAAGTGTGTGTGTGTGCGTGTGTGTGTGTGTGTGTGTGTGTGTGTGTGTGTGTGTGTGTGTGTGGTGTGTGTGTGTGTGTGTGTGCGAGCCTTTCTATAACACGGGCTCCAGCATCTGGTGCTAGTTGAAAGCTGGTGGTTTGACTGTGCTCTGCGTACTTCTAAAAGCCGCATCAATGTACTGTATGACTTGATTAGCGTGCTTTACTTTAGTTTGAGTCTTCAAATAAAATATAGACTCCACATGTGGGCTCAGATTCAGCAGAGCTACCCAGCAGACGATAAATGTCACTGCACATTTTCTTGTGTGGTAATGTCGGGAAATCTGGTTTTTCATTTCAAACATGAGATGGTCAGTGTCAGAAGCATTTTCGTTGGAAGAATTATTTTGGGTTTGGGCTAAATGGTTCGTAATTTCTACATAAAGAACCAAGAGTCTTCCCGTTCCTTTTCTCTGATGAGTTCGGCCTTTCCAACCGAACTCTCCGAATCTTAGCGTCTGTCCAATTATACGTCTTAGTATAAATGACTCTCTCTTCTTCTTCTTCTTCTTCTTCTTCTTCTTCTTCTTCTTCTTCTTCTTCTTTCTTCTTCTTCTTCTTCTTCTTCTTCTTCTTCTTCTTCTTCTTCTTCTTCTTCTTCTTCTTCTTCTTCTTCTTCTTCTTCTTCTTCTTGTTTCACACCAGTCCTGAAAGATGCCTGCTCCCTTTCTGTGTCTGTACACCACTGTTGGCGACTACATTCATCTGCCTAAAAGTAAATTCTGTAAAGTCTGTTTGATACCCAGAATATTGGTGGAGGTCTGTGACTTCAGTTTAGCGCCGAGATAATGGTTACAATCTTTTAAATTAAGAATAAGGTTATATTAAGTGGTGTTAGAGGAATACTTCACCCATAGAATAACTATTTGAGTATCAATTGTTCATCCTGTGCAATTGAGAAAACAATTAACAACAGAAAAACCAATATATATATATATATTGGAAAAACTATATCCAAACATCCATTTTCAGTTTTTCATGAAAAAAATATTGTTGTTTTATCAAATCTAACAAAGGATTAGATATAAAACGCGCAAATAAATGCATAAGACTTGACCTTAAACATTTCTAGTCATACCATCAATTATTTTCACATCATTTGGCTCGCTCCAAGTCTCCTTTATCCAGATGCATGCTCAGGACATCCCCAACACATCATACAATAAAACCCATCCCCCACCGATTTCACAGTAACACGCGGTGAGTAATTGATATACACACGGTCATGTTAAGGGTTTACTTTAAGGTTACATTTAGAAATGACATGGTATGTGTGTGTGTGTGTGTGTGTGTGTGTGTGTGTGTGTGTGTGTGTGTGTGTGTGTGTGTGTGTGTGTGTGTGTGTGTGTGTGTGTGTGTGTGTGTGTGTGTGTGTGTGATCACCCTCATCTAAGGACTAGCCTGAGGAATGCATTCGGCTCTGTCAGCTCCCTGCAGCCCGTCCATCTTCATTATGTCCGTTCCCACATACTGGTCATGTGATTTACAGCTACGGCCCCAACTCCGGTGATATAGGGCAAATTCCTGACCGGGATTAGTCAAGTTTCGTACACACCACAGGGGTTAGGAGCCAAGGAGAGAGGAGGGATGGTGCAAAGGGAGGAGGAGATAAGAAGCTGGAAACAAAGGAAAGGAAATGTAAACATGATGCATCATTGGATTCGGTGCTAGGAGGATTCATCTTAAAGGTCCCATTATAGCAGTATATTAGAGGCCTCAGATATATACAAAACATGACTCTGAAGTGTTTGGCTCCACAATATGTCACCTAATTTAGGAGGCTTGATTGTTGACAGTTCACATTATTCTCTGCTCACCTGTTTGGGATAATCTCTCCAACACTCGCTGGGATCCCAGAACCAGGAAGTCTGTAACATGGAAACATCCTCAGCGTCATGCAGAACGTGACTTTGACACCATGTGGGATTATGGAATGAGAATAAATGACTGCGTGTTTATTTTACTCCTCACTTTAAATAATAAATCCAACACCTTGCTGTTGCTTCACTTCGTGTCGATGACTGGGATCAGGGTGATCTTTGAAAGCAGACTTACATGAATCAAAGAGGCGAGCCCCCCGGTGAAGGACGCGAGGTAGAAGACAAAACGCCAGCTGTACAAACAAAACACCATCATATGTTAGAGGCGGTGGTATAAATAAGATTAGTGAATTAGTTAAAGGTCCCATATTTTACAGCATTACCCATAATCCCCTCTGTTTCAGCCCTGTTTCCAAAGTGCTGATTCTCTGTCTGTTACTTTAGATGAAAACAAGGAGCCCCTCCCCACGCCCCTCTGAGAGACATTTGGTTACAAAGAACTCAATGGAGCTCTAGAGGAGATTCAGGTGATAAGGGGGGGGGGGGGGGGGGGGGTTACCTTGGTTGCTGATTGGCTAATGGTTACACAAGACAACACATCGTTATGACATCACAAAGTGGCCAAAATCTGATCAGCTCATTTTCAGACAGGTTTTTATAGAAATGGATCAAAAAGAGAGAGAATCTTTGTTCCTGAGACTTTCAGAGTCTCTTTCCACAGAGGGGACACATGTTGATGTAGAAGAGACATGGAGAAGAGGGGACACATGTTGATGTAGAAGAGACATGGAGAAGAGGGGACACATGTTGATGTAGAAGAGACATGAAGAAGAGGGGACACATGTTGATGTAGAAGAGACATGAAGAGGGGACACATGTTGATGTAGAAGAGACATGAAGAAGAGGGGACACATGGTGATGTAGAAGAGACATGAAGAAGAGGGGACACATGTTGATGTAGAAGAGACATGAATAAGAGGGGACACATGTTGATGTAGAAGAGACATGAAGAAGAGGGGACACATGGTGATGTAGAAGAGACATGAAGAAGAGGGGACACATGTTGATGTAGAAGAGACATGAAGAAGAGGGGACACATGCTTGATGTAGAAGAGACATGAAGAAGAGGGGACACATGTTGATGTAGAAGAGACATGAATAAGAGGGGACACATGTTGATGTAGAAGAGACATGAAGAAGAGGGGACACATGTTGATGTAGAAGAGACATGAAGAAGAGGGGACACATGCTGATGCAGAAGAGACATGGAAGAGGGGACACATGTTGATGTAGAAGAGACATGAAGAAGAGGGGACACATGTTGATGTAGAAGAGACATGAAGAAGAGGGGACACATGTTGATGTAGAAGAGACATGAAGAAGAGGGGACACATGTTGATGTAGAAGACATGAAGAAGAGGGGACACATGTTGATGTAGAAGAGACGTGAAGAAGAGGGGGACACATGTTGATAGTAGAAGAGACATGGAGAAGAGGGGACACATGTTGATGTAGAAGAGACATGAGAAGAGGGGACACATGTTGATGTAGAAGAGACATGAAGAAGAGGGGACACATGTTGATGTAGAAGAGACATGAAGAGAGGGGACACATGTTGATGTAGAAGAGACATGGAGAAGAGGGGACACATGTTGATGTAGAAGAGACATGAAGAAGAGGGGACACATGTTGATGTAGAAGAGACATGAGGAAGAAGAGGGGACACATGTTGATGTAGAGGAGACATGGAGAAGAGGGGACACATGTTGATGTAGAAGAGACATGAAGAAGAGGGGACACATGTTGATGTAGAAGAGACATGAAGAAGAGGGGACACGTGTTGATGTAGAAGAGACATGAAGAAGAGGGGACACATGTTGATGTAGAGGAGACATGGAGAAGAGGGGACACATGTGTATGTATAAAATACATGGAGAAGAGGATTTTGCATAATAGGTGACCTTTAATGAAGAACTGACGGACAATGTTACGACAACAATCAAGAACATTATATTTACAGCATGAGACAGAAACACACATTGGAGCCATTACCAAGGCCAGGGTTTCTCCGAGAGGTGCGAGGTTTAACGATGTTTAAAATCTCCAAACTCGTGTTGACATTAGACCTCGGCAGAGATTCACAGACCGCTTCAGAGGAAACACCCACTTGAGCACCTCCGCTGTGTGCTGCGGTGATCAGATTGAAATGTAACATATGACATTCATGTATGCACTTTGGCTTACGTCCTAGATTTGATGCGGTACATTTTCTCGAAGCCAAACCCCATTTAAAATAAAGATTTGCAGAGTTGTACAGATAACACATGTAGCTAGTTGTAATACGAAACAGATGGTTGATCGTACAAATAGATCAAGTGCACAATACTTCTTTTTTTTTTGTCGCGAGGGGGCCCCGATCTAAGAAAAAACAAAAGATGGAGTTTTGTGGTGTGTGGGATCATGGGAGTGTTTGTTTTCTCCACCATTGCCGTTATTGCATTCAGCTTGTCCATAGAGGTCTCCTTCCCACGAAAACAAACAAACCCTAAGATTAAAACTACAAAGAAAGCCGGTTTGGAGGACATAGGATAATAACCGAATCTCGTGAGTTCTCCTCCTCTACAAAGACAAGTGGACCTGGTGATAAGAATCAGTCAAAAATGTAATAACCCTTAGATCCATTAGTGCAGGGGTGTCAAACTCAAGGCCCGGGGGCCAAATCCGGCCCGCGACTTCACTTCATGCGGCCCCCACAAGAATATAATAAATATTGTTTATTATACGGTTACATGGCGATTTACGGAAGCAGGTTGCCCATAAACTACATTTCCCACAATGCATCTCAGACTTGCAATTATTTGCCCTAGACTTCTGCTTTCAGTCGTAGTTAATTATGAAGTTATTACCCTATCCGATAATAATCCAATGCAGAGGCAATAATGTAAAATAATACATTATTTTAATATTTATATATGTATATTATATAGTCTTAAACGTTACAACCGGCCCTTTGAGTGCAACCATAATGCTCATGTGGCCCGCAATGAAATTGAGTTTGACCCCCCTGCATTCGTGGGTCTTTTTTGACCCGGTGGTGGTTTTCTTAGAGTGTCTTTGTAATTAAAATGTTTTATCATTTCATATTCCAGCTATTCCTCAAAAACATGTTTTGGATATCATGCCATTCACATTTTAAATGTACATTTAAGAAATTTGAGGTTTTTCTTGAAGTATCTTTGTAATTACATTTGTTATCATTTCATATTCCAGCTATTCCTCAAAAAACATGTTTTGGATATCATGCCATTCACATTTTAAATTTACATTTGATACATTTTAAGAAATTGTAGTTTTTGTATTACTACCCCAAGCTTCCATAAGTGGGTCAAAAATGACCCGCATGCATTTTCTCTGGAATTTCGTTTTTTCTGAACCAAATGACAAAAATGGCATAAAACACAATATTATTCTAATACGGGTCCTTTTTTGACCCACTTATGGAAGAGTGTAGGGTCCAGGTCACTCGTTCATCTACGGCAGGGGTGTCAAACTCAATTTCGTCGCAGGCCACATCAGCATGGTTGCACTCAAAGGGCCGGTTTGTAACTATATAAAATATACATATATATATAATATATATAAAATAATGTGTTATATTACATTATTGCCTCTGAATTGGATTATTATCGGATAGGATAATGACTTAGTAATTAACTACGTCTGAAAGCAAATAATTGCAAGTCTCTTCAGTGACAAACGCATGTCACAAAACGAGATGCATTGTGGGACATGTAGTTTATGGGCAACCTGATTCTGTAAAGCGGCATTTAATCATATAATAAACGTATTACATTCTTTGCAAGCTCTTGCGGGGCCACATAAAATGAAGTCGCGGGCCGGATGTGGCCCCCGGGCCTTGAGTTTGACACCCCCGATCTAAGGGTTAATAAAGCCAGTTCGCGTTTAAAGTAGTTTTTCGCGCTGCTCGGCTGATGCTAACATTTATTTAACTTGCTTCTCTCATAATGAAAATCCTTTATCTGATTAAAATGTGTAGTTCATAACAATCCGATTCTGCAAAGAGTAACAAAGAGGTTAGCGTTCCTTGAGACAACCATAATACAGTGGTGCAGTGATAACGTGTTTTTGTAAGCTAACCTGGAAGTTAGCATTGCAAAATCCAATGAGATTTGTTCATTGGAAATCGGTTTATTGCAAGAAATCAACACATGTTGTCTTACCACGTTTTGTTCAGCAGGATTTCTCCGTAACTTTGTGATTTTTTAAGTGTAAATTAAGTAAAAAGCTCACGCTAGGCTATAAAGGAAAGCACGGTCACATGACTTCATGTCAACACTGCTAAGCTAAAGGCGGACTTGTGTTGGCGTGACGTTTAGACATTCGCCAGTGGAGTAATTCCTGACGTATTAAACTGTATGTTGTCGAACAAAAAGTGAAAATCCCAGACCTTATTTCTGGCTTCTACAAACACATTCAAGAAACCGTTGAAATCGAGACAAGGGAACCGGAAATGGTAAAATGCTAAGTTATTTCCGGGTTTTAGGACTTGTTTCTGCACCATGACCTTGAGTCACATTACGTATTCGTCTATGTTGAACATTTTGGGAAGCTTTTGGAATAATGTCTGCAATCAACACATTGTTTATATGAGTCTAGTATTTTAAATCATATGAATGCAGTAATGTTACCTCCTGGGACCCAGCCCATTGAAAATGTAGTGGACATTTTGTTAACATGCATCTCCTTTTACTCTTTTGAGCTACTCTATCAATCCCTGATGTGCTGTACAGAGGACATCCTGGTCTTTCCAGTGATTGGTTAAAATTGCATGCTGGGAAGTTCCTCTTTCTTTTCATCCAAAATGGCTGGCATACGAAAAACTAAATTGTATAGAAGAAGTAGGAGAAGTCAAATATTGTTGAATAATTGTCATTTTTACCATGAAAATCATATATGTTCTTGTTTATTAACATGATAGGAACTATATAACTAGTTCTGAAAGCAATTAAATAATTCAAGTTTTCAAATAACAGCCCTTTTATAAATGTCCATCCTAGTGGACGTCAGGACCGTCTTCATGGACTTTATGACTCAATATTGTTGCAGGAGACGGAACTGAAGCAGACATTTTCTGTACCAGATAGTTCAGGGAGATTCAGATGTTGAGCTCTCAGGTGATGAGAGAGATGAGGCTTTCACACCTGGGATAGAAGAGGGTCAAGAAGAAGGGGGGGAAAGATGCAGGATGCTCCATGAGCGCACAGATACATAGAGACAGATAGGGACGAGCTGGAAAGACATGGCCCCCTGTGGGCCAAGAGTAGCACGTATGTCTTATTGTTGTTTTTATTTTAAGTGGAGCCATGAAAAATGAGAATTGCCTCAGGAATGCAAGCTTTGTTTCTGTGAGCAGGTCAAATGGAGACCACATCCATAAAAACTAGTCCAGATGACCCTACAGCCCGTGCCGACTGGAGTCAATGAGGTACTTTCAGTACATTGACTACAAAGTCTTTGAAGATCTGGAAAGATTCACCAAAAACCAAGCTAGTTTTTTATTGACCAAATAAACAGCAATGTTCAGATCAATTACTTATTCATGTTTTAAATAAAGGTGAATGTATTATTGTATTAATATCACTCTATAACCATAATACGTTACATAGTCCATCTGTTAATGTTGGCTGTCTTTTCAAACTAATATGGTCCCGGCGTCCTCTACAGTGGACATACTGTAACATTTTAAAATAAATTAAATTAAAAAAGTCTAAATTGCAAGATGTTTTTGTAACCCTAAATAGGTAGGAAATCACAAAAAAAAGAAATTGGAAGACACTTTTTTTCTCGGGTCGCAGGAGGATATTACAGCTTTGCCACGATTCTTTAGCATGTTGAGGACAAACAATGCATATTTCCGTGGCAGCACTTTCCTCTTAGGCTATGAAAACAATGTAAGAGGTTTTTAATTGCTGAAACACATTCCTCGCTGTCATGGCTGGAGTTAGATAAGAAGGGAAGGACCATTCCTATCATTGTGAGGGGTCAGCGCAGCTCATTGCGAAAACACGCTCATTACCTACGTGAACAAAGGCTGGGCGTTTAACACGTGAGATGATAGAAGACATGACTTAATCCACTTCAAAACCAAAAGGGGTAGTGAAAAAAGGAATCAAAGAAGCAGCTGGTTACAAGGGATGTGATGACGACTGTAATGATAGTAAGATAATACTATTTACGACTAAAACAAGGCTAGAAACGGCAGTGATTGGCTTCAGCAATTTTCCACTCGGCCTTCAAAATATGCGCCCCTAAACACCCCGTCCATCTTCCTCAACACCCCGAGACAGGAAGTCAGCCAAATGTCAGTTGGACCTCAATGGTGGTATGCTAATGATAATCATTACTGAAATGAAGATGAAAGATGTGCGGCTCAGCTGCTGTGAGTAATTCAATGATGTCACTGCAAGACAATGAGAAGTGGAGGCGGGGAGCGGCAGCTGTGCGCGTCCCGACCTGAACAACTCGGGGGAAAGGGCAGCTGCGACGAAGATGGACTCACGAGACAAGAGTTGATTAAAGGAGGTGTTGTCTAGGACATTTGTACAGACACTAATGTAATTATAGATCCTGTTAAAGGACAGAAGGATTGGGTAAAGAGAGGTGAGGGTTGCCGGAAGATCAAGGGGAGATTTTCTCTTGATTTAGCTGACGCTTTTATCCAAAGTGACTTTCCGGTAGTAATAATAATACGTTTTATTTCGAGGCGCAGCTAAAAGCCCCGGCTCCCACGGTGCTAAGGCGGGAGGTGGGGACAGTCAGGAGTCCGGCTGAGGATGAGCGCGGCGAGCGGGAGGGGGTGTATTCCTGGAGGAGGTTTGAGAGATAGGTGGGGGTGAGGTTGTTGAGGGCTTTGTATGTAAGCAGAAGGTTTTATAGTCAATCCGGTGCTGAACAGTGCATTCAATGAAGAAAGAAACTCAAAAGCAAGGTACATTTCCTGTCTATAAGCCCAACCAGATGAAGCGCTACTGCTAGCCACATCCGTTGTAAGTGCTACGTGGAGAAGAGTTGTAGTATTTTTAAACTTAAACACAATTAAGCTCATCTACGAGTCGCGGCTCAAATAAAAAAAAAATTCAGATGCAACACAGCAAGCAGTGATGTTTTCAATTTGAATTAGAGTCTCCAGAGTTTGCCTGCGCTAAACAATATGAACAACACCCAAGTGCACAAGGATTGTCTCAGGATACGCTGGCAATGTATTCTATATGGATCATATTATCATCCCATGAGAAGACCAAATCCAACAGTGAACTCATCCGGCAAACAAGTATGTATGTCATCTGCAGCCAAAGCCTCAGATTCAACTGTCCCATACAACTGTTGTCCGAGAAATATTCTAAACACATCAGTGACTTGGCACTGGGTGACATTTTCCAACATTAGAATAAACATGGAAATGGTGGATTGTTTTCAGACAATGGCACATGAACAAAAATGCACACTGTATTATTCAACACCTGAAAATAGACCCAAACAAATACACAATTTAATCCAGCGTGAGCATTGTTTACCGAAAGCTACCCCGGTGTTTTGGGAGTTATGAGGTCTTTGAAATTAGATAGCTGTGATTCGTTCTTAAAGATGTCTTCAGTAGGAATGCCAAAAACAGGGTAGGGTAGGCAGGAATAAATACGAGATGCATTATATTGTGGGGGACATTTTTGAATATCTCAAAAGCCTGCTGTTGATTTATCTTGAGTTGTTTTGAACAAAGAATTGCATGAATAATTGAATCTTAAAATAAACTAAATATATATGAAAAACTCCTAAGACTAGCAGAAAACTTGGAGAACACTGCCGAGGAATGCAGGGCACAGTAATGTGAATACCTGCGACCTTTGACCCCGAATAAAAGTAACTGAGCAGCAGCTGGACATAATAGCGGGTCATTACTCAGGTGTACCGTTAGCTGGGAGAAGAGATGATGGCTAATGGCAATGATTTAACGTCTCAGCTTCACCTGGTTTCTCTTTTCCAGACGCTTCAGAGCACACAGGTAACTCACAAAGGTGAGAGTCCTCTGTTATCTCCTCACGGTCGTTCAAACAGTTCCCAAATATTCAAAAAGACAAACCTGGGTCAAGCTGGGTCATTTGAGCCCGCATTGCTCCTGGCTGGGAGTCTTTAAAGGGGCCTCTGCTCATTGTCAGGTTCATATCAGTATGTAGTGTCTCTACTTTAAAGAGTCCTCTCCTGCTGATGTTCAGGTGTATAATAGTAGGTAGTGTCTCTACTAGAGATGTCCCGATCCGATCACGTGATCGGGGATCGGAGCCGATCACGTGATTTTCAAAAATCGGATCGGGAGAAAAATCGGGGATCGGGATTTTTCTTTTTTTTATAACTATTTTTTTTTTTATTTAATGTTACAAAACAAAAATGACCATGTTCACGTCTTAAAGTCATCCTGAGGACTTAGTTTTGTAACATCATGTATGTGTTGCTTTCTTTGGGCTTGTTTTCAGACCTGGTTGCTTATTTCTCTGAAATCTGGCAACAGAGTGGGCGCAGTGTCTAATAGTAGCAGTAAGCTAACGAGAGGCTACGTTCAGCTGGTGACTCGGGAGTCGGGACAGAGAAAATGTCAGGAGTTTGGAAGTATTTTAAAATTGAAAGCGAAGGCAGTGTAACAGCCAGATGCAATGTTTGCAAGGCAGAGGTTCCGCGTGGTGGAAAGAACAGAGCTACGTTCAACACGACCAATGTAATACGCTACCTGAGAAACAAACACCAACAACAACACGGCGAGTACACAGCGGCCACTCAGGTAACAGCACTGAAACAACCAACACTTTCAGACACTTTTAAAAGGAAAGAGAAACTGCCCCAGAACAGAGAAAAGGCCAACACAATAACAGCCAAGATAGCTGAATTCATCGCATTGGATGACCAGCCGTTATCTGTTACCTTTTTTTTCTCTTAATGCATTGCATAAAGATCGGATCGGGAAAAATCGGTATCGGCAGATTGTCAAAATCAAATGATCGGAATCGGATCGGGAGCAAAAAAAGGTGGTCGGGACATCCCTAGTCTCTACTTTAAAGAGTCCTCTCCTGCTCATGTTCAGGTTCATATCAGTATGTAGTGTCTCTACTTTAAAGAGTCCTCTCCTGCTGATGTTCAGGTGCATATCCGTATGTAGTGTCTCTACTTTAAAGAGTCCTCTCCTGCTGATGTTCAGGTGTATATCAGTATGTAGTGTCTCTACTTTAAAGAGTCCTCTCTTGCTGTTGTTCAGGTGTATATCAGTATGTAGTGTCTCTACTTTAAAGAGTCCTCTCCTGCTGATGTTCAGGTGTATATCAGTATGTAGTGTCTCTACTTTAAAGAGTCCTCTCCTGCTGATGTTCAGGTGTATAATAGTAGGTAGTGTCTCTACTTTAAAGAGTCCTCTCCTGCTGATGTTCAGGTGTATATCAGTTTGTAGTGTCTCTACTTTAAGAGTCCTCTCCTGCTGATGTTCAGGTGTATATCAGTATGTAGTGTCTCTACTTTAAAGGCAAGGCAAGGCAAGTTTATTTATATAGCACTTTTCAACACAAGGCAAAATGGCATTTAAAATCAGTCATTAAAAAGAAAAGCTAATAAATTAAACATTAAAAGAAAAAATACATGGATAAAAGTTACAGTGCAGTTTAAGATGTAAATAGTTCAATTAAAAGCAGCGACAAAAAGAAAAAGTCTTCAGCCTGGATTTGAAAGTAGTCAGAGTTGCAGCGGACCTGCAGGTTTCTGGGAGTTTGTTCCAGATGCTTGGAGCATAATAACTGAACGCTGCTTCTCCATGTTTAGTTCTGACTCTGGGGACAGAAAGCTGACCAGTCCCTGAAGACCTGAGAGATCTGGATGGTTCATCATTTAGCAGGAGGTCAGAAATGTATTTTGGGCCTAAACCATTCAGTGCTTTATAAACCAGCAGCAGTATTTTGAAATCTATTCTTTGACACACAGGAAGCCAGTGTAAAGACTTCAGAGCAGGAGTGATGTGATCCACTTTCTTAGTGTCAGTGAGGACTCGAGCAGCGGCGTTCTGAATCAGCTGCAGCTTCCTAATAGATGTTTTAGTGAGACCTGTGAAGACACCATTGCAGTAGTCGAGTCTACTGAAGATAAAAGCATGGACACGTTTTTCCAAATCCTGCTGTGACATTAGTCTTTTAATCCTAGATATATTCTTTAGGTGATAGTAGCCTGATTTAGTAACTGTTTTAATGTGACTGTTGAAGCTCAGGTCAGAGTCCATGACTACACCTAGACTTCTGGCTTTATCTGTTGGTTTGAACATTGCAGACTGAAGCTCAGCGCTAACTTTTAAACGTTCTGCCTTGGCTCCAAAACCATTACCTCAGTTTTATCTTTGTTTAATTGGAGAAAGTTCTGACACATCCAGTCATTGATTTGTTCAATGCACTTACTCAGTGTTTGAATTGGAGCATAGTCTCCTGGTGAAATTGTTACGTAAATGTGTGTGTCATCCGCATAGCTATGGTAACTTATTTAGTTGTTTTTCATTATCTGAGCCAGTGGTAGCATGTAGACCAGGGGTTCTCAAAGTGCGGCCCGTGGGCCAATGGCGGCCCTCAGAAATGTTTCTGGCGGCCCGCGATAGTTAATGTGACACGCTGAAATGCATGCGTTATATTTTAATCCTCCATGGTCGTATCTAGTAAGAATTAGAATGGAATTTAAGAATGGTAAAACTGCGCCCCCTGGGTTGTCATTCCTAAATTATGAATGACAGCTTGTGGAAAGTTTGCTAGACTACTGGTTGCATGGCAACTAGGCATCTCGCGAGTTGCGGTAATTGGTTAGTACAATAAAGAAAGGATTTGTTTTGGAATTATTTTGTGTTCTGTTTTTTCTTGGGCGGCCCTCAATCCAATATTGGGTACCTACATTGGCCCTCACTCATCAAAACTTTGAGAACCCCTGATGTAGACGTTAAAGAGAAGAGGCCCCAAGATGGAGCCTTGAGGAACCCCACATGTCATATTTGTCAACTCAGATGTGTATGTACCTATAGAAACAAAGTTGTTTCTGTCCTTTAAGTAGGATTCAAACCAATTTAGAACTGTTTCCGAAAGTCCCACCCAGTTTTCCAGTCGGTCTAGTAATATGCTGTGGTCAACAGTGTCAAAACGCAGCACTGAGATCTAATAATACTAACACTGAAGTTCTGCCACTGTCTGTGTTTAAGTGGATGTCATTAAAGACCTTTACAAGAGCTGTCTCAGTGCTGTGGTTTGGACGAAAGCCTGACTGGAACACATCGAAACAGTTATTTAAATGCAAGAAATTACTCAACTGTTGAAAAACTACTTTTTCAATGATTTTACATAGAAATGGGAGGTTTGATATGGGCCTGTAATTGTTCATTACTGAAGCATCTAGATTATTCTTTTTTAAGAGCGGTTTAATGACTGCAGTTTTCAGGGCCTGTGGAAAAATACCTGAGTGAAGAGATTTGTTTACTATATGAAGTAGTTCTGAGGCCATGCAACGAAAAACATCTTTGAAAAATCCTGTTGGAATAATATCAAGGCAGCAGGAGGAGGATATAAGAAGTTGTATAATGTCCTCTAGGTTTTTATCATTAATCTGATGGAATTGTGTCATGGTGTTTGAATTGATATTAGTTGGACACAAAGACAACACATTTGCTGTTCCTGATGCAGAGGCACTGACTGCTTGTTCAGGTGTATATCAGTATGTAGTGTCTCTACTTTAAAGAGTCCTCTCCTGCTGATGTTCAGGTGTATATCAGTATGTAGTGCCTCTACGTTAAAGAGTCCTCTCCTGATGTTCAGGTGTATATCAGTATGGAGTGTCTCTACTTTAAAGAGTCCTCTCCTGCTGATGTTCAGGTGTATATCAGTATGTAGTGCCTCTACTTTAAAGAGTCCTCTCCTGCTGATGTTCAGGTGTATATCAGTATGTAGTGTATCTACTTTAAAGAGTTCTCTCCTGCTGATGTTCAGGTGTATATCAGTATGTAGTGCCTCTACTTTAAAGAGTCCTCTCCTGCTGATGTTCAGGTGTTTATCAGTATGTAGTGTCTCTACTTTAAAGAGTCCTCTCCTGCTGATGTTCAGGTGTATATCAGTATGTAGTGTCTCTACTTTAAAGAGTCCTCTCCTGCTGATGTTCAGGTGTATATCAGTATGTAGTGCCTCTACTTTAAAGAGTCCTCTCCTGCTGATGTTCAGGTGTATATCAGTATGGAGTGTCTCTACTTTAAAGAGTCCTCTCCTGCTGATGTTCAGGTGTATATCAGTATGTAGTGTCTCTACTTTAAAGAGTCCTCTCCTGCTGATGTTCAGGTGTATATCAGTGTGTAGTGTCTCTACTTTAAAGAGTCCTCTCCTGCTGATGTTCAGTGTGTATCAGTATGTAGTGTCTCTACTTTAAAGAGTCCTCTCCTGCTGATGTGCTGGTGTATATCAGTATGTAGTGTCTCTACTTTAAAGAGTCCTCTCCTGCTGATGTTCTGGTGTATATCAGTATGTAGTGTATCTACTTTAAAGAGTCCCTCTCCTGCTGATGTTCAGGTGTACATCAGTATGTAGTGTCTCTACTTTAAAGAGTCCTCTCCTGCTGATGTTCAGGTGTACATCAGTATGTAGTGTCTCTACTGGGACATGTCTCCATGCTTCAATGTTCAAAAGCTCTTAATTCTTCTCATACTGCCTGTGCTGCAGCACCTCTTTTCACCCTCTGTCTGAAACCAGAGCCCAGTCTGCTCTGATTGGTTAGCTGGCCGGCTCTGTTGTGATTGGTCAACAGCTTAGAGATGTCCTGCCTCTTAGCCTATCATTCACAATGTGTTGAAGCGCTAGCCAATATAAGCAATAGAGGAAGTGTTACATAGTGATGTCATCATTTCCAGGAAGTAAACAAAGGAGGCTAATGGAGGCGTTTCAGGGAACACAGGGAATTTAGCCTTTGCCGACCATTTAAATGCACAAAAACCTATAGAACAAACTACAGGAGAGGGAAACCTCAACAAGCACAATAGGGCCTCTTGAAGCACAAAGAAAAACAACAGAAATGTGAAAACAGTCATGAGGAAAATAATTAAAATCTGGGATTTAAAAGCTACATTCGTATGTCTTTGTTCACCTCTTGAAACCTTCCCATCTCTGTTTATATTTCTTGAAATAAACAAAACAAAATATGTGTAACGCAATGCATGACTCAGGTTTCTGTTCCAGCTATTTTAACCTAGTTATGTTCCAAGACTTTCTTTGTTTTGTTGACAAAAAAACATGGTTCAGATGCAGAACATTTTGAATCTGGTTAAAATGATTTAAATTGTGACTGTCATGGTTTTCAATCAATCAATCAATGTTTATTTATATAGCCCAATATCACATTATGTTACATTTGTCTCAGTGGTCTTCACAGTGTGTACAGAATATCAGTATGACAATACGTCACCCTCTGTCCTTAGACCCTCACATCGCACAAGGAAACACTTCCAGAGAAAACCCACAGTTTAAAGGGAACATGGGAGAAACCTCAGGGAGAGCAACAGAGGAGGGATCCCTCTCCCAGGACGGACAGACGTGCAATAGATGCCGTGTGTACATCGAAGAGATAATACATTTGCAACATAGGTAGTCCAAATGTTTGGAAATGCATGTTGTGTATAATAGGAAGATGAATCCACGAGGATATCCATCCAGGACCTATGATCCAGGACCGATGATCCAGGACCACAGCCACGACTCGCGATCCAGGACACAGGACCGCAGGATCATCCATGACTCCGGATCCCGGCGTATATACACACCAAAAAGAAAGACATTTGGGGAAGCTGGGTTAATGGGAACATGAGAGTACAGAGGTACAGACAGAGAGAAGGAAGAAGTAAGATGTCCCCCAACAAACTAAGCCTATATCAGCAAAACTAGGGGCTGAATCTAATCAGCCCTAACTATAAGATTTATCAAAAGGAAGGTCTTAAGCGCACTCTTAAAAACGGATAGGGTGTCTGCCGCCCGACACAAACTGGAAGCTGATTCCACAAATGTGGAGCTTGATAAGAAAAGGCTCTTTTTGGTTTGTGTGGTCTGTTTTAATCAACCACTTACCGTGTTGCTCATTGTTTTAGTGGTAGTCATACTCATGCCATGAAGAACACACCTGCAAATACAAATAAATGGAGCGAATGACCTTTATATGAAGTAATCAAAATAAACAGTTTGTACCTCTTTAATTTTTCTGTTTACAAGAATAGAAGAGGAAAATGTCGACTGTTATTGTCTGAAGACGACGTCAGTCCTCAGCGTTGGTTGTTGTCTTTTGACCCGGGGGTTTCTTAAATACTTCCAGAGTGAAGCTGCAGACCCCCGGCTGATGACACACTCTCCATCTGACTTTGGGTTTGTCTGTTAATTAAAGCTGTAAACAGGTGGGTGAGAGAGGCTTTGTAGCTGACAATCAAACTTCCTCACACACGGGTTTAATATGTTTGGCCTCCACCGGGTCCCATTGAAGGATGGAAATGTACCTTTCACCAAACACACAGGCACACAAACACACAAACACATGTCTGTACGCAGACACACAACAACACGCAATGTGAGGAAAACCCAAATATATAATTGGCACACATAATCCGGATCAAAATAGAGCCGCAGGTACAGATAAAAGGCAGATGAAAGGGGAAAATAAAAAGACTTACAAATGAAACATTCGACACACATTATCACCTTCGAATTGCTTTGCCCACGGGCCACTTTTGCAAGAATGATGGTACTGTATATACTGTTACATCTAGTTGACTATATTTTTTTATATTATGAGAAATATTTCTGGATTATTTATGTGATTAAAGAAGTATATTTGTTTTTCGTAATGTAATATGTTGTATTATATATGCTTGTTTATCTCTACTATTCAAAAATATAAAGTTCTTAACCTGAAACATGGAAGTAAATGTAACATTACCAAGTAAAAGTGCTAGATTTAATACCTTACTTAAGTAAAAGTACAGACGTTTTAAGAGTTACATTTACTGAAGCTGCTATAAGGGAACATGCCCATTTTTCATAAAATCCCTGTAGTTATAAAATGTATTTATGATGCTTTTTAGTTTAGACAAGTGGTCACCAACCCTTAAGTGCATACTCTGTAGACCAGGGCTGTCAAAACTCAAACCGGGGTCCAAATCCGGCCCGCGACTTAATTGTATGTGGCCCGCAAGAGCTTGCAAAGAATATAATATGTTTATTATACAGTTACATGCCACTTTACAGAAGCACATTGCCAATAGACAACATGTCCCACAATGCATCTCATTTTGTGACATGCGCACTGAAGAGACTTGCAATTATTTGCTCTAGACTTCTGCATTCAGACGTAGTTAATTATGAAGTTATTACCCTATCCGATAATAATCCAATGCAGAGGCAATAATGTAATGTAATACATTATTTTATATATTTATATCGTCTTAAAGTTACAACCGGCCCTTTGAGTGCAACCATAATGCTAATGTTGCCCGCGAGGAAATTGAGTTTGACACCCCGGCCTGCAGTGCAGACTGTAGACATCTGCAGATCCTGCAATGTCTGTCGCCCTCTGTTGGAATAAAGCGGCATGACTTTTTACTCCAGTGCAGGAATGAGGTCACACTCAGTCCATCCATGAATAAGACTTCCAATCACCCAGGACCACCATCTTACTGTATGCCTCCAGCTGTTGTGTTAGCCTGCTCTCATATACAGTGTGTGTGAGGAGGAGGCCTCGCTCTGTTGTCTTTAGAGCTCAGAGCTGGAGAGTTACCCGGCTTCACTGTGGGGGTCGCACGGAGAACTGACGCCAACATCAACAGACAGAAGAATGAGAAACAACAGTGGAGAGCTCAAGGAATGCTCCAGGAGAGAGAAATTAATAGAGGAAGGGACAGAGAGGAAGAAAGAGTTCCACAGGGAGCTGAGCACAGAGGCCATGTTGTGTTGGAGCCACAGGGGGCGACAAAACACCTGGAAGAGGGAAGGAGATGAGGGAAGGAGATGAGGATGAAGATGAGGGAAGGAGATGAGGGGAGAAGAAAGGATGACAAGGAGTGTCTTAGTCCAGAGACACAGGGGATATTGTTGTGTATTATAATGTATTATAAAATGATGATTGTGGGCATTTTACTTGAAGAACAGGCCTCCAGTTCAATCTCTTTACACAGTCAAGACATTACAAAACCTGACGTCCTTCACTTATTGATTCTGTTCTTTGGACATCATGGTCTGGTGTCTTCATGTTTTTGCAGTTCTTGAAAGTCCAGCCGTTGTTGAAGGGAGAGGACACTTCATGCAGACCTAGATACTGGACATGTCTACTAAAACACTCAATACAAGATATAGACATACATCCATATCCACTATTATATTGGATATCAGGAAAGCCTGTCCTGAGGTAGCTGTTGCTGTGCCTCAATTTGTATAATTCTGTACTTACTCGTGATATTTTGAAGTCCAATGTGAAGAATGGAAACTACAGTGATCGTGGTAATGCACAATATTATATAATATATATCAATATTGTGATATAAGGTTACATATTTACCAAGATGTTGAAACCCATAATGTGTGTGTGTTGTATTTACTTTGCTTTTAAGTGCTGATATTAACTTTCAGGCTGTTCTAGGAGTTTTAAATATGGGCCTTACACAAAGTCAATATATGCACCTTACTGATGGAAATATATCAACATTATCATTTTGAATTTCTTTTGGAAAGCAACCATAGTCAACTCTAAAATATGGTTACAATTTTAAAATCAATGAGTGGCATATTTATTTGTTTGTTGTTTGTATTGTTGATGGCACCTTAAAAAAAGTAGCTCTACTCATCTAATTGTACCTGTTGACAATAAGGATTCTATTCTATTCTATTTAGTTTTTTCACATGGTCCAGCCCTACTATGAGTATCTGGATGGTGCACTTGCTGTCTTGATAATGCGGGACCAGTAGCGATTATAATGGTGTCAAAAAGAAACCCACCGTTAACTAAATTGGCTTAAAGGTGGGGTAGGTAAGTTTGAGAAACCGGCTCGAGATCGCTAGAATTTGAAAATACACAACCGGAGAAAATCTGCCACTTCCTCACAGAGCCCCTCCTCCAACACACACGAACGCGCACATGACCAATGAGGGCACGAGGTAAGTTTGTGCCCCGATGGAAGGCTGACAGGCCGGTAGGCCATCCAATCCTTTTAGGTTGTACTTTTTACAGTATTACGGCTTCTATAGATGACATTTTTATTATGGATTTTTGTCAAAGCACTTAAAATATTCATTGCTATCGGGATGTTAAGAGCATTCCATGGAATATAACAAAAAGTGTATCTCGAGCCGGTTTCTGAAACTTACCTACCCCACCTTTAACTGAGCGTTCCTCAATGATTTGCTACTGTAAACGATAACATGCTAACTAACTAGCTTGAACACAGCGCTGTGTTCACAGTGGCACTGTACTAAAGGAAAGGATCCAAATAGAGACATGTTCTGTGCTGAGGATTAGGTGTCTATATGTGTGCTAATGAAAAAGAAACAAAGGGAATGATAATGTATGTATGATATACAATGTGCCTAAACTGTGCCTGTGTGTCTACTAGAGACAAACAGCTAATGGGTAAATGTGGAAGTATGCTTTGTGCACACTGTAATCGCCAGTTAGGGTCCCATGTGTTTCCTGCAGGAGCTCTAAGTCCAGGTTTCAGCTGCTCAGCTCAGAGCCCACCGCTGCTGTTCCTGCTAAGCGCTGGTTTCCTGTGCACATCCCCCCCCCCCCCTGGCTGTGTTATTGTTGGCCCAGATACAGGGATGCAAAGCTAAAAACCAGGGGGCCTCCATGCTCCCAAATCCTCACGGTATCTCTTCTTAAAGGTGGCTAGGGGCGTTATGTTTTTTAGCCACGGTGAATGACTATGGATGACAACGTCTGTCATCACTTTAGTGCGATAAACTGTATATCACAAGTAGTCACCATGATTTCAACCATTGGTTTGAAGCCTTGAGTTGTGGTGTTTTAAAGGGCCCTTGTCATGCTTTTCCGGTTATCACCCGTCCCCTTGTGTTATGAAGGTTGTTCTGCATGTGAACGGTCTGCAGAGTCACAAACCCTCAAAGTGCACCCTGTAGCGAGTAAAGCTCTAACACAGAGAAGACCTGTCTGCTGCCCCAGAACGCCTCGTTGGATTTCTTTTCCATTGTTTGCTTCCTGGGTTCTGTGACGTGTGAACACCCAGATCAACAACAAAGGACCGGATTGGCCCAAATGGACCAATCCCGGAGCCCCTCCCTCACCAGGACCCCTTGGCTAACTAGCAGGGAGTCCCATTGACTTGCATAGAGCTCCCTGGTTGGTAATAGACGAGTTGTGATGGTGGGGAGAAACGCTCTCCACAGACCCATTCTCACAGCGTTAGAAACCTTTTTCTTTCTCAATATCAAGCCACACTTATTGTTTTTACTTCGGCTGTGAGTGTTTGTGTGTGCTCAGGGTGAGTTTCGCTTGTTCTCGCTGTATCGCCGACCCGGAAACCTGTCCGCTCCTCGCAGCAACAAGCCTCGCAACGAGCCTCGCAACCAGAGCCATATAATAGAAGAGTTACGACATCTCCGTTCACTCCAATGGACCACTTTTTTACAGCAATGGCGGATCGTGGAGCCTCTCAATCGTTCCCCGGAAGTTAGCGCCAAGGCTAGCAGAGCTGTGGAGTTGCAGCATAATAGACCGTTCGTGACGGACTTTTAAAGGTAAGAAGAAGTTTAAAGATTTATATTGCGGATATTATCAGTACATCTGATTCAAATGAACATGTGTATTAAAGGATGTCAGTGGATTATCCCTAAATTAGTAGATTTAGGGAACGTTTACAGATAACAGATTAAGCTAGCATACCGAAGCAAGTTAGCAACACACGTTGAACAGCCTTTTAATTGTAAATTCCGTTCTCTTAATGTTATTTCGTCGAACGTTGTTGAATTAGAGAAGAGGGGCTTCTAAACGGGATTGTATGCGGGGTGGAGGGAGTTAAATATTAGATAAATATAACTTTGGTGCGTGTAAGAGTGAGTGTTTTTAGCAGAGCCATATTGTGTCCTTGTGATTCTGTTGATTATTACCTGTCTGTATAATGTTGCAGCCCAGCTGATTCTGGATTGATGGCAAAGGGAGAGGGACTTAAGTGAGAGTGAAAACACAAGGTAAGTTTAATACTACTGTTTTATATAAGTAAGCATACTAAACATGTATTCTATCACTGTATTATATAAGTAATCTTGTTAGTAACCTACTGTATGGCAGGTGGAGGGGCAGTGATGTTACAGGTGGAGGAGCAAGACTGCAAACTCACAAGACAGAGAAATCAAAGTTTGTTCTCCAGAGAAGAGGTTGATTTCACTTCAATTTTTTATTTCATATTTTCTAAAGATGTGGAAATGAAAAAAAAAAAAACTTGAGAGCTGTAACCAAGACAACTGTAACAACATGAGTAGAGTCCCTCTCTTACTCCATTTTGCCAACCCAAACTTCCAGGTACATGACGGGACACCGTGCTTGTTTTTGTTGTTTGCGCTCCTCTGGCTGGGTGCTGGCAGGTGGAGGGCAGTGATGTTACGGGTGGAGGGGCAGTGATGTTAGCTGGGTGCTGGCAGGTGGAGGGCAGTGATGTTACGGGTGGAGGGGCAGTGATGTTAGCTGGGTGCTGGCAGGTGGAAGAGCAATGTTTAGTCCAAATATTTCCATTGCAACGGCTAATGGAAATGATTGCAGCTGTGGATCTGTTTGGGGGTTGCTGGATGTGGTAGCTTGGCTGCTGTTGTTCCTTTTCACCTTTTTGGATTTTCTGTCATTTCTGATTTGTTTGGCCTCAATTCTCAGCCTCAGCCGTATGAATGAGTTTTTGTTGTACTCCACAGCATGACGGAAGCCTGCTGGAGAGGGCCTGAGCTTCTTTCTCCAAGACACCCACTGCGTTGGGGAGCTGCATGAGGGAGGAACCAGTCTTGGTCCTAAATAGTCCCTCAATTTGGTGAATGAAGTCAAAGGCTTCTTGGGAGGGACAACAAAGAGCACCTGCCTTTCAAGTCCACTAACAAGCTGTTGTCACCAGAAGGACTTCATCATGGTGCTCTGTTGCAATTTTGCATTTTTCACAGATGCTGGCAAACTTGATGATTTTGTGGACGATGTAGCCTGCAAGATGGAAGAGAATACATTCCTCAGTTTTTGTGAGGTCAGGTGCTGCTGCTCTGTTCACCGCCATCAGCTGTTCCACTCTGACTGATGGAGTGATTTGTGGCTCCCCTGTGTCCAGGAAGTCTGCCAAAAAGCTACTGTGGTCTTCCTGATAGCTCCCAGAGCTGATGGTGGTGAGGAACTGCCCCACAGATATGTTTCTCAGTGCATGATGGAATTCCACTGGAGTTGGGACAGGATTTTTAGACCTCACACAGCTGAATGTATTTTCAAGGCAGTCTTGTGTGAACCTTGACGTTAACACAAACCTGTGTCCTTGTGTAAGCATTCTCTTGTATGGCCAACATTTATGTTGTTGCCATTATCACCCCAGTTTGAACAGGCTTCCAACCTCCCTTTTGACCTATCTTTATCCCACGAAACAGATGGACGATGTTCTGGAGGAAGGTGATGGCCTTTTGGTACTCCTCCATCTTGAGCCTGCTCAGGGCTGTAATTGGATCGCGAGATGACATCAGATCAAACCAACGATCAACCTGCTCCAGGAACCACGCTGTCGTCAGGTATGACAGAGGGCGGTCGTCAGGTATGACAGAGGGCTCAAACTTAACACATTGCATCCTTCTTTGCAGTGTCCTTATTCCTGGAAGGGGAATCTTCAATTCCTGCAGAGTTTTGTAACCCGTTGGTCCGCTCGCAAAGCGAATTTTTAAAGCCTTCTTAATTGTCTCATTGCTCCATTTCATCCCCTTTGTGGTGAGTCTGCCTAATGCCTTCAGTTGGTCTTTTGAAAACGTTTTCTTATATTTCTTGTCCCTAATTGTCATTGTTTTCTCTTTAATTGTTGTAATAGATCTGTTTGACTGGCTGCTGGTTCCCTCGTATGTTGACTGGCTGCTGGTTCCCTCGTATGCTGACTGGCTGCTGGTTCCCTCGTATGCTGACTGGCTGCTGGCTGAGTGGGTGGTGTTCGCCCTCCCTGTCTCTCCTCACTAGCCATGTCCTCTCTTTCTTCACCCTCACTTTCCTTTCTCTCAGTCCCTCATCCCTTCTTCCCTCAATCTTTGAGACTAATGTAAGTAGAAGACATGGCACTGTACATTTTCGAACATTTTAAATATTATACCACTTAAAAATAACAAATATTACTTTTGTTACTAAGAGTTCATACTTATTATACCTGTGTCACCTTTCACACTATAGCTGTGATCATGAGCTATGGGCTTTGTAGATACAGGTCCGGGGTGAATCGTGGTGCAGGGGCCCTTCTCTTTTTGACCACAGGGCGATGCACGAAGATGGTGGGTATAGCCTCTGTTCTCAGCCTTGCCCTTTTTTGTCTTGACAAACTGGTCTGCATCAAAATGTGCCTGCGGAGTGACTTGAGGTTACTTCACACACAGAACAACTGTGTCTGAATCTTGTCTGCCCACATACATATTCCATAGTGGTTGAATACACAGTATTAGGAAACACTTTTATACTTACTGGACATGCTACACTCATTACATACTGTATATAAAATATGACTAAGAATGTGAGACAACTTTATAGAAATTCATATCACATCTGTTACTGATGCCATTTGTCATACTTTGTTAAACTCACAAATAATAAAGTTCCATAACTTCAGTTGGGAACAAAGACCACACCTTATCTCCCCAAGGCAATTTCCCATCCAACAGGTGTGCTATATAGGTGTGTGTATAACCCTTTCTCCTGTCTGTTACTCCCTCTTTCAGCACACAAACCAGAGGGGGATTCAATGGAGCCTGAATACCTGCACTGAGACCTCACCCTGCACCCTGAGTCTCAACTCTCAGTGTTTCTCAAGCCTTTCCCTTTTTTTTGTATTAAACAAAACATTAAGCTTTCCCATGGTGTGGTTTCGTTTTGTAAAAAAGTGCAAATGCAGTGTTGTATATAATTACATCACATGTTTTTTTGCTGTTGGTCGTGAAATTTCTCCTGCTGACTTGAGCCAGCCATTTTTTCCTCCGCTCTGTGTCAGTGGGGAAGCCGTACATTCGTACTCCTTTCTCTGAGCGATTGGAGCATCCCCAGGCAGCACAGCAAACCATGGTGGCGACTAGGAGGCAGCACAGCAAACCAGGACAACACGGAGGAAAAGGCACAGACAAAACGCATGATATGCTATTCAATGTTATATTGAATTCCATGTATTTGTAATGGATGTTCCTAAAACAAACACCTTTAACATCATCATCCATCATCATCATCATCATCATGCTGCTTCTGCTAGCTGCTGCTAGTCCCTTTGATAGTCACCCTGTCGGTCTCCTGTCCTTTCTGAAATCCATAAAGATTGACATTAGTCATTTAGATAACTTGTGTCCTCAGTTACCATGGGGATACTGAACTACCATGAATTAATAAAATGGTAGAAAATGAATCTAATCTGAATTGTCAAGCCATTCCTTTAGATCCCCTCCCTCAACTAAATGTTATCAATAAACATTATAAAGTGATGCTCCTTACTACCATACAAGTTAAGAAGATACGATTGGTTGAAAGAATTCAAAGCTATAAATAACAGCAACCGCTCTTTTAACCAAGGCACTGTTAGTAACATGTACACTAGTGTTTCACACTAATCCTAATATTATCACCTAATATTAGCAAATTCTATTTTATTTTTTAAAACATATTGATGTAAATACATACACATATCGATTTGGTTGTATAAATATTGCAAATCAAAACCTTTATTCACTAATAATTACCAAAAATACGTAGTTCTATCCTCCTGTTATCAATGCAGTCACATTGCCCGCCATGAACTTCCGGGGAACGATCCTCGTCTCCATGAACCACGTGACGATAACCGTTTTTGGACTTCCATTGTCGTAACTCTTCTATTAATTATGGCTCTGCTCGCAACGAGCGGGCCTCGACGTCCCGACCAATCAGAGCACCTGGGCTCACAGGGGGGAGGGAGGGCAGAGCTCCAACAGGCCGTTTAGGGCAGAGAGTAAGGCTGCAGTCGGATAGTTTAAAATCAGCTCCTAAGTTCTAACCCTATCGTCTATTCCTTGACCTCTGAGTGAAACGTCACGGGGTTAAGGGATAGTGGATAGGAGAATTCAAAAGGACTTAGGAGAAGAGACTGCGGGGCTGAAGTCGAATAGTCCATTTAGCTTAGGAACCTTCCTAAAGGAGTGAAATGACCCGGAAGTCCCTCAGTGGCAGCCATGATAAGTGCCGTTCGAATTCTCTAGAATGATGAGAATGATAGGAAAGGAGGTTTCAAACTTCCTTTATAACCTCCTTTAGCTTAGGAACCACTGGACCTCCCTAACCGACAGGAGAGGAGAAAATGCTGCCCCACAATGCCTTGCAGCCGCAGCATTTGCCGTCACTCAACAGTCGGCCGTTCACGGAAACAACCGATTATGACCGAGAAATTATATCATGAGAGTTACGGTGCTTATTAAGCATTTTAAAACATAGGTGGTAAGTTGCCAAAGTGCTTTGTTTTGAACGTTCATCAGTATTATAATCAAAAAGAGAAATATGAACGTTAGTTTTTTACTGAAATGATCAAATAAAGTCAACATTTCAGTCTTTACTGAACTGTGTGGGGTTTGTTCAACTTTTAAAAGATGTTTGAATGGTGATATACACAGTGATAGATGGTAAGGACTAACGTTTATAATAAATACATCTGTATTGATTTTAAGATCTTTAGTTCATACAATCATACGTATTGGGATCATTGGTATTAATGTGGACCGGAGGGAGAGGGTGACGAGCATAAGTTTCACTTTCCTTTTTTATTTCAATTCCAACTTTGGTCATGAAGAATATGTTTCTCTGTTGTCCACGTTCATAAAGCAAAGCAGCAGCATCAGAGCACGGTGCAGAGTCTCTTGATGAGTTTACAGTAGTCCCTCGTTCTTATTAAACATCCATGTTGTAGTCCGCTGTATAGAAAACTGTGGTTTCCATGGTTCCCCCCACAGCAGCAGACGCACACAATGACGTCCGCTGGCGCATCATAAACACGTCGGATAGTGAAAGTGCATTCGGATTCTCTAATAACCATGGAAACCACAGTTTTCTATACAGCGGACTACAACATGGATGTTTAATAAGAACGAGGGACTTCTGTAAACTCATCTAGAGACTCTGCACCGTGCTCTGATGCTGCTGCTTTGCTTTATGAACGTGGACAACAGAGAAACATATTCTTCAGGACCAAAGTTGGAATTGAAATAAAAAAGGAAAGTGAAACTTATGCTCGTCACCCTCTCCCTCCGGTCCACATTAATACTAATGATCCCAATACATATGATTGTATGAACTAAAGATCTTAAAATCAATACAGATGTATTTATTATAAACGTTAGTCCTTAACATCTATCACTGTGTATATCACCATTCAAACATCTTTTAAAAGTTGAACAAACCCCACACAGCTCAGTAAAGACTGAAATGTTGACTTTATTTGATCATTTCAGTAAAAAACTAACGTTCATATTTCTCTTTTTGATTATAATACTGATGAACGTTCAAAACAAAGCACTTTGGCAACTTACCACCTATGTTTTAAAAAGCTTAATAAGCACCGTAACTTTCATGATATCATTTCTCGGTCATAATCGGTTGTTTCCGTGAACGGCCGACTGTTGAGTGACGGCAAATGCTGCGGCTGCAAGGCATTGTGGGGCAGCATTTTCACTTCTCCTGTCGGTAAGGGAGGTCCAGTGGTTCCTAAGCTAAAGGAGGTTATAAAGGAAGTTTGAAACCTCCTTTCCTATCATTCTCATCATTCTAGAGAATTCGAACGGCACTTATCATGGCTGCCACCGAGGGACTTCCGGGTCATTTCACTCCTTTAGGAAGGTTCCTAAGCTAAATGGACTATTCAACTTCAGCCTAGGCTTGTTTGAGACACATTGCGGCTCGCCTCGAAAGTAGACGAGAGTAGCCGATCGCAGCCGGGGAAGGTGTCAAAAAGCTTGCCTGAAGTCGGACAGCTCCGAGTCGGCTTCTTCTTCTTCATCTTCTTCTTTGCATTCTTCTTCTTCTTCTCTCGGTTTTTTTGGCGGATTGCAAACAACTTGAAGGTGCATACCGCCACCTCCGGAGTCGGCTTGACTCGGTTTGCATTTATAAAGAATGCACACATGTGTTTAATCGTTAATGTCAGATTTGTACTAAGTAAATACATTTGTTCCTGCTCAAGATTAGATTAAACTTTATTGTTATTGCACAGATTACAGGTACTGAGAGAACGAGATGCAGTTTAGCTTCTAACCTGGTGCAACAAGCAGTAAAGTGGAAAGTAATGTACACCATCTACAGAATAAAATATAGAATGAATTGAATGATGAATAAACAGTGTGTATGAATACACTAGATATCAGCCTGTGAGCAGTATGAACAGTGTGTATGAATATGCTAAGATATATAAAGTATGAAAACGGTAAGCAGTATAGTATAAAATATATAGATATTAATTTCATGATGATAAACAATGATGACAAATGGGAATGGATGTGGCGACGTAGAACTGACACAAAACAACAACACACTTTTGCCAGCCAATTGGAGAGTTTCATCAGCAGCACGGGGTAAAAACCACCAATGAGCGCTCAGCTCGAGAAACCAGCGAGTCGTTTCCCATCAAGCATTTCGCTTCCGCAGCTCGTGGAGAGCAACTGTGCCAACTCGCCTCGCCTCGCTCTCAAGGCTGCGGGCGTCTTTGTCCCGCGATATTTCAAAGTCTCATGTGGGCGGGCCTCCAGAGCAAGTCGGACAAAATGACTAACCATCATGCAACGCACTAGCAAGACGTTGATCGCAACTGCGCAGGTCTGCGCAGGTCTTGCTTGTCTCAAACAAGCCTAGTGAATACACATCCTATACAGAGATGCTGTGAGAAACCAATGTGATTTTGGAAAATTGCACAATTTAAATCTATTCTAGTAGACCTCAACAATGAATTATGATCAGTAGAAATGGCCATGGGACCTTTAACCGTCAAAACCTTTTTTTTTTTGCACCAGAAGTGACCGGGCAGTAGTATCAAGTACAATCACTTGATAGCAATAACAGCGATTGAGCGGACTGCCATGCTGTATGTTCTCAAGGATGAATCCTATTGACAATTATCCATCATCTTTCACAAAAGTAACATTTCCTATTTGGAAAGGCTGATCACAGAAGAGGGAATGGATACAAAGTGTACAAATGAAAGCTATAAATGTCATTAGGACACTGGAAAAGGCAGTATGCATTCAGTGTTTCTGAACAGGTTAATAAATACATTATTAATACATCTTTTTAAAATGATCCTGAAGCTGGACAAATTCAAAGTATCACTCTGTTCAGCATTTAATTCATATTCACCGCCAAGCCTTACCTGCTGTGCCAGGCTCCTGCATCTGTTGTTGTGATTGGCTGTAAAACAGGAAATTAACTCAGTGGCTGTAACACATGATTGGACACCAATGACCGGCCCGTCATACACATTTTTACCCAACACACAAACTCCTCTGGGCACCAGCGTCCATGGGAAAGCCACTCAATAAAAGCACAAGATCTCGTAAAAAACATCATTAGGTTCCCTTTTTTTGGCATTGATGCTGTTTTATAATGCTGGAAAATATATTCAATGGGAGTCTTTGTTTCCTTCCATTGCCTATGTGTAATTTTGACGTGTGTGTGTGTGTGTGTGTGTGTGTGTGTGTGTGTGTGTGTGTGTGTGTTTACTGTCTGCTAGTCTGATCCACTCAATGAGATAACCTGCAGCATTCTTCCTCTTGTGTTTAAGAAAAAGGGTGTCACAGATTTGCTGATAATTTACATTCAAAATTCATGAAATCTTGAGTGTATGCCAAGGAGGTGAAAAGATACACACTTAAATTACAGCATTTGAGTATATATACATACACACACACATTTGTGTAACCAGATCATGTTGGTGCAGGTGTGCTTCTGTGAGCATAATGGAAACAGGTCGTCCTGCAGTTATGAGGACATACAAAACATTAGTCACGGCACGTAGACAAATACAAAAGCAGCCAAACAAACACGCAATGTTAACAGGACACACCCCGCTGACAGGAAGTGTCCCTGTCCTCGACGCCGAGATGATATCGTCACATCAACACAATTACACCTGTCAACGACGACAAGCTTATCAGGGTGTCTGTGTTTGAGCTCAGCTGACCGTGAAACACAACTAGAAGAACATTGTGTTTTTTGCATTTACTTACAATGCTATTATCTACTACAAGACTGGCCGGGCACAACTGGCGCTCTGGCCTTTACATACAAGATGTCCCTAAAAGATATGTATACAAAACAGGAAAATACTATAAATGACCACAAAGAAACATAAAACGGCCGAACATGAATACATAGACACACAATGACTACAAAGAGGCTTGACATGACAAAAGAAACAAAACCACTAGAAAGAGACACAAAGCCAGTACAAAGGGATACAAAACATGCACGACGATACACAAAGTGAATAGAAAGAGACAGGAAATCACTTCAAGACACACAATACAACTACAAAGAGACTCAATACAACTACAAAGAGACACAATACAACTACAAAGAGACACAATACAACTACAAATAGACACAATACAACAAAGAGACTCAATACAACTACAAAGAGACACAATACAACTACAAAGAGACACAATACAACAACAAAGAGACACAATACAACTACAAAGAGACTCAATACAACTACAACGAGACTCAATACAACTACAAAGAGACACAATACAACTACAAAGAGACACAATACAACTACAAAGAGACTCAATACAACTACAAAGAGACACAATACAACTACAAAGAGACATACAATAATACAGCTACAAAGAGACTCAATACAACTACAAAGAGACTTAATACAACTACAAAGAGACACAATACAACTACAAAGAGACACAATACAACTACAAAGAGACACAATACAACAACAAAGAGACACAATACAACTACAAAGAGACTCAATACAACTACAACGAGACTCAATACAACTACAAAGAGACTCAATACAACTACAAAGAGACACAATACAACTACAAAGAGACACAATACAACTACAAAGAGACACAATACAGCTACAAAGAGACTCAATACAACTACAAAGAGACTTAATACAACTACAAAGAGACACAATACAACTACAACGAGACACAATACAACTACAAAGAGACACAATACAACTACAAAAAGACTCAATACAACTACAAAGAGACACAATACAACTACAACGAGACACAATACAACTACAAAGAGACTCAATACAACTACAAAGAGACACAATACAACTACAAAGAGACTCAATACAACTACAAAGAGACACAATACAACTACAAAGAGACTTAATACAACTACAAAGAGACACAATACAACTACAAAGAGACTTAATACAACTACAAAGAGACACAATACAACTACAAAAAGACACAATACAACTACAAAGAGACTCAATACAACTACAAAGAGACACAATACAACTACAAAGAGACTCAATACAACTACAAAGAGACACAATACAACTACAAAGAGACTCAATACAACTACAAAGAGACACAATACAACTACAAAGAGACTTAATACAACTACAAAGAGACACAATACAACTACAAAAAGACACAATACAACTACAAAGAGACTCAATACAACTACAAAGAGACACAATACAACTACAAAGAGACTTAATACAACTACAAAGAGACACAATACAACTACAAAGAGACTTAATACAACTACAAAGAGACACAATACAACTACAAAGAGACTTAATACAACTACAAAGAGACACAATACAACTACAAAGAGACTCAATACAGCTACAAAGAGACACAATACAACTACAAAGAGACACAATACAACTACAAAGAGACACAATACAACTACAAAGAGACTCAATACAGCTACAAAGAGACACAATACAACTACGAAGAGACACAATACAACTACAAAAAGACACAATACAACTACAAAGAGACTTAAATACAACTACAAAGAGACTCAATACAACTACAAAGAGACTTAATACAACTACAAAGAGACACAATACAACTACAAAAAGACACAATACAACTACAAAGAGACTCAATACAGCTACAAAGAGACACAATACAACTACAAAGAGACTCAATACAACTACAAAGAGACTCAATACAACTACAAAGAGACACAATACAACTACAAAGAGACACAATACAACTACAAAAAGACACAATACAACTACAAAGAGACTTAAATACAACTACAAAGAGACTCAATACAACTACAAAGAGACTTAATACAACTACAAAGAGACACAATACAACTACAAAGAGACTCAATACAACTACAAAGAGACACAATACAACTACAAAGAGACTCAATACAACTACAAAGAGACACAATACAACTACAAAGAGACTCAATACAACTACAAGAGACACAATACAACTACAAAGAGACACAATACAACTACAAAGAGACACAATACAACTACAAAGAGACACAATACAACTACAAATAGACTCAATACAACTACAAAGAGACACAATACAACTACAAAGAGACACAATACAACTACAAAGAGACACAATATAACTACAAAGAGACACAATACAACTACAAAGAGACTTAATACAACTACAAAGAGACTCAAATTACCAAAAAGAGACAAAAAAAGATTACAAAGATACATCAAATAACCATAAAGACACCTCAAACAACAACATCGAGACACAACATGAGGACTCAAAGACACAAAGTGTCCACACAAGTGGCAAAGCGACTATAAACAGGTGATTGTTACATCATGTCTTCTTCTCTCCATGGTGGCTGCTTCATCTGTCACATGACTTACATCTGAACACATGTTTCTAAAAGAAACTCTTAGGACAGAGAAAGTTACAAGAGCACAAGTAGCCAGGCGTTGTTACAAGTAAATAGCACATGGTAAACCCATGAGCATTAAGGAGTGATTTACTGTAAAGGGTTGACCGGCAGAGCACACTGAAATTTAAATAGCGTCCACAAAGTGATTTCATATCCATTTTTATTTGTTCTCTAAGGATTTCCCACATTGTTTTAATGTATCTTTGGGGGACCATCGTACTTCTTTTTGGCTACGTTTTGTTTTCACTTAATATATGTGTGCAGCATGCGTCTAAAATATCCACTCAGGGACAATAAAGAATCTTAACTTACATCTGGGTTACAGTAAATACCTGCATAAAATCTCCTTCAGGCTTTGCCCTATGCGCTCTGCATAAAGGAACATATTTGGAATAACACCTCCTGCTCAAGGTGTGTGTTACCGAAAGCAAGTAAAGATTATGTGACACAGGGAAATATGTCTTTATTATTACATACACCCTCTGATGATGGTGTGAACTCTGCGTGGCACCAGCAGGACAGGTCTATAGAGGTAACTTCATCTCTCAGTGAGAATTCTGGCACATTTCCAAAGTATTATATGACAAATATGGATGCTGATGTTAATCACATGAACGTCGATGCAAAGTACGTTTTATTGTAAGATCAGGACAAAGATTGTGCTGTTAAAGTATGATTGGTATGAAGAGTGGCGTCATGTGAGCACGGCTTTGAAATCGTATCAGCTTTCTTAAAGGTCTCATGTCATGCTTTTCTGGTTATCACCCGTCTCCTTGTGTTATGAAGGTTGTTCTGCATGTGAACGGTCTGCAGAGTCACAAACCCTCAAAGTGCACCCTGTAGCGAGTAAAGCTCTAACACAGAGAAGACCTGTCTGCTGCCCCAGAACGCCTCGTTGGACATTTCTCTTTTTCCATTGTTTACTTCCTGGGTTCTGTGACGTGTGAAAACCCAGATCAACAACAAATGACCGGATTGGCCCGAATGGACCAATCCGCGGAGCCCCTCCCACACCAGGACTCCTTGGCTAACTAACAGGGAGTCCCCATTGACTTGCATAGAGCTCCCTGGTTGGTAATAGACGAGTTGGGATGGCGGAGAAACGCTCTCCGCAGACCCATTCTCACAGCGTTAGAAACCTTTTTCTTTCTCAACATCAAGCCACACTTATTGTTTTGACTTCGGCTGTGAGTGTTTGTGTGTGCTCAGGGTGAGTTTCGCTTATTCTCGCTGTATCGCCGACCCGGAAACCTGTCCGCTCCTCGCAGCAGCAGCGAGGTGATGGGACCTTTAACGTGACCGCGGATTGATGAATGACATTTAGAGACAGGTCAATTGTTTGTTTTCCTGAATCCAGACAGTACAGCAAAATTCCTCTAAAGTTTATAGCAGTTACGATAATAACTGGCGATGAAAAACATGGTAAAAAGTTCATTGTTTTGACAAATACTAACAGTAATATCCTCATTCTGTTTTAAGTGTATGATGTGCATACCGGTCAAATAAAAAGCTGTCCAACTGAATATTTAATTTCACACGTTATGAACTTTTCTCTATTTCTGCAAAAGCTGTTATGATTGAGTGATCTCCAATTCTCTTTGTTCTTACGTTTTTGTGTTACCTTCCTTCCTTTCCTTCCTTCCTTTCCACTACAATAAAGAACTGCTTTGATAGCTTTATAGTCAAAAGGTTGATATAAAAGCATTCAAGCAAACAATAGCAGCAAAAGTAGATCACATTTAAGTTGAATATGAAGAGCATACAATAAGAAGATTAAGATAATTTTGGAATAATATTAAACAAATAAAATGAATTCAGTTAAAACATTTAGAAAAATACCAAAGTCAAAAAGTTAAAAGGTAGTATTGATAACAATCGTGAACATATTAATAATAATAACTTAAATAATAATACTGATAATAATTGATTTATAATAATAAACTTCTGCTACAAGAAAAAAAAGAATGTATTCAAGAGACTAAAGGTAGTAAATAAAGAAAAATGTGTGTTAATATCACATTGAATATTGAACAATAATATTTAAATCAAATAAAAAAACCTTTGTTTAAAACTTTTTGGTGCTTTTTTTGTAGAAAACTGAGATAATTCCACATTTGTAATGATTATCAAGGTTCAAGGTTCTTTATTTAGTCATACGAACATAGCTACAGTGTAGTTATGCTGATGAAAATCTTGTGTCACAAGCTTCTCCAACAGAGCAACACAAAACACAGATAAACAGAAAAAAATATAGTGCTAGTAAATAGTAATACAAAAAGAAAATAGTTTTAAAAAAGTGAAATAGTGCAATAAGGGTCCATATGCAAGTTATTGAAATAGGATATATTAGGTAAATAGATCAATCATTTTTAAGTAGCAGCCAGAGGAATATTAGGGATGTTGTTTAAACAGTTCAGGTGTTGTCTTATGCCTGTGGGATGAAACTGTCCCTGAGTCTGGTGGTTTTTGTCCGGATGCCGTGGTAACGCCTCCCAGACGGCAGCATACAGCCGGAGGGATTTCTTCCTGAGGCGCTGGGAGTAAAGGTCACCCCTCTAATGTCAGAGCCAGGGGCGCCACCAGGGATTTTGGGCCCCATGAAAAGATATCACATTGGGCCCCACCAGGCACAGGCCACGCCAACCAAGCACAATGCTGTAACCACACCTTCAGAACCCAACCCACTCATTTATGCTTTAAATAACTCTACCTGTACAGGCTTGCATCTATCTTGTAGTCCAATACTAACTGCACAATATTTACTGACACTGAGCGGTGAACATATAACACTGTGCAGACGTGCAACATTATGCTGCAGTAAGGCAAGGCAAGGCAAGTTTATTTATATAGCACCTTTCAGCACCAGGCAATTCAAGGTGCTTTACAAAAAGAAGTAGAATTCACTATTTGATATAACACTAACATTCCTGACAATAGATCTCAATAGTCATCTTTTATGCACTGTAAAACCTGACAAGTTAATAGAACTCGTTTTTTGAAACTGATTACATCGACATTTTTGAGTACCTTAACTTAAATGTTTTAAATTAAAGTATAATCTTATCAATTGAGTTCTATTTACTAGTAATTTTTAAGTGACACAAACATATTGTTTTTAAGTTAAAGAAACATGGATATATTAAGTTATTTAAACTAATAATTTTTGTTAAAGGTGGGGTAGGTAAGTTTGATAAACCGGCTCGAGATCGCTAGAATTTGAAAATACACAACCGGAGAAAATCTGCCACTTCCTTACAGAGCCCCTCCTCCAACACACACGAACGCGCACATGACCAATGAGGGCCCGAGATCAGTTTGTGCCCCGAAGGCTGACAGTTGTACTTTTTACAGTATTACGGCTTCTACAGATGACGTTTTTTTTATGGATTTGTTGTCAAAGCACTTCAGATATTCATTGCTATCGGGATGTTAAGAGCATTCCATGGAATATAACAAAAAGTGTATCTCGAGCCGGTTTCTGAAACTTACCTACCCCACCTTTAACACTGTACATATAAAGATCAAGTATCTTTAACTTAAACATTTTCATATATCTTTAGCTATTTTGTTAGCACAGTAGATATGAAAATCAGGTAGATTTAAGTTAAATATTTGTATTATCTCTAAACCCCAATAGAGAGGCGAAGTCCCTCCCTTTCCGGGAGCCTCCATGGGACCCCGGAAGCGGATAATTATACATTGAAGTCAATGGAGAGAGAAAAGTTATCTTTTGATCCCGTTTGAATTGTGCCACGAATGACACATATGATGTTTGTCAATTTAAAAGAATATTTTGCAAGTCAAAAAAATAAAAATGTGTCGTAAAACTGTGAAGTTACACATTTTTTTGTGTGAAACCGCTGAGTGAACTACAGGTCTCTAGTCTCGCACAATACGCGTCACCATCACAAAGACGGCCATCACGTTAGCAAATTTCACCTGTTTCTTTCAGAATGAGGCGAAAAGTATAAAATGAGGTGAAAGTCACTACAAGTCTGGACACGTTGAGAGCTGTACATACACGAAAGGGGAGTTAGTCGGTTCTGTAAGAGCCAGCATGCGGGACCGGCTTTACAAGGTTTCGGTGAGTAACATGAGTGCAATGTGTAACGTTAATGTCAGCTAGCTAACATTAGCTAACAAGGTACACTAACGTGTTTTGTTTCAGTAACTAGTTTTCTCCTTAAGAACTTCGTGGTCTCTGTGTATGCTGTGGATAACATTAGTGTTCACAAGAACAAGGTACACTCCCGTGTTTTGTTTTAGTTGCTCTTCAGATTGAAGCGGCCAGTTTTATATCGACTATACAGTATGTGTGATCTCCTTTTACATCTCGTTGTGTCATTTGAGTTTATTTGCTGTGTGTAGATTCAAGGATTTCGGTGACATGAACATGACCATCGCGGAGGCAGTCCAGTTACCATCCTTCTGTCTCCGTGAGGAGGGTGGGTCATATATCACCCATACTGGCACCAGGTCCAAGGGCAGCTGCACATCACAGACCGGAGTCTCTGCTACTTTGTTGTGTGGACCAGAAGGAGGCGATCATCATCCTCATCCCCAAAGACCCTGCATGGCATGGAAATCTCCTCCTCCTGGAGAACTTCTACACCCAGCATATGCTCCCTGTGTTGGCCAGTAGAGAGGAGGACATTTAAATAAACATACTCTTAACACCCTCAGACTCTGCGTTGTGATTCGTATGTGTGATGGGTGTTATGCAGAGGGGAGGAACACAGGACACAGCAGATTGGGATTGTGGTGGAGACGCTGAGCAGTTATTTAATTGTTGCATGTAATTATTATTATACTGCGTGCTTCTTAGTTATTCCATCTTTTGCTGTAACATGGATCTGTATGTAACTCTATATTTACTTGTTATCTACCACACTCCCTTCTACATCATACACCATCATTATACATGATGGTGTATATAGGATATATATATATATATATATATATATATTTGTATACATATCTGTAAATTGTATAATTTAATTTTTCGTATTTGGGATTGTTGGAAACGTCTTTTTGATCTCTGTCTATAAACACAAACTGAGTAAGATTGACAATAAAGTTGAATTTGAAAAATATATATATTCTTTATGAAAATAGTTGACTGTTGGCGAAATGAATCCAAATTAAACGTTGGACTGAACTACAACTACGCCTTTAAATCTCTACGGACTGTTTTTCAGTGGGATGGCAAGTTCCTATCTTTAAACATTTATTAGTTTTTTCTCAGAACAGATTTGATTTTCTGAAGTTAATTTAACTTTGCCGACCATGTAAGGTCATTATTAACAAGGTACAATCAATTTGTTTAGGGTTGAATAAAATAATGATAAACATTTCATTTGGATAATTTACTGACAGAATAAGAAACTCAATGATGCTCTACTCACCTGTTCCTTTTTATAAAGTGAAACAGTTGAAACGATAGATTTTAGTAAACTTAAAAACAACCTTCTCCAAAAGCTATCAAGGAATATACCAATATTTGTTTTAGAACTTTATTACATATTATTTGTATATAGTTTGAATGATCCATAATTGACAGAAGCTTGTGTTTACACTGACCTGTTACTCATATATTAATGTCTTTGTAACTTCAGTAAACCACGACCTCACTCATTTCTTTCATTCATCACGGTTCAGTAAACTAAGTGATACATGAACCAGTTTAATAATTATAATAACGTAGGATTGCAACTCTTTGAAACTGTAGGTGGCTCTTAAAAGAGCCGTTGTGTTTGGGTGTGCTGGTCTCAGGTCAGTCTAAGCCAGGGGTGGGGAACCTTTTTCCTCTCAAGGGCCATTTCAATTTTTTCAACATCCTCCGAGGGCCGTACAAATTATTGACCTCTGCTTAAAAATCCTACAGCCCATTCATTTCGCCTTTCTTTCATGCTGGGCAAAGAAAAAGCAACCTCTTAATCCAGATATCTTGCTATGACTCGCGCATGCATTCACTGTGCACGGTTGTGGCATGACCACCAAACAGAAAGATATGGACACAAGATGTGTGCAAATGTATTTAGTTTCCTATCCATGTGGACATGATTTAAGTGGGGGGGGACCTAACCTCCTCTAGGGGGGTCCAGGGGCATGCTCCCCCGGGAAGATTTGTTTTTAAATATTGAAGTTGAAAGCATCAATCTGGTGTACTTTGAGAGCAAAATGAAGAGATCTATAGAAACATCTCTCAACACCCATTTGAAACAGAACTGTAAGCAGATTGACTTTTTCTTTATGGATATTTTACAAATCACTCTCCTTTCAAACTGTATTCTTGTTTATTAATAACAACTTCTTTTTTTTTTTACTGTCATATAGTATTGTACACCTGTTTACTTTATTCTCTTGTTTTTTGATAACTATAAGGATCATATAAAGATGTGCCTTTACCTCACTGGTTGGAGAAAAAGCTTCTTATATTCGTTAGCATAGCTAGCTAACCAGATGGTAATAACAACAAAGCTATTGACTGAATGATCAGTATGACAGATGAACAGATCGCCACTGGGTTTACAACTAAAGACACAGCCACGCAAAAACTGCAGCATGTGTACGGACTTATGGGTACTGCAATTGTGTTGAAGTCCTCGAGTGGCGTTCTGGTGCTCTCTGTCAGAATTGCACCCCTGTCAGACTACTAGACATATACCACGTGATGACCTATGGTGATGACACGTTAGGCTTGTGTTGTGTTCAAGGACCATGACTGTTGCCAGGAAAAACAGGCACTCGCTTGTTTAATTATTTTGCGGTCTAGATTTCTTTAATTTTTTTCTTTTTTGCGTGTGTTTATAAATTACCTCGAGGGCCATACCAAATGGTCTCGCTGGCCGTATACGGCCCGGGGGCCGGAGGTTCCCCACCCCTGGTCTAAGCCCTCTCTCCGCGGATGCAGCGGGCCAGCTGGGTGTCCTTGGGCATGATGGCGACCCTCTTTGCTTGGTTCATCTTACTGGGGGCAGCTACATGGATGTCGGTGCAGTCCACAGTCATTGTGCAGTTGAAGGCAGAATGGATGAAAGCAGAATCAATTTATTATTGACTCCGAATGAAGCACAACTTCATGTCATACAATACATTGACTTTATTTGTAATTGTGTAAAAAAATAAAGCATTGATTAGCAAGCAGGACCTGCAGGAACAGAGCACTGGTGATGGATGGAGCTGGGAAGAGAGAAGAATAAAGAAAACAGAACAACTTTATTATCGGATATTAAAAATTCAATTTCAAAACAAGTTGCCTCTCCTACAGTTTTCTAGTATGTAAAGATGATTTCACATGACCTATGCAAAATATCACACTCAATACATGTGTGTCTCTGGGGGGTGCATTGTGCCTTTGATGTATATACAATTTAAATAATATACCATAACCAAATACTATTACGTACAGTGGAAATCAGGTTGCCAGGGCAGGTCAGTGTGCATGTTCCTCAGGGTCTCAGCAGCTACAGGTGAGGGAAAGAAAATAAAAGAGAAAAAGGTCAGTAACAACACTTTAAAGTAACAACAATTTGAATAATTATCCCTTCTAATAATTTTCTCTCAGTAATCACTCAACTACTGTCTTTCCAACAAACAGATTGACTCACCCTTACTGTCATCACAATGAAACACGTCCAGAAGAATGTCATGCAAAGCTCCCTGCCTGCCTTCGACTCTCCCTGACTGCTTCCTTAGCACCCGGTGGATGGCGCAGTAGGCTACTCTTCAAATGTTTCACGAAATACTTACCATCATGACTACTCTTACTGTTTAAAATGTTGGTTTACTTCATGTAATAAAATAATAACTTCATGGTAAGGCTACTAAAAATGACAAGGCTAAGTAATGTAATGCTAACTAACGTGCTCGCTACTAGCTAGGTAGCTAACTTGACTATGTTCCATGCAAAACATGTGTATTACCTGATATGTCTGATCCAGCGACTCCTGGTCCTTTCATCAGACGGGAATCGATAGAACGAGCAAGTGGTATGATCACTTATGTGATTACAACCTGGTTCAAAGCACACAGGCATCTTGTAAAAGTGAATTTATTTATCTCTTATTTATTGGAGGGAATAAATCAGTTATGAAATCTTCTTCTTCGCTTTAATTACGAGTCGCAACCACTTGGAGCATTATCGCCTGTGACATCACTTACGCGACCCAGAATGGGATTTGTAGTCTTTATAGTCGCGTATTTTTCATAGTCTTATATTTTAACAGTTTTACGACAAAATGTGACTTTTTGACATGAACTATGACAACATCATATGTGTAGTTCGTGGCACAATTCAAATGGGATCAAAAGATACGTTTTCTCTCTCCATTGAATTCAATGTAAATTTTTCGATTCCGGGGTCCCATGGGCCGGAAGTAGATAGGCGTGACTTCGCCTCTCTATTGCTCTCATGTCAAGAAGCATCAGATCAGTGCATGCACTGCCTCGTCAGTCAATCAGTGAGCGATACACAGTAAGGGGGCGGGGTGAGTATCTGAGGATTTCATCGGAGGATGGTCAAGTGGTTCCTCGGTTATCGCTCCTCCATGATCGCTCCTCGCTCCTCGATCCTCGGTCCTCCGGCAGAAATAAGAGCCATGGGACGGTACTCAAGATGGCAGGCAAATCAACTTCCGGTGAGACCGAGGAGCAAGGAGCGAGGAAATGAAAATAGTCGACCTGAGAAGCAGCCTATGGGTGTCAGTACCAGATGTGTTCGGGCTACCAGATATGTTCGGGTGTATTTCCGTCGCACCCGTCATCCGTCATATCCGTCAACTCACCTCCCTCTGCTCCCAGCGCTACTGCCCACACCGGCCGTCTGCGGAACTGCAGCCAGAGGAACTCGGGACAGCTTGTTATGTGTGGGGTGCTATGGTGGGGTCCCATGTACTTGTGCACATAAATAATGTTTCTAATTATTTACAATTAAAAAATATATATTCTGCGTTACTTTAGCCAACACTTTTATAAGGGCACTAGATTAGATAATTATGTTGTGAAAACGTGTGCAAAGTCTCCGAAAATCCTAAAAATAAGCTCATATTTGAATTCCCCATAAAAAAAACACATCATTCAGTAAAAACAAGGCCCCATTGATCATCTACTCTCTGACACGATTCCAGGGATGCTTGGCTTGAGTTTCTACCACCAGGGAAAGTGGACAAAAGTGCCCGAGATCAGCCTCTTAATTTACCCAGGGCCTAGTGCTTAGTTTTGGGCATGAAAATTCAGGAAACTCCCCTGAGTATTTTATTAAATATCTGAACTTTGGAGAGGAGTTGGGGGACACACGACACATAAAATCACATCTACAGATCAAGACGAAGCGAATGGAAGTACTCCTAGCATGTGAAAATGTTTGTGAAAAACGTGTGCAAAGTCTCTGAAAACGGAGCAGTGGCTGTGATGCTAGCTTTGCGGCTAGCGGTTAGTTGTTGTTGTTTGAAGTTGTTGCTATAGAAACAACATGACGGAGAAAAAATTCATATCTTCTACATATAATAACGAACAAAGTAAAGAATGAAGTGTAGGCTATGCCTGTTTGAAGTTGTTGCTATGGAATCAACATGACGGAGAAAAAGTATAATCTTCTACATATAATAACGGACAAAGTAAAGAATGAAGTGTCGGCTATGTTTAAATGTTCGGAATTTGACAACGAAGGATCACTTCTTCTTCAACGCAGGGAAGGTTTTGCAGTACGCAGTCTACTGTCCCGCAGCTGCTGCCTCTCTGTTGGACTCCGGTACTACAGTTACTGCGAACGCAGTAACCACGCCGCAGTAACCCCCGTCGTGCGGGCCGGATGAGAATGTCTGGCGGGCCGGATGTGGCCCGCGGGCCGCCAGTTGGTGGTCACTGCTTTAAAGCATATGAAGAGTTTGGTTCCAAAATGCGATAAACGCCGAAATCAGTATTGTATTTCGTCGGTATTGAAAAGTCAACATTCAATTTTCCGCAAAACGCGATATCCGCCGTGTTATTCTGTCCTATTTTCTCACTTTCTTTCCAAACAGCGACAAACGCCAGTCTCCCTTCTCTACAGAATGCGAGTAAACAATAATGGCGGCACCCAGAATGTACCGGCTTTCGTCATTATCTACTTCAACAAACAATAAAAACATGAATACTTTTGACGGCATTGATGAACCTGTGGTGGTTTCTGCGGTGGGGAAGAAACGCAAGCCATCGAAATGTAATCATGTACGTGAGGAGATTAAGAAAATGAGACACTCGGGAGGAGGAAAAATGCCGACTGTCGCTTGTTATCATTCTCATACAAAAGCAAACTTCTGTCACGCAGACACATTGACCCCAGGGGATCTATTACAAAACTTTCAGTGTTTTTACTCTGGATCTACTCAAATCGAGCAGGATCAAGTCCCGGTGTTCCGGTTTAACTGGTTCCCCGATCAACTGGTTGACAGATGTGGAGGCGTGGCCTTCGACATGAAATACACATTTCGATCGCTTCTTCTGTCGTTTACATACATCTTTTGGTATAGTTGGCTGGAGAGGAACACTTTGAGGCACATTCAGTACCAGTGTGTGAGGTTGTGGTTACGATGGCGATATCCGGACGCGAACAGCGAGGACTACAAAAAGAACAACGAGTTGACTGGGGATGTCTGTTCAAAACATTGCGAGCTCCAATAAATCATTTAAACCAGCTATTGTTGGCAGACTTATCACTGAATATCGTTCTTAATGTGATACCAAGTCCATCTGAGACCTGTGTACACCTTCAGACAGCCTCCCAGTGAAGCGGACGTTGTTTACTCACAGTTTGAAAGCAGCGTGGAGAAGTCTTCAGCTGTGTTAAACTTTGATCCTCTCAGGTAAGCTGTGATCCTCTCAGGTAAACTGTGATTCGCTCAGGGAAAATGGGATCCGCCCAGATTAAACTGTGTTACATCTTCTGTGGCTATCTACCAGCGATCATGTTGAATATGAAAGACACACACATAGATCCCTTATAAAAACGGCATTCTGCAGCACTCATCCAGATAAGATGTGACTGTTAACTCGTTTTGCAAAGATAGCAGCAGAAATGTCATTGCTGCATGTGCAGGGATATTTAGACTTTAAAATGCTGATGGGTCATTAATCTTGGTCTCGGCAAACAATATTAGGAATCCTCTATTCAAACTACATAATATTCAGTGTCCATCGACATGAAAATAACAAAAAAGTTCATGCTGGACTCAAACCCGAGTCCCAACAGCAAAAGCCACTCCAGCCCTGCACTTTATGAGTGCGCCACAGATCAACACGACTTATCGAACCACCACACTATAATATTTTAGATTAACCTTGTTAAAAAGTTCCAGAAAAATGCAACCCGACCATCATTTATAATGTGAGCGAATGTATGTACACTTTAAGCCATATAATATACATATTATAATATAGTATACTGACTGAGGTCTGTATCAAGCCTCATTAAGACCCACCGAGATCAGATATCCTAGTTTATACAAGTATAAACGGGTATCAAATCGACATCATATTAATAACGATATATACAAATGTAAGACTGACAACAAGAATAGTTTGTAAAGGATTTATTGACGTTAGAATTATTAACAAAGCACTTATATACTAATAAAGGAATGGCTTATCTAAAGTGAGTAGCACTTGAAATGTTTTGCTCTATGAAACCTGATGTACTTATATGATTCTGTTTTCTTCAAGTGTGTATCTTCTTGGTCTTATGCACTTATTGTAAGTCGCTTTAGATAAACGTGTCAGGTAAATGCAATGCCATGTAATGTAATTGACGTGAGTGTTTTGAACACTGTTATTTTATTTTTGATTCTCTGGGAGGCATCGTGTTGATCCGTGGCGCACTCATAACGTGCAGGGCTGGAGTGGCTTTTGCTGTTGGGACTCGGGTTTGAGTCCAGCATGAACTTTTTTGTTATTTTCATGTCGATGGACACTGAATATTATGTAGTTTGAATAGAGGATTCCTAATATTGTTTGCCGAGACCAAGATTAATGACCCATCAGCATTTTACAGTCTAAATATCCCTGCACATGCAGCAATGACATTTCTGCTGCTATCTTTGCAACACGAGTTAACAGTCGCATCTGATCTGGATGAGTGCTGCAGAATGCCGTTTTTATAAGGGATCTATGTGTGTGTCTTTCATATAAACATGATCGCTGGTAGATAGCCACAGAAGATGTAACACAGTTTAATCTGGGCGGATCCCATTTTCCCTGGGCGAATCACAGTTTACCTGAGAGGATCACAGTTTACAGTTCACAGCTGAAGACTTCTCCACGCTGCTTTCAAACTGTGAGTAAACAACGTGCGCTTCACTGGGAGGCTGTCTGCAGGTGTACACAGGTCTCAGGTGGACTTGGTATCACATTAGGAACGATATTCAGTAATAAGTCTGCCAACAATAGCTGGTTTAAATGATTTATTGGAGCTCGCAATGTTTTGAACAGACATCCCCAGTCAACTCGTTTTTCTTTTTGTAGTCCTCGCTGTTCGCGTCCGGATATCGCCATCGTAACCACAACCTCACACACTGGTACTGAATCAGACCCGGCGCCAGAACAAATCTAAAGGGAGGGCCTATGATTTTCATGGGAGGGCCCACAAAACCGTCACGTGCTGCGTGCCTGCGGCACAATATATATCAAACAGCGAGGCCAACAGCATTGCGTAAAGACGCACACTTATCGCATATACATACACAAATAAAGGGCAACATAGAAACCACTTTTGAAACATTGTGTGCGTGGCAGCACAGACACTGGTAAATCACGAGCAAGGCACACTGGTTAAGGATGGCAGCTTCCTGTACACTGCACTGCACTGCACAATACACTGCATCCCCTATCTCTTCGACAATATGCTCAGTCACTAAGGTGCTCATTATTTCTATTATGGCATTTTGCATGTCGTGAGAGGTGTGTGTTGCTGTGTGGGGAATGCTTTCCATTATTTTGGCCAACTCTGCATCTTTGTGCAGCGTATACTCAAACAGCGATAGGAAGAGCCCACTGCCTGACTCGGACATGCTGTGGAGTGCATCGTGGTCACCTCTGAGAGGGAGTTGGTTGACAGCTAAAAAAGCTATCATATCAACGACAGCTGACACGTAATAACGGCTCCGTGCCAGCTGATCTGTGTGCACCAAAGTACTAATTTCCTTATTTGTTTCCTCGCGTATCTGTCTCTCTCTCCACAAACTCTCACATGAAATGTGTTCTTTTGATGCGGCATGCCTTAGCAGTCCTTTATCAGTCTGTAATGCGTGTTTCCAGTCGCAAAAACCTTTGACAGTAAAAGCCGCATCAGATGAAGACGTAGGCCTATTCACTTTAAACTGTCTACAGGGGAAACAAAAGGCTGCGTCTGCTTTTAAAGAATATTCAAGCCATGGTCTGTTGTTGTACCATGCAGCGGCAAAAGTGCGCTTCTTCCCTGAAAACAATCTCCCTGGATAACGATCCAGTTTCACCTGGCTGGGTTTATTAACCCCAAAATCATCTGGGGCTGTTGGTCTTTGAGCGGTTGCTGGCCCAATAGTACCTTGATGTGCTGCGAGGTAGCGTCTGTAGTGGAGGCACCGGCACGGAGCAGGAGGAGGAGGATGCTGGCGGGTGTGGTACAGGGTGTGGCAACGCAGGTGGTGATGGTAGGGGCACAAGGAGCTGTGCCTCGGAGGACGTTGTTGGTGGCGGACGCCTCGATGAGTCAAGGATTGGGCTCGCTAACTCAGCCCCGGGGTTTGCCGAGGTCAAGCTTGTGAGATTAAGGCGTGCTGCTGCAGCGGCAGGTGCAGGTCGCCAGCAGCACCATCGGCTGCAGTTATTTCATCGCTATTTCGTTTGAATACATTCTTATATCTTTTAAGCCAATTTCTGATGTCCATGTTGTAATTCAAACAGAAATGGGAGTCTAGAGAATGCACAATAAACAAATCCAGAATTGGCGGCAGAGTTTGACGCTGTGATTGGTCTAAATGTGGACGAATCACAAATCACAACAGACACATGAATTTATTTGACGTAGCCTGCGATTTTTTTTGTAGTTACTATCTGACATCACATACATCGTAGCATAAAAGTTCACAGTTTATTTATAATTTAAAAAATGTAAAATAAAAATGTTTTAAAAAAAATTAAATGTTATAAATAATTTTTAAAAACGTGTTTATTGGGGGAGGGCAGGAATTTCAAATGGGAGGGCCTGGCCCTCCTTGGCCCTCCCACGGCACCGGGCATGTACTGAATGTGCATCAAAGTGTTCCTATCCAGCCAAATATACCAAAATATTTATGTAAACGACAGAAGAAGCGATCGAAATGTGTCGAAGGCCACGCCTCCACATCTGTCAACCAGTTGATCGGGGAACCAGTTAAACCGGAACACCGGGACCATCTAGTATTTAGCTCGGGCAATGAAGACTCTTCTTGTCTGTCACATAAGTGGCGCAACTGAAGCGGTATTGCGCTAATAGGAAATGATTTTGACCGAAGAGATTTAGATTTGCCGGCTAACTGGGAACTCTGTTACTGTTATGTATTTTTGCACAGTTTCAATATGAAAAATAAAATAGATCTATTGCATTTTGGAGGGAAACAAACGTGTCATGGATTTATTGCATTTTGGGGAAAAAATAATCAGTTTTTTAAATAAATATTTGAAAATCTAATTCTGGATTTTAATTTGTAATGTTATTATAACCTCAAGATGCTATGTGAAAGTTTGAAACAGAAAATAGTGGTTTTCACTTGCCACTTTTCTTGGTAAAGAAAATACATTTTTACTCAAATTAATCAACATGGATTTATAGCGTTTTGGAACCAAACTCTTCATATTATAAATACATTTGGAGTCTTTTAGACAATAATGCCACAAGTAAACACTATTCTTTAACTTTAATTGTTTTTTTGTTACTGTTTTGGCTGAAAATTCTGCATGTTTGAGGACATTTTGACAACAGAGAACATTTAATGCAAAGTTTAACTTTAAATATAATATTATGAGGTATGTTGGTCATTAGCAGTACTTTGTGTGTGTTTCAAAACTTGATCATGTAACTTCAAGACCTACAAAGCAGCTAAAAATACCTCTTTATTACTCTTATTACATTATTTATTGAAGTATTTAAAATGCTTTTGTTTTTGTTTTATCTCAATATCTGCCTGAACTTAAAAAGCTGGAGGAAAACAGAGGTCATATCACACAACTCATTCCCTCACCTTTGTCTTTATTTCAGTCTTTTTAAACAGTTGTTGAATTAATTTGAACCTTTGAAAATAATAAAAGACAAAATAAACACTTTTGCACCAACACTTTACATTTCCATGCTTACTTAAATTCTTATCGCTTCGAAATAGTTAATGATTTGGTCAATTGGGTGCACCAGAAGCCTTAAATGCCTCACAAAAACAATATAGAATATAAAATGAAAATACTCAAAATAATAAATAATTATCCTTCTATCTATTGATGCAATTGTTATATTTAATTATTATCTGTTATATTGAAATTTGTCTTCACAAACAAAGATGCATTTTTATAAAAATAAGATTCTTGGATTTCTGCAAAAATAACATGGTTCTGCCGTTGCCTAGCAACCAACAGGCCGGCCTCGTTTGGGGGCGGAGCCTAGCGAACGTTCTTTGGTTCTGATCTCTGACGTCAGTTCTGTAATGGCTTTGAGGTGTAAATGACGTCACAACAGAGTTTGCAAATAGACCCTGGTTCCACTGCAGTTCACTTCTTCTCAATTTACTGAGCGAGCCAGACGTATTTCTACCCAGCAGACAATTTTACAGACAGCATCCACAGATAATCCAGCATTACAGCATTAATTAATAACATTATTAATTTGTTAGTTATTAGCATTATTAATTAAGCAGCAGACCATTTTACAGACAGAATCCAGAGATAATCCATATCATTAATTAATAACATTATTAATTTGTTAGTTATCAACACATTTTAAATAATTACCATGTCTAGAGCAGGAAGTTCTCTGGCAGTGAAGATGTCAGACATCGCAGTGGACGACATTCGTCCATTGTTTGTCAACTTTTGCAAAGGGATGAGTGTGGAGCAGTGGGATTTGCTGGATCAAGGATCATCGGACGATGCCGTAAAAATGATTGTGGCAGAGCTGATTTTGAAGTGTGTCAAGTTGGTGACAGAAGCCTTCCTAGCTATTTGTAATGTCACAAAAACGGGCGTTTCTGAGGAGAATGTTCGGTCCTGTGTGGGCAACATACTACCTCAGACTTTTGCTGATGTCCTGGATGTGAAAGTCCCTGACGACTGCGAGAGCGCAGCAAGCTTGACCGAAATGATTGTCCAGGAAGTTATGGAAAGCGCCAACTCTATACTCAATGCCAGTGCGGATAATTCGGAGAACGTATATAGGCGTGTCACTCCCCCCAACAGACTTGGTGTTATGGTCCGTCATGCCTGCGACATGTTGAAAGCCTTCCTGGCTAAGATGAAAGGCTTTTTCCGATTGCCAGAAAGAACAGAAAGCCAGGAGGCCTTTATTGAGGTGAGCGATAACGGTTTAGAGGAGGAAGTTACCAGCAACAAGAGCTGGCAGCCTGAGACCTCAGCCAAAGGCTCAATCCAAGCCTCAGTGGATCGATCTGTTTGGTCCAGCATTTCAGTTACTGGATCTGTTCAGTCCAGAGCTTCAGTTACTGGGTCTGTTCAGTCCAGAGCTTCAGTTACTGGGTCTGTTCAGTCCAGAGCTTCAGTTACTGGGTCTGTTCAGTCCAGAGCTTCAGTTAATGGATCTGTTCAGTCCAGAGCTTCAGTTACTGAGTCTGTTCAGTCCAGAGCTTCAGTTACTGGGTCTGCTCAGTCCAGAGCTTCAGTTACTGGATCTGTTCAGTCCAGAGCTTCAGTTACTGGATCTGTTCAGTCCAGAGCTTCAGTTAGATCTGTTCAGTCCAGAACTTCAGTTATTGAATCTGTTCAGTCCAAAGCTTTAAGCAGCAGGTCTGTTCTGTCCATGAACTTAGGCCTCTCAACAGGGTCAGAAGAAAGCTTCGCGATTGAAACCGAAGCTGTCCAGAATATCATTATAAAAGAGTTCTGTGGAATAGAAGAACCTCTTCTAGATAATATGAAAGACACGGAGATTGAGGTTCTTAAATCGGACACCTCCGAGTGGATCAATAATATTTCAGCAGAAATAGTAAGGTCCATCATTGAAGAGACTAATAGCCTGGAGGTTAGAGATTCTGAAAGAGACATTTTCAAGCCCGAAGCTATGCCCGAACTGTGCTTGATAGGAGTCTGCACAAAGATCAAACACTTTTTTGCCAAACAGTTTGCCAAACTGTCAATTTATCGGATGGCGACAGACATGAAGGAACAATTCTGCCCTGAATCCCACGTTGAGACAGTGGCGTCGATGACGTCCTTCGCTGAGGAGGTAGAGGAGCTGCTGAGGAACGAGTCTGAGGAACAAAAAGACAATGAGATCGAGGTGTATTTAGGACTACAAAACCTTTTAGAGGGAAAAAGCCTGATGTTCAATGAAATGCTAAGTGATCTCCTCTTCAACAACACCACAAAGGGGATGATAGAACCAGAGATTGTCCCAGGGGTAAGACGAATATTCGTTGCCCCTCCGCGTGAAGCCATGCTGCAAGAAATTCGAGCTAAACTGTTACACTTCTTTGGACTGTTCGGGTGGTGGATGACCCACCAGGCTGGCAGCCTCAGCGACAGAGTGGAGATTGCGTTGAATGCACCTGACTTCCTGACACCAGCAGACACTGTGTATGGTGCCAGTCACTCTGCGTACTCAAGTGCAGAATTGGGGAAGGAGACATCTCCAGAGAAAATCAAAATGTCGGTCCAGGTACTTGTGATGAAGCTGGTTTCACGGATGTATAACAAATCAAAGGAGAACAGCTCACTTGGAAATCCAAAGGCCGTCGCAGAGAACCTCTTTGAGAGAGTATGGGCCAAAGTGGAGGGAGAAGATTTCAAAATCACCACCGCAACCTTCAAGACTATAGACAAGCTCGTTTACAAAGAACTATGCCATCAGTGGGACGGAGCGACGAGGGTGCTGGTTAAAGTGAATGAACTAGAACAATTATCGGATGATGTAGTGGCCTCCATCTTCAAATACCACCTGACGAACCAACCAAAGAAGAGAGGCGGCGTCGGCAGGTTCTTCCATGGTGTAGGCCGAGCGATCATGAAGCCTTTCAGACGCTCTCCTGCAGCTGCTTGGACTATTTAGGGGAATTATTTATTATTTAGCACTCAGGGTACAGGGTTTTTTTTCTGGGTGTTTCTGTTTTTTAAAATTGAAATGTAAAATTATTGTTGTCAACTAAACTAATACAGTTATGTGACTAATATATTTCATTAAAGTCGAGGTTTAGTTTTTTCAGCAGACAGGGTTTTCTCCGGGTGATTCCGGTTTTTCCCACATTACTCAAAGTAAAAAAAAAAATATTGTAATTGAATGTTCTGCTTGCTGTCAGAGCTGTGAATATGCATACAGGGTTTTCTCTGGGTGTTTACGGTTATATTATTGTCTGTCAACTGAACTAATACAGTTATGTGAAATCTGTTAACTAATACGCATCAAAGTAATACCAATAAATATTGTAATTGAATGTTCTGCTTATGTCTCTGTGATTTGCCGTCAGAGCTGTGAATATGCAACACAGTCTGTTTCAACCAAGTCAAAGTGTTTGTAGGAAATACAAACAAAAAGTGTGTCTGTGGGTGTTGGTTGGATTATTTTGTATTCTTACGTCATTTGCTGTCCTCAATACAGGTTGGACCCTGATTAACATTGGAAGAGGAACAGACATTATCTCCCTCTTTAAGCTAAAACTGAGTTTTAAAACAGTATCTTACAAATAGACACTGGGTTTTGTTAGAAATTAAAATCAATGTTTTATGGCATAATGTACCTTAAACATACCGTCAGTTTAAATGCTATTTTATTCTGGAAAAACCCGGAAGTTCTCAATACCAAGCTTTTATTCTGAAAATCCGTCATGACGACATCCGGGACTACTGCCCATTAGTATCATTAAAGTGGCTATTGACGCCGTTAACATGTATTAAATATAAAGTTATGAAAGAGATAAGGAGGAGAAAAGGCATGTGGAAGTAAGCAATGAATATAAAATGTCGAAATCCTCTGTTTAACGCGATATCGGACACGAACGAGGGGGGAAGTCCCCTACGTCACTACAGCTCCCAGAGAGGAGGAGCGAACAGCCAGAAGCGGGAAAGACGAATGCTTGGAACTCTCTTCTGCACGGCCACCAAGGGAGAGGAAGCTGCAGACTTTCTCTCCTGACTGAACAATATCCTGCTTGTAACATTACCGCGCTTTTTATTAATTAAAGTACCAATTTTGAACCTTCTCAGAGACTCCATTTAGTCTCCTTTTTAAGCTTCTCTACCTGGACGCGAGAATAACGAACACAGCATAACAGTTTTGAAACAATAATCACCTATTAACTAGACACTAGCTTTTTGACAGTCTGTGGAAAAATAAATGATGGTTTAAAGACATTTGTGTCCATAAGGGTCTGAGTGTTTATATATTGGATCCACAGTTTGTTATGGACTTCATGTAGGAGCTGAGGAGGACATTTCAAAAATAAAATAGGGACTAACAACATCATCAGAACCGCAGTGACGCGTCCTAAAACCCGGAAGTAAGTTAGCATTTTTAGCACTTCCGGTTCCTTCGTCAAAAAGCAATGCATTTTCTCCATAGGGTTTTGGAAAATAGCTCGAAATAAGGTCTGTGGTTGACACAAATTTAAGAGATAAATCACGTTTTGTTCTACGACATTAAATACATCAGCAGTGACCCCACTGGTGATTTTTGAAGAGTTTACGTGTCTGAAAAACGATGGTTGTTACCGAGTGGCTGAATAGGACTACAGAAGTGGTCGAGGCCGTTGTATGTCATTACGCCTAACACGTAAACACTCCAGCTAAGTTTGTTTTCCTTCGTGTTCTGCTTGAAAGCAAGTACCTGCCTATCTTTAGTATCTGTATATCTATATCTGACCATTAGAATCTGTATTTTTGAAATTGTCGTTTTTAGCACCGTAGTTTTACAAATTATAGAATAATTAATTACCGGTGTTTTCCAAGTTTACTCGGCAGTTTGTTTGTTAGCTAAAGCTAGCTAAAGCTAGTGCTACTAGTTGCTACACAATGGTTTGTTGCTTTGCTCCGGGTTGCAGCCACAGGTCTTCGCATTGAACGTGCTCGTTCTATCGTTTCCTGGCCAATGTTTCCAAAGGAGAGTCTGGATTCTTGCCATGAGGTAAGCTGACGTTACATTTTTGTCCATGTCATGTGAAATGTAAAATGTAAATGATGGATAGTGACTTATCGCCGTTCGTTTCGTTTTAGAGATGGCGTGCTGAAAGAACCGCAACTAAGTAAAGATACTGACTACAAGTGGCTTATATGATAAGTCTAATTAGTACAAGCCAGAGCCGTATAATAGAAGAGTTACGACAACGGAAGTCCAAAAACGGTTATCGTCACGTGGTTCATGTAGACGAGGATCGTTACCCGGAAGTCCATGGCGGGCAATGTGAATGCATTGAAAACAGGAGATAGAACTACGATTTTTGGTAATTATTAGTGAATAAAAGTTTTGATTTGCAATATTTATACAACAAATCGATATGTGTATGTATTACATCAATATGTTTCAAAAAATAATAGAATTTGCTAATATTAAGTGATAATATTAGGATTAGTGGAAACAACTAGTGTACATGTTACTAACAGTGCCTTGGTTAAAGAGCCTGTTGCTGTTTATTTATAGCTTTGAATTCTTTCAAACCAATAGTATCTTCTTAAACTTGTATGGTAGTCAGGAGCATCACTTTCTAATGTGTATTGATATATTGAGAGGGAGGGGATCTAAAGTAATGCTTTAAAATTCAGATTAGATTAATGTCTACCATTTTCTTAAATTCATGGTAGTTTCAGTATCCCCATGGTAATTGAGGACACAAGTTATCTAAATGACTAATGTCATCTTTATGGCTTTCAGAAAGGACAGGAGACCGACAGGTGACTATCAAAGTACTAGCAGCAGCAGCATGATGATGATGATGATGATGATGATGATGATGATGATGATGATGATGATGTTAAATGTGTTGCTTTAGGGACATCCATTGCAAATACATGGAATTCAATAAACATTGAATAGCATATCATGCAGTTTGTCTGTGCCTTTTCCTCCGTGTTGTCCTGGTTTGCTGTGCTGCCTCCTAGTCGCCAGCATGGTTTGCTGTGCTGCCTGGGGATGCTCCAATCGCTCAGAGAAAGGAGTACGAATGTACGGCTTCCCCACTGACACAGAGCGGAGGAAGCAGGAGCAATTTCACGACCAACAGCAACAAAATATGTGATTTATATACAAACACTGCATTTGCACTTTTTCACAAAACGAAAACCACACCATTGGGAAAGATTAATGTTTTGTATAATACAAAAAAACAGGGAAAGGCTTGAAAAACACAGAGTTGAGACTCAGGGTGCAAGGTGAGGGTCTCAGTGCAGGTATTCAGGCTCCGTTGAATCCCCCTCTGGTTCTTGTGCTGAGAGAGGGAGTAACAGACAGGAGAAAGGGTTATACACACCTATATAGCACACCTGTTGGATGGGAAATGCCTTGGGGAGATAAGGTGTGGTCTTTGTTCCCAACTGAAGTTATGGAACTTTATTATTTGTGAGTTTAACAAAGTATGACAAATGGCATCAGTAACAGATGTGATATGAATTTCTATAAAGTTGTCTCACATTCTTGGTCATATTTTATATACAGTATGTAATGAGTATAACATGTCCAGTAAGTATAAAGTGTTTCCTAATACTGTGTATTCAACCACTATGGAATATGTATGTGGGCAGACAAAACTGAGTTGTTCTGTGTGTGAAGTAACCTCAAGTCACTCCACAGGCACATTTTGATGCAGACCAGTTTGTCAAGACAAAAAAGGGCAAGACTAGGCTGAGAGCAGAGGCTAGACCCACCATCTTCGTGCATTTTATCTTCAGTAGACTGGACTACTGCAATGGTGTCTTCACAGGTCTCACTAAAACATCTATTAGAAAGCGGCAGCTGATTCAGAACGCCGCTGCTCGAGTCCTCACTGACACTAAGAAAGTGGATCACATCACTCCAGTTCTGAAGTCTTTACACTGGCTTCCTGTGTGTCAAAGAATAGATTTCTAAATACTGCTGCTGGTTTATAAAGCACTGAATGGTTTAGGCCCAAAATAAATGTCTGACCTCCTGCTAAATTATGAACCATCCAGATCAATCTATCAATCAATCAATGTTTATTTATATAGCCCATATCACAAATGTTACATTTGTCTCAGTGGACTTCACAGTGTGTACAGAATATCAGTATGACAATACGACACCCTCTGTCCTTACATCCTCTGTCCTTAGACCCTCACATCGTACAAGGAAAAACTTCCAGAGAAAACGCACAGTTTAAAGGGAAAATGGGAGAAACCTCAGGGAGAGCAACAGAGGAGGGATCCCTCTCCCAGGACGGACAGACGTGCAATAGATGCCGTGTGTAAATTGAAAAGATAATACATTTGCAACATAGGTAGTCCAAATGTTTGTATAATAGGAAGATGAATCCACGAGGATATCCATCCAGGACCGATGATCCAGGACCGATGATCCAGGACCACAGCCACGACTCGCGATCCAGGACACAGGACCGCAGGATCATCCATGACTCCGGATCCCGGCGTATATCGACACCAAAAAGAAAGACATTTGGGGAAGCTGGGTTAATCGGAACATGAGAGGACACAGGTACAGACAGAGAGAAGGAAGAAGTAAGATGTCCCCCGACAAACTAAGCCTATATCAGCAAAACTAGGGGCTGAATCTAATCAGCCCTAACTATAAGCTTTATCAAAAAGGAAGGTCTTAAGCGCACTCTTAAAAACGGATAGGGTGTCTGCCGCCCGAACACAAACTGGAAGCTGATTCCACAAATGTGGAGCTTGATAAGAAAAGGCTCTGGCTCCCATTGTACTTTTAGAGATTCTAGGAACAACCAACAACCCTGCATTCTTGGAACGCAATGCCCTAGTACAGGGGTCGGCAACAGGCGGACCGGATCCGGACCCAGACGCCGACCTATACGGACCCGGAGCTATAATCAATACATCAATAGGGGATTTTTCGGCTCTTCCCGCTTTTTTAACGCTGATTTGGGTGACTTGTGTAATTCGTGGAGAACCGAAGAGTTTTTCGTTTGGGAGGGGGGGGGGGGAGTCCGTCAGTCTGACTGACAGACAACTTCTCACTTCAAAAAAGAAGAAGAAATCTAGACACGTGGTATATGTCTCGTATGAAAGAAGTGCTGACAGAGAGCACCGGAATTAATTGGATGGGACTTGATTGGAGTCAATATTAGAGTAATTTTCTCATTTGTTTAAATATATTTGGCCTTTGTTTATGTGATTGAATGATTTACTCAAATAAAAAGGTTGATGAATTATGATCTAATGATTTGTATGATGTTTTATTTATGTTAAAGGTCACTTTGAATGATTTTAATGATAATGTAGAAAAACTAACATTTTAAATTCGGGACGGTCCACATTAATTTCGGGACGGCTTAGATCGTATTTCGGGACGGTTCCGGGAGGATGGGGAAAAAAGTTAGTCGAGAGCCCTGACCGCGACGTCATCTATTTCTGGATCCTCAGACTGCTCTACCTGATGACAAGAACAGATACACGTTACCCATTACCCCAAATTGCCTTAGCTATCTCAGAAATATGTTTGCTGAAAAACACATCAGTGACATATCACATCAAATAACATAATGTTTTGAGCATAACGTGGGTTTAAGGAAACGCCTATTCGCATTGCACCAGAAACTTCAGCCTCTAAAATAACCAATCAGTTGACATAAATTCTTTCTACAGAAAAAATATGTATAACCTTCATAAGGGTATTATTTATTGCATCACTGTATTAGACTGTTACTATTAGCTAGTTGTACCTAATAAACTGGAAACTGAATATATATTTACTACACATACAAAAAAATATGGGGAACACTAGAGATTATTTTGTATTGAACACTGGTGCTGCAGGAAAGAAAGCCCTCTCTTGATTGTGTGTGTCTGTGTATGTGTCTGTGTGTGTATCTATGTGTCTGTGTCTGTGTCTGTGTATGTATGTGTGTTGTGTCTGTGTATGTCTGTGTGTCTGGTTGTATGTATGTGTGTCTGTGTCTGTGTATGTGTGTCTGTGTCTGTGTATGTATGTGTGTGTCTGTGTCTGTGTATGTATGTGTGTGTCTGTGTCTGTGTATGTATGTGTGTGTGTGTCTGTGTATGTGTGTGTGTCTGTGTCTGTGTCTGTGTGTCTGTGTCTGTGTATGTATGTGTGTGTCTGTGTCTGTGTATGTGTGTATGTCTATGTATGTGTCTGTGTATGTATGTGTCTGTGTATGTATGTGTCTGTGTATGTATGTGTCTGTGTATGTATGTGTCTGTGTCTGTGTCTGTGTCTGTGTCTGTGTCTGGTCTGTGTCTGTCTGTGTCTGTGTCTCTGTCTGTCTGTCTGTCTGTCTGTCGTCTGTCTGTCTGTCTGTCTGTCTGTCTGTCTGTCTGTCTGTCTGTCTGTCTGTCTGTCTGTCTGTCTGTCTGTCTGTCTGTGTGTGTGTCTGTCTGTCTGTGTGTGTGTGTGTGTGTGTGTGTGTGTGTGGTGTGTGTGTGTGTGTGTGTGTGTGTGTGTGTGGTGTGTGTGTGTGTGTGTGTGTGTGTGTGTGTGTGTGTGTGTGTATGTATATTTATAAGAAACTATATTTTTTGATGATCTGTCACATACATTCAAAACAGTTATCATGCTGACTTACATGCCACAGCCTCAGAAACCTGGAGTCATCCTTATGCAGAAATGGACGTCACCTTGATCCTTGAGTGCGAAAACATATCTTGTTTTACCATGGATGCTAAACAGCATAGCCACACAACAATTTATATCACAAGGGCTTTTCCATGACCGAAGAGATTACCATTTTGAAGCGTCTGCGATCCCACCTGTATCTCATTAGCACAACAACAAGGTGCAATAACATTAACACTGCTGTTCCCTCCCCAAACACAAGTATGGAAATCTATCAGGCTGACCCCCTGCCCCCCAACACACACACAGAAAATCCACTCTAGTATGATAATAAAACACCAAGAGGCTTAACCGACTCACCTGGAGGTCATAGGCGGTGAAGAGCTGAACTTCAGACACTTCGCCTTTGCGTGGCGCCTTCTTCCTGAACAAGCTCAACAGCATGCCGATCCAACTCTGCGTAAAAGTGGTTCTTCAGGTTGAGGTTCGTTATCCTGTGAAACTGCACAAATCTGCCAAAATATAAAATGACTATTTCATTCAGAGTAATATGTGGACTGAAGGCAGCCGAGATAAACAGAAACATGACATGCTAAATAGTAAACATGCCAAAGTTATCAGTGACAAAAGGCACACAAAATTATTATATAGTTGTAATATCTAAAATATTTTCACCTGTGACTCCAGGCCAGCGTTCCAGGATCTCTCCAACAGGTAGCTCATCATTGATTATCTCATTGCGCCGCAGGGCAAAGGTCTGCATTAACTTCAAGGGATGGTTTTATCTCTCATCTTAACACACACACCTACTGTAACCCCAGCTTCTATGAGTATAGGCGAAGCCCTCTAACGGCCCGTCCACACTACAGCTTCGACAGCTTCAAAAACGGTTTCCAACGCGTCTGCCCATTCACTTTGATTGGGGGTGACGTCACGTTGCCTTGCTTTTCGCAGAACTGAATTGTGGGTAGCATAGCGGTCCGACTTCGGAGTAGCCAGCGCAGCAAATCAAATCATATGCCAGTACAAGCTCTAGCCAATCAAACCGCTGCTTGTGTGTCAGGGGCGGGAGATTCATGTGATTGGTTGTTGGTCGAGCTTCAGACGCGCCCAGCTCCAAGCTTTTTTTTTAAGCTGCTAGTGTGGACGGGCCGTAACGGTACGTCCACACAGCAGCTTTTCAAAAATCTTGAAAATCTTGGAGCTGGGGATTTTTTGCAAGCAACGCGACCAACAAACCAATCACATGAATCTCCCGCCCCCGACATACAAAGCAAAAAACCCGGGGAGTTTTATGCGAGCAATATATATATATAAACTCCCCAAACAGGCGAAAACCTACCAGTTTCACCCACTGTCTCTGCCACCTCCCTCCATGCCTGGTTCCTCCGGTTTGTATCCCGTTAATAGTTCTGGTCGTAAAGAACCGGGTGATTTGCTACCGTAGTTTCTCGTTTGGAATCTGAAGAAAATGAACTGCGGTCTGGTTCGCCCTGCTTACACGCGGTTTGATTGGCTAGCGCTTCTACTGTCAGATGTGCATAAACGTGTTTGATTGGCTGACGCTTCCAGCTCAGCTTCAAAAGTTGAACATTGCTCAACTTTTGAATCCTGGAGATCCTGGAAATCCTGGAAATCTTCGCTTCGCTCCCCCACAATGCAGTTCGGCGAAAAGCGAGGTAAAGTGACGTCATCCCCATTCAGAGTCAATGGGCAGAGAAGCGGTGGAAGATTCTTCTGAAGCTGCTGTGTGGACGTACCGTAAGGCTATCGCTATTGGGTAATCCCCCTGCGCCCCCGCGCAGCACTGAAACACTTGTAGTCCACGCCCACCCGCAAGGTGGGCCCCACCCTCGGGCTTCCTTCCGGTATAAATAGGAAGGAGGCCCGGCAATCTGCTCCCATACAAAATAACTTTTCTTCAGCTATTCGTAGAGCCAGTGGGGCCCCGCACTTAGAGGGCTTCGCCTATACTCATAGAAGCTAGGGGTTACAGTAGGTAAAATGAATAGTCTAGTATTTCAAGTTAGCTTGCTTTTACAAACATGCAAAATGCACGGTTATGGTAATTGTAGTGGATAAAATGAACGTAAATCCTCTAAGTTAATAATATGCTCAGACATGCAAGCAGTAACAAAAAAGAAGAAAAAAAACTGCCGCCATTTGCGGTTCGAATTTTCCAGAGAACTTTTGCAACACAAACGTTCCACTTTGAGATATAACTTAAAGCAATATAAAATACTGTCTTACACGTTTAAATCATTTTTCAAGTGAGGCAGATATTAAATCTAGGCTAGCTAACAGGAGCTCAAATCAAACACCATGCGACACAAAGTGCAGAAATGAATAAAACATGATTTAAATACTGTGCAAAGGCAAGACGTAACATACCAGAGTAGCGCGGTCAAATTCCGGCAGTGAGACTCGGAGAGCACGGTGGGCAAAGTATACTTCTGAAAGTTTGAGTGATTTCATCCGAGAGGAGCTATAATGGCGGACTCAAATGAACGCATGGATGAGAAGAACAGTCGGGGGCGGAGAACATACGTGATGACGTCAGACAGATTCAGTAAAACATTTGAGTACAATCCCCAATATGACCCAAAGTGGATGAATACTGTATACACAATATTACAAATCAGTTCATAGTCATCACAAAAATTAGCGGTGAATTCACTTTTATAAATGTTTGGGTTTAAAACAACCCATATTCTTCAAGAAGCTTGTACTGTTCGGTCTTACAGTGTGGTGTACATGCCTTTTTAATAACATGTTTGAATGGAACATATAACTTAAATATACATGACCTCTTAAATTAAAATAAAGTGAACATTAACACCAATATTATCATTTATAAAATGCTATAACAAAAAAAAATAACATCAGCAGCAGATTTTTTAATTAAATATACATACCAACTACAAAATAAGCGGGTATTAAAGTGTAAACGGACAACAAAATGGAAATGGAAGTGAAAAGGCCTGATGGTGGCGCTAAATCAGAGCCTATCACCTGTTCTCAGTCTTTTTCTCATCATGCATCTTCTGTGTAGTGATCCAATATCGTTACCATAGCCTTGCCCTTTAACAGTTATTACGAGCCCTGGCTCAGCCTTACTCACCAAGAGCCCAGCGTCTAGCCTTCTTACAGGCAAAGTCACTGACCAAGTCCTTGAAGTCCAGCTTTCTAGCCAACTGGCTTTCAATGGACAGCATGGCAAGACTGCAAAGCATTATGAGAGGACAGGGCTGCGGAGCCTAGAGATGGATCTGTTGGTCCTGGCACCAGGGGGAGGGACAACTGGTTTAGTATGAATAGCTGCTTAAAATGTACCTGCATTTATTCAATGTCAGCTAAAAGAGCAGTGACATTAAAAACCTCAGCATTTTCTGTGAAGATATTAACAGTACTGGGTGCACACAGCAGCTTTTCAAAAATCTTGAACATCTTGGAGCTGGGCGTGTCTGACAACTTGGGGATTTTTTGCGAGCAACGCGACCAACAACCAATCACATGAATCTCCCGCCCCCAACATACAAAGCAAAAACCCCGGTGATTTTATGCGAGCAATATATATATATATATATATATATATAAACTCCCCAAACAGGCGAAAACCTACCAGTTTCACCCCCTGTCTCTGCCACCTCCCTCCATGCCTGGTTCCTCCGGTTTGTATCCCGTTAATAGTTCTGGTCGTAAAGAACCGGGTGATTTGCTACCGTAATTTCTCGTTTGAAATATGAGGAAATGAACTGCGGTGGTTCTCCCTGCTTAGACGCGGTTTGATTGGCTAGCGCTTGTACTGGCAGATTTGCATAAACGGGATTTGATTGGCTGACGCTTCCAGCTCAGCTTCAAAAGTTGAACATTGCTCAACTTTTGAATCCTGGAAATCCTGGAAATCCTGGAAATCTTCGCTTCGCTCCCCCACAATGCAGTTCGGCGAAAAGCGAGGCAAAGTGACGTCATCCCCATTCAAAGTCAATGGGCAGAGAAGCGTTGGAAGCGGTGGAAGATTCGTCTAACGGGCCGTCCACACAGCGGCGTGCGTTGACGCTTGCCGGCGGGCGTGTCTGACACTCGACCAACAACCAATCACATGAATCTCCCGCCCCTGACACACAAGCAGCGGTTTGATTGGCTAGAGCTTGTACTGGCATATGATTCGATTGGCTGACGCTTCTGCCGAGGCGTCAAAAGTTGAACATTGCTCAACTTTTGCAGCGAGCCACGCCAGCTCCGCGTCGCTTCCCACGATGCAGTTCGGCTAAAAGTGACGTCACCCCATTCAAAGTGAATGGGCTGAAGCGTTGGAAGCTTCAACGCACGCCGCTGTGTGGACGGGGCCATCCCTCTCTGCTGCCAGAAAGAGCGGTGCCGCACAGCGTTTGGAGGCAGGACCAAACCATTTCATGTAAATAGAGGGGGGTGTACAGAGGCTTTGGATAATTAATTTTTGGAACAAAAAAAGTTAAATGAATCGTAAGTTTAGTGAGTACATTATTAATTTAACGTTACATTAATGTTAATTGTTGATGATTGATGAAGGTTACTTAAAAATGTTTTCATAATGTTCTAAAAATGTTTGGGGCCCCTGTCAGTCACGGGCCGTAGAATCGTCCTAACTTTTCACCCCCTTACGGCACCCCTGGCCAGAGCTCTGCAGCATGCTGCAACACCACCATGATCCCTGACGGTACATCATGTTTTGTCTGCTAATGAAATGATTAGCATACCATGCTTATCTCATGCAGGGTGAAGGGACCTGACTGTGGGTGACCATGGGTGGTGACAGGTTGCGTCAAACAGGCTCCCCCTCCTCTTCCTCCTCCTCCCGCTTCTGCTGCTGCGGGTGCCTCATTCTCCATCACAGACGCGTGGACAGGTAAGCGCAATGGAGCATTTATCTACTGTTTTGGAGTAAAAACAGGCAGGTTTACAAATGTTTCTGACATATCCAAAATGTGAATTTGTCTCTTTAACTCGAGGCTTCCTGCTGCAAGACTTCATGGATTATTATAACTCATAAACGTGTTTTAGTGTATAACCTGCCTGGTGTGTCCTGTAGATATAGAGATGGATTGCTTGCAGGTGTTTCTCTGTTTGACTCGATGTTATGGTTTGTGCAGCATGGAAGCTATCATGCTGTACAACTGTAATCATTGTGCCGCTACAAGAAGCAGATTTTAAACTCGAATCGATCTGCTGGGGGGTATACAACGAAGCAGGATTTTCGCTTAGCCGGCTAAATTCAGGGGAAACTCCGGCTTCCGGACCTACGAAGCTGGTTCTCTTTTAGCAGGCTAGATCTCCATGGTAATATATGCTTAGCGGCTAACCTGGTCGGGACCAGGTTAGGTTGCAGGCTAAGAGCTCAACTCAGTGAAAGCACTGCCTGCTGACCAATCAGAGCTCAGTGTGCGGAGTTTAAAGCGATCAAGTCATATTACAGGAGAAAGGAAATACAGAAAAACTCTGCCGTCGCAGGAAAGACGGCCGGCAAAAAAATCACCGACTGTGTGAAGGTGAACATGAATAGAATATCACCTCCCATCTTCAGAGCAATCTGACTATTATAACATTAGCGTTAAGAAAGCTTACTTACATATCTGTCACAACATAAGTAACCGGATCAGAGTACATTAAGTACAGTCCACGGCATATCACTTCATAATTGACCATTGCATGTATGATATGTGTAATGTGTATTTGTGAAGCGCTTTGAGCATCTGGAAAAGAGCTATAATAAATGTAAGGAATTATTATTATTAATTATAATGTATCATATATTCTTATCTGAGTCAGCTGAGCCGTCGTATCTGGCCGTGCAACACTCACAGTTGTCACATACTGTATGCAGAAGGATTATCTCTATGTCTGAGTGTTTATGCATTTGTTT
>JAMFTG010000228.1:0-186247 GCA_023974075.1 Chaenocephalus aceratus
ATTGGTGGAAATGTAGCAGTTTAGCAGAATAAAAAGACATATGTGGCAGCTTTGGGGTTAGATCTAACTAAATTGTTGTCTTTAATCCATTTAGACTTCCTGCAGGATCCAGTGTGTGTTTGGATTCAACCTTGAGGTGTGTGTGTGTGTGTGTGTGTGTGTGTGTGTGTGTGTGTGTGTGGTGTGTGTGTGTGTGTGTGTGTGTGTGTGTGTGTGTGTGTGTGTGTGTGTGTGTGTGTGGTGTGTGTGTGTGTGTGTGTGTGTGTGTGTGTGGTGTGTGTGGTGTGTGTGTGTGTGTGTGTGTGTGTGTGTGGTGTGTGTGTGTGTGTGTGTGTGTGTGTGTGTGTGTGTGTGTGTGTGTGATCTAAGAGTAATAATACGAATAAGAGAACATTTGATAAAAGATATTAAAAATAAGAACAAGGACCAGAATTCCATATAAATAGTACTAAATATCTATCTCGTTTTCCATAACAACAATTATTATAATGTTTGATTTCTTCTAGTAACTTATATTAAACGCCACCTGTTTGTTTGAATTATTCCGTTTGTTTTAAACTATGATATATTTTAGTGTTTGTTAGTTTCATCAAATTATTTCTATTGTTTTGATATTATTTACTAAAACCGCCACTGGGGTCAAATTGACCCGGCATTAGTGCATTGATTTTCAAGGTAAAAGAATGGTCCCGTGGTATTGGTATTTAGTTAAATTGTTTCGTGTATTAACGGTAACATAGCGTTTCGTGAGGCGGTTGTCATCGTTGGGTGAAAAGCAAACAGCTGTTTGCGGAGTGCAGCGCGAGCAGTCTCCCGTGAGCGCGCTCCTTCACTACAGACTGTCGCTATCAATATATCTATCTATCTCTCTCTCTCAATCTATAAGCAACCGCAGTAGACAAAAGGCGTTGCTATAGCAACACGTCATGTTTGTTTACACGCGAAATCAATAGCGCGAAACGTGGTGGGGTCAATATGACCCGCTTGGTGGAAATAGGTATAAATGGCAATTTGTTGGCGATTTCTTCAATCTGACTTCATATCGACAATTTTTAACAACAGAGGGTGCTACATAACACACTTTCAGGAAAAGTCACCGACTGGGAGACTTTAATATTTTATTGAAAAAAGGTTACATACAATAAAATGGTGTTAAATGGTATTATTGTTTTTGAAAACAAGATGGTGCTCGCAAATCATTTCCAATGGTAGAGACACTTCTTTGTTCTTTGGAGAAGTATTGCTGATCAACCCTTGATTACTCTAATTTAGGAGGCGTGTGGCGCAGTGGACTAGTGCGTTGGTGTTCGGATCAGGGGAGCACAGGTTCAAACCCCACTGCAGTCAGTATGTCGTTGTGTCCCTGGGCAGACACTTCACCCCAAATTGCTCCTGTGAGGATTGCTTTGGATAAAAGAGTCTTAACAAGTAACATGTAATTATTTGAGGGGAAACGGCCTCTTTGGTGTAACTGATAAAAAGAGACTGCGAGACTCTTTGGAAACCACTGGTTTAACCAACCACATTTATTTAGAAATGTCTGAACCTGAAAGGTTACAAGTACTTGACGTCTGATCAACGTAATGCAGTAAAATATACAATGTCCTTCTTAGTTACTCTGAGAGAAGTCAGAATAAAGTCCACACTGACGAAAAGCACGACAGACAAGACTCGAGGCAGAACAGCATTTATTTATTGTTGATTATTGAATAGTGTCTCCATATGTCATCAAATGTAATCAAACACACATCAGTATCAGGTTCTGTGTTTCAAAACTGCATGAAAATTAAACTAATATTAGATACAAATGTAAAAATAAGAAGAAAACCGAAAACCAGAGCAGTTAAAAAAAGAAACGTGTAAAATTGGTGCAGAAATGTTCCTTCCAAATATTAATAGTTCTTCTTTAATCTCACTAAAACTTGTTGTTCTGATTCAAATCTTTCCATTTGTCTGAATTATTGTTTAAAAACGTCTCCTTGATCCAGCAGAGGTCACCCTATTACTTCAGGACACTCCGCATCAACTCATTAACATAATACACATTCATTTTTAAATCTGAAAGAAAACAAAACGAGGAGCAGAAGAAGCTCAAACATGTAACAAGAAGCTGGTAATGATGTTTAAAAGCTGTCAACGCGGTGCAGCGTCAAAATCATTGAATTCAAAGAACAAAAACACGCTTTTGAATGTTCAGGTTATTCATCGTCGGTGGTAATGGTGGCAGGACGGTCATGAATTCTGCACAAAGCATTCACACTTTAACATTCGTTCCGACGCATGGTAAACTTTCCTTATGAAACAGAACATGCAAAAAAACTCCAGCAGGAACACAAAGTGAAGAAGAAAACCATAAGCATTATTATCATTCACAAAAGCTAGGAGGACCTATGCTGCGTTCACGCTAGTGTTAGCGTCATTCAAACAAGATGAGCTGGCGAGGGGGCGGGGCTTATCACCACGTAGATACTATGGTAGATACAAACAACAACAAAATGAACATATTTTACAGTGATATAATTGTAATACATGTTTCAAAATGATTCCGTGCTAACAACATACTGATACCGGTTATAAGAACCATGAATTAATGCTTTGATAACTGTGCAGACTGACGGCAGGAGAAAAACATTTTAAAATGGTTGTTTATTTAATGAAGATGGGATCGATCATGCTAAGCTAACATTGTATCTGCACCGTCCATATTCACATCAACGTCATAAAGACACAGAGAAAGCAGTGATTGTGTTAGCCATGCCAAAGATAGTCTGTGGTTTTACGCGATGCGATTTTGCAAGCTCAAAAATCGCATCGCGTCCAGTGTGACCGCACCATCAAGCCTTTCTTTGTCAAATCGTTGAAGTCTCTGTCCTTGGGTTGAGCTTTTATTTGCACTTTATATTTTTGCCGGATTGGTGGAAGAACAGTTTTTTACAGGTCCTGTTTTGGTCTTCAATGGCACTGTTCTTCATTTTGCTCTCGGTTTGGGATTCTTAACTATAGAGTAGTTTTTTTGATTTACAAATGAGTGACTGAATCCGAAGAATCTTTGAGAATGTTTCTCTCGTGATTGTGATGTTTTGTTTTCTTGGATTGTGTCTTAATATTTGTCCTTGATGTTGATATTGCATTTGGAGCTACAGTGACGTAAAGTAAACTTTCTGTAATGATAGCCAAACATATCTTCGTACCGTATCGTAGAGTGTTGGCTCAGGGCTATTTATCAAGTCCTGAAACTCACAGTTTAATGCAATACGATCACCAAGTAAAACCACCATACTCGCAAGCCTCTTGACCATTTCCTCCCTGTCGACGTGTTGTTCTTGCTCTTTAATGTTTTCAGTCGTCTCTGTTATTTCCTCTAGCTGGGCTGACAAAACTTTCATTTGCTTTTGCAATTTTTCAATTGACTTCTCGAGCTGCTTTCTTTTTCTAGATTCCTCGCTTGTCATTGTCAAGCTTTTGGTTGTTGTCTTATCTAAAGCATCAAAGAACCTCTTCATGCTTTTTGCCCCCATTTTCCAGAACATCTGATCAAAGCCTCCCTCTTCCTCCTCTCCTCTGGAGTCAGCAGCAGCAGATGATTGGTTCTGTGCAAACAAGGCAGAATTATTGAATGTGAAGTGAACTGGCAGCCCGTCTTTTGTTTTAGGACATGGGACGCCTGAAGCTTTGATCGCCTCTAGAACTGGTGGGCGTTGGCCGTCTGCGAATGTCACCAGAACCTGGAGGTTTTCTGCCACATCTTTGCCAAAGATTAAGAGCATAGAATCAAACACATACTGCTGTGTTGGTGTGAGACGAGCTGAAGAAGCTGGAACTACAAAACACACAGCGTCAATTTCACTGACGCCACACTTTGAAGAGAAGAGATTACGAATCTGCTCTGTGATCTCCTCGTCTCTTTGTATGCTCGTATCTCCAAAGCCTGGGGTATCAATGATGGTCAGAGAGAAAGGGGTTTTAAAGCCCTCTTGGTGGTTGATTTTGTACACAGTGACTTCAGAGGTCTGGCTCTCAGCTTGAGATCTCGACTGATCCTCGTCGACTAACTTGAATCTGAAATCGTCCTCCCACTCTACACCAACGATGTAGTTGATGAGTCCATTGATCAGAGTGGACTTTCCAGATCCAGTTGCTCCGAGAAGCATAATTGTGCGATTTTGCCTCATGCTTTCTTTGCCAAAGTTGTACCTCCGGCATCCATCAACGTCCATGTCTTCTTCTGTCAGAGGCAGTTTGTAAACTGAGGGAGATGCAGAGTTGATCCTCTTGCCTTTACTTTTGAGGGATTCTGTGAGTTGTGCACGTTTAGTTGTGCGGACATTAACAGAGATGCTTTCTTTGCTTCTTCCAGCTGCACCACAATCACACCTGACCCTGACAGCGTATTCTGTCTCTGGCTGAAGTCCTGAAATGATCGCCTTCTCAGCTCCCGCCATCATTTGCTCCCAGTGGAGATCTTCCTCTTTCACCGGTTGGTCTGGTTCGGCGTACTCCACGATGTAGCTCAAAACCTGGACATCTTGTCCGAGCTCAGCAGGTTTCTCCCAGCTGACTGATATCTCACGTGAGGTAGATTCAACGTGGAGTCTTCCAGGAGGGCTGCAGGGTAAGGTTTGAATGGATCCACTGACTTCATTGGCTGGCCCGGCACCTACTGGTGTCTCTGCCCTGCATCTGAACCTGTACTCTGTGTTGGGACTCAGGCCGCTCACTGTGACTTCTTCAGCTCTGGATGCTGTCTCTTGTTTCCAGCCGTCCTCTCCTCTGACACAGTACTCAACAGAGTAGGAGGTGATGTCCTCTGCTCCAAATCTGGGTGGAGAAATCTTCAGCGTCACACTGCTGTGGTTTATATCACTTCCTGTTACTGCTGCAGGCTTTGAAGGCGGCTCAAAGTCCGCGTTGACAGAAAGGCCGTCTGTATAAAGGTAGATGCTGGCACCTGTCTGTGTCTCGTTTGTTAAACCCACCGTCAGAAATGTGATGTTCTTGTTCTCCTTGTTGGCCTCTGCAAAATCACTGAAGAGCTTTGCTTTGTTTCTCAATGTTTCTGCTACTTTGTTTGTGAGGTACCACTGTTCCTTTTCTAGATCTGGAGTGTGTGGATCTTGGGCATCGTCTGGTTTGGGTGTTTGTTTCAGGTAGTTTGATAAAGTTGAGAGGTACGGTTCATCACTTCCCAGCGAGGTGAAGACAAAACACACAGCCTGCTCGTTATTGAGAATTGTTTCATGAAGATCATTTTCGTGTGGAACGATCTTGGTGTTTGTCATCTTGTTGGTGTACGACTTTAAAATGGAGATTTCTCGCTCCTTACAGTCCATCCACTCGTTCAGGTCCTTGCTGTTGAAAGGAGAAGAACATGTCTTCCTCAGTTCCTCTGCGAGCACAGCTTCTTCTCCTCCTCCTCCTCGGATTGATGGAAGTTTCTTTGCCAGGGTTCGTTGGAATTCCAGTTTGAACTGAGAGCACTTCTGTTTAAAGGTTTTGAGTTTGTTTCCAATCTGTGGGAACTGCTGTGCAGTTTGGGTTCTCAGTGCATCATTGAACCTCATCTCCAGGTCACTGAGGTCCTCCAGGACACTCTGACATTCTTCAACTAATCCTATACTTATCTGACGGACAAGTTTAGCGGCAGTAGAATCTAAAGATGTCAGAGGCAACAGCCAGACCTTCACTGGTACTGCGTTTTCCCCGTTGGCTCCCAGCAGCTTTGGCAGACTTTGGTACACCTCTACTGCCTCCTGAAAGGATGTCGGAGGTTTCGGAATCAAAAAGTCTCCAAAGAATCTGCAGGACAGTTTCTCAACATTTGCTTTGTCCTTGTCTTCCATTTTCACTAAGCCTTTGCCCTCTATTGACAGGCAGGGAATGTTCTTTATCATCACCTTCAAGTTGCCCTGAATGTCTCGATGGTTCTCGTTGACAGACACCTCACGGTCAAAGACAAAGAAGGCTTGAGCCCCATAAAGGATACCCGTGACTACATGTGTTGCTATTCCTTTCTCAAACACAGACTGATGTTTCTTAACATCCCCAAGATGATTCATGGACAGTTCGTGGAACTTTGTGGTAGCTTGGTAATTCAGAGTTACTCTGGCATGATTTTTGGAAGTCTTGCTCTCGTTCAGGTATTTGGCTGATCCTCCAACCTTTACCAGTCCACCCAAGAAACTCGCCTTCAGAGATGCTTCAACATTTAGTGCTTTAGATTTGTCCTCAATTGATTCAGATGCAACTATATCACAATCATTATAGTGCTGTGGTCTTTCTCCAATATGATCTTTCAGGTCCTCACGGTCCCACAAAGTCATTCCTGAAAAAGAAGAAGCAAAAATCAAGCTCCCACAACCAGAAACTACAAACTGACCTTATAGTCTTTTATCAGCAGTTTTATGATAGAAATGTAGAGTAGGGCCTCCAGCACATAGAAACGCCCGGATGCTAATTTACATATGTTGGGATATTTGTAAAATTAGCATAAATGGTGTCCATTGAAATTAATGGGGTTATAGTTTATGCAGACATTTGTAAGAGAACATGACTTGGCCAATTAGAACGATTTGGGCTTTGGGGGTTATTAAGGATTCTGAGTCAATTTGTTACATTGTCAGGTAAAAAAACGACCACGATGGCTACTGGCCACGCCCCTTTGTAACTGCTACTGGCCACGCCCCTTTGGAGCGCCCACATGCAAGCAGTGAGCTCTGTGAAGAGAAGGCTGTCTACCAGCAGAAACTCAGCTGAACGCTGCTGTGATTAAACTCCATTTCATGTTCCAAACCACTTCATGGATTCTCTCTGAAAGAGGATGGAGCTCAAACTCTTTCTCTCTTAGGTTTAACACAAGGTGAGTTCCTTTTTATTTCCTGCTTCTTTACACATACTCTCTTCAGTACAGGTTAGCTCTGAGTGTTAGCATGCTAATGTAAACACAGACCATATTTGTTAAGGTTGAGTGAAGCAAGCAGGACCCACATGCAGATAACACTGATAATACCTGTATTTCAAGGATAATAATATAATTTGGACAAACGGAACACTCCCCGGTGAACTCAGTCACCAACAAAAGACGAACCAACACTGAACACAGGAAGAGACAAGACTAAATACAGGGAGGGGTAATCACGAGACGAGAAACAGCCGGGCAGGGGAGGAGAAACACAAGGGCAACAGGTGAACACAATCAGACAATTAGACACACCAGGGAAACTAACGACAGGGAGGAAAACACAGAGAGAGGGACCAGACAAGACACAAGGAGGAAAACATGACAGGGAGAACCGAACAGCAAAAAAAACCCAAACATACAAAACTAAAAACGTGACATAACATAAGAATCGTGACAATATTACTTCCAGAACACGCCTCATTGTTTCTGCCAACAACGTTTCTGTTAGGCCCGTGGGTGTAAATCCCGCCCACATTTTAGTAATGTCGTCATAACGCAGCAAATTTTATTTTTTCATTTGGGTACAGAGGAAAAGAGAGAGGGTTTTGTTTCCTGACACTTTGTGAGTCTCCTGACACACCGGGGACACACATGTATGTATAAAATACATCAACAAGTGCATTTTGCATGATAGGTTAACTTTATATATTTTATAAACTTATATATTTTTTAGCTAATGTTAGCTTAGGTACTGTACATCAAGTCACTAGCTAACGTTAGCTTTATCACATGTTGTTATGTTCTCTCCACTATGACAGAGCCCAGCCCTTTTCATTCTGTCACACTTTTCTTTGTGTTAATATTTCAGGTTTTGGCGGCGTATGGGCAGCTTTGTGAGGGAGACATTATCTGGATGGTACCTCCAGACACGTTCTACCATAAATTAGAAAGCCTAATAGTGTGGGGTTATGGCCTATTAGCACAGACTGAGAGTGATGGTGACCTGTCTCACGGGGGATATTTGAGAGTCAGGGCCTGATCTTAGCACATAATGAGGGCTGTGGCAGTGAACCGTCCCTGAGGAGAAACATGAGAGACGGGATGATGGTAGTAGAGGTATGTGAGTTCTCACCAGGGACGAGAGAGTCTTTGCGGCAGTCGTACAACATCCCGAGGCTGAAAGGCCGTCCGAGCGCCGCCACCTCCATCGTCCCGCTGACCTCAGAGTCCATCGCTTCGAACGAACTGAAATGGATCGACAACAGCTCGTTAGTGAACTTCAATCATTTGGTAATATCATGTCCAACCACCAGAGCCGGCCCGACCCATTAAGCGACATAAGCGGCCGCTTAGGGGCCCCCTAGCAACAACAACAAAATGAAAAAATGAAAAAAATAAAAGAATCTCAGTACACCGTCGACGTGATAAGTATGTTTAATTAATGTTGTTAATATGCCTAGATTGCCTACTCTCAAAAACATGTATTATATTATTGAGTCAATAATATAATACATTAACCGTGCTTTACCTGAACCTCATCATGACACAAGAGAGGACGGCAGGATTGTAATTTCCCGTGTTCAGTGAATGCAACAGAGGCAAGACACCAGACCAATCAGAGAGTTGAATGGAAATAAACATCCGTCTCATTGGCTCACAGGTACCTATCCTGTGAGCTGTGACAATGTTTAGAATAAACTCTCAGTCGGACTCAGAGTTTTTGAAGATGGACATAAGGACATTTTTCACCTGGCTCAAGTGGTGGCTCACACAACAACCCCAGAGCCACCACCTGAGCCAGGTGAACAAGGTATGTAAATGTCAGTAAACTTCCAAGTTATGCGAACATGTAAGCAAAGCATAAATTACAGCTACGTTGACGTTACTTTGAATCGCGAGGGTAAGCTAAACCGTTAGCAAGTAGCTATAGCTAGCCAGATATATTAAATAAACACTTTATCATACAATCTAAATGTTAAGGTTTTTAGCGTTACCTTGTGTTGTATGTGTTGTAATGTTTACTTACTGTTCGACATGAAGCTAGAAGCTACCTTACACAGCTACCTTACACAGTTGATCCTGAGTCCTGTCAGTTAAAGTGTTTCATAGTTAGCTTAGCTAAGCATCAACCTAGCACTGAAATATATGGATGTTATGTGACAGTATTTCTGAGAAAAAGTCAGCTGAAATGGTGGCATAGTTGCCACTGCTTTACGTGTCGACAGCATGTTTGAACGTATTTGCAGCAGTAAATGTGGCTGTTTGGCCACTGACGTTGCCATAACAACACCTGAATTTAAATGTGCAACCTCTTTTTGTGACAGATTTTTGCAAGAAATTATAATTCTTCTGAATGATATTCCTATTGACAGCTAGTTTCTATGTGAACATTATGAGATGGACAGCCAGAGAGAATAAATGAAAAACAATTATGAAATACTATATGACAAAACAAGAATACAGTTTAAGTGATTTGTAAAATATCCATAAAGAAAAATCTGCTTACAGTTCTGTTTCATCTGGGTGTTGAGATATGTATCCATAGATCTCTTAATGTTGCTTTCAAAGTGCAGCAGATTGAAGCTTTTAACTTTAATATTCAAAAAAAAAAATCTTCCCGGGGGAGCATGCCCCCGGACCCCCCTAGAGGAGGTGAGGTCCACGGTGTTTACATGGTTATTTATACAATATGTGTGCTTATGCTAACATCATAAGACAAAAGTTGGTTCCGTGTTGTGTGAAGTGACAACGCGTGAGGGGGGCCCCCAAGCCAAAGCTCGCTTAGGGCCCCCAAAAGTCTAGAGCCGGCCCTGCCAACCACCCTAATATTTAAAATTTCAATCAGACCTTTCCTCTCAACGAAGAGATGCACAAAAGTGACACAAACACACTCGAAGGGAAAAAGGACTACAAAGCAACATTTACACTGCAGTGTGTTAATTAATAAATGTCTCTATTCATTCCACACGCTCCTGCATTACTTCACACTACAACCCAGACAACATGTAAACAACACGTTGTCGAGTGCAGAGGTTGTTTCCTGACCTGCAGATCTGTGAAGGAAACAACCAAATACACTGAAAAACTGAATCTTTGACTGCAATTAAATGTATTGTGTCAACAGATTCAACACAACTGTATTAGGTTAGTTGAAAGCAATACGTTGAAATGTAAATATAAACCCTAACCCAACTAAATACAGTTATGTGGAATCTGTTGACATAATACATTTAACTCAAACACATTTCAGTGCATCTTGATAGGGTGAAAAGAAAAGGTTTAACTGTGTGAGAGGCAGGGTGTTATCCGTCATTTACACAAGCAGTACATTTATTAAGTGACATGCTAATTGAGGAAATAATATTAACAATTTAATAATGTGATATATATAAGAATAAACTACTACTGTGGCCTTTTGTAAAATGTGTACTTTTTGCTGATCATTCTTCTCTACTTTAACTTTCTACTTATTTTTTTGATATTGTTATATTTGATAAACTATTTTTCATTTGTAATTGTTAATAGTTAACTCTAATGCACTTTTTAAGTATTTCTATTTTAATGTTGAACACACTGCTCCTGTGCGCGCTCTCTCTCTCTCTCTCTCTCTCTCTCTCTCTCTCTCTCTCTCTCTCTCTCTCTCTCTCTCTCTCTCTCTCTCTCTCTCCTCTCTCTCTCTCTCTCTCTCTCTCTCCTCTCTCTCTCTCCTCTCTCTCCCCTCCCTCTCCCCCCTCTCTCTCTCTCAACACAACAGTCTGCGATGAAACGGTTGTCTCCTGTGTGCTCCACTTCCTACTTGGTGCACCGGTAATGTTCATGACCATTTAGGGGCTCTGTGCAAGAGAGAGCTGCAGGAAGCGAGTCAGCATTCACCACTTCCTGTTGCCTCGTCGTGGCATATAGGCAATAGGTTTCTGTCTGTTTTTGGTAAGAATGAAATATCGTAAATAGTAAACAAAAAACTAAAGAAGAAGAAATTCAATGCACTCCATGACTTTAGAAGAGATCCCAGTTCTGGTTTTCCTTAAAGAGTAGTGCTACCTTGAGATCTCTTTGGATCAGATGGTGGTTCTCACTGAAGTATTCAGTCTGTTTGAGGTTTGTAGGAAACTCACCAGAGATGCTGCTGCTTGCTGAGAAAAGCCTGAGGTCGTTGATTCTCCTTCAGAGAGACACGGAGAGACACAGAGAGACGTCTCTCGACTGCAGCCTGAAAGAGTTTCACTTTCAGCTGAAGACTTGGCGGTTGTTGCTCAATATGAAGATGATGTCACCCAGTGGTGTTCAAACTGTGGGGCGTGGCCCCCTCGAGGGACGTGGAGCTTTGGAAGAAGTTTTAAACAGACTTTGGTTGCTCTTTTATATATTTTAAACAATATATAACAATACACACACACACACACACACACACACACACACACACACACACACACACACACACACAGAGAAGTTGCGGTCGAATAGTTAGTTTTGCTTAGGAACCTTCCTAACGGAGTGAAGTGACCCGGAAGTCCCTCAGTGGCAGCATTGATAAGAGCTGTTCCAATTCTCTAAATGAAAGGAAGGGAGGTTTCAAACTTCCTTTATAACCTCCTTCAGCTTAGGAACCACTGGGCCTTCCTTTAGGAAAGGAAAGGAGAAAATGCTGCCCCACAATGCCTTGCAGCTGCAGCATTTGCCGTCACACAACAGTCGGCCGTTCACGGAAACAACCGATTATGACCTAGAAATTATATCATGTCAAATCTGATACTTAATACGAGTAGCCGATGTGTAGCATTTTGCAATGCAAAGAAGAGAAGCCAAAGCTCAACATTTGTATGACAAATAAAACTCAGCTCAGGGACGGTAGGTGTTCCTACAAAGAGAAGTAGTAACCTCAGCCTCCATTGATTTTCATATCAAATGAGCGTGTTAATAAAATAAGCTATCATGGTGTATACTTGCATATCTAAACAGAATCATGACAGCCTGTTGGTAGAGTCAGGCACACGAGTCCGTTTGAGTGTGTCTGCCGGTGTCTGAACGTTCACGCACTGGTAGCTAAGTAGCTAATGGCGCATTTCCACTGCAGCGGGGTAGCCCCGTTTAAGCGTCCCTAAGCGTCCTCGCTCAGGCCTCGGGCTGCCTCGCTGGCCGTCCGAGGCCGTGGCGCATTTCTATTACAGTTTAGGACCTGGGGTAGCAACGCAGTGTAGGCGGGGCGATCGGCTTTTTGGCGGGCTTTTTGGGCGGAGCGACGCTGGGTAAAACTGCATTGGCGTCATCTTCAATGCGACACAACTCACAAAACACACACAACAATGGAGGATGTGGAAGCGATCGTTTACTTGTTTCTGGTGAAATCCATGGTGCTGGTGCTGTGCTCTGCATAACCTCTGCGAGAGCCATGGAGAGGACTATGATGATGGGTGGAATGCACCAGCAGCAGCAGAGCCTGGGGTAGCAGTGGCTCAAGGTGCAGAGGAGGAGGGCACTGACATCAGGAGGGTTTGATGCGCTTCCTGAATACCTACATATGCATTGTATTGCATTCATTGTATTGAACATACATAAAAACATTTCATATACATGTGTTTGTCAAATGTTTTAAACAAATGTTATCTGAATTGAATATTTAGTAAATATTTGAATTTCAAGCACCAGTAAGTACTGCCCCATAATAAGAACATTTGAGGAGATATCAGATCATGAAAAGAAAATATTTCTAATAAATTAAGCGAATATCAAAGCTAACTATTAACATAAATACTAAAGTGTAAAACACAGCAAAACTATATTCATAAATGCAAGTGTAAAATAGTGTGGACAATTGTAAACATGGATGGAGCCTAAAGTATCCACAACATAAAATATATTAAAATTAGTGCTGTCAAAATTATCGCGTTAACGGCGGTAATTAATTTTTTGAATTAATTGCGTTAAAATATTTAACGCATTTAACGCATGTGCAGAATGGCCCGCCCCATACGTGCCACCAGTGGCAGCGTCAGGGTATGGCTGGGGTAGGCTACACCCATACCAGGAAGTGGCTTAGCCCCACCATGAAAAATGATGTTAAAGTAAGCAAAATAAAGTCCGCCAACTCGCGGAGTAAATTGCACAGACAGCAGTTAGTAAGATTGATTTCAGTAGCCACGGTTTTGAAAACTTTTGTCACGTAGTGATCGTCTTCTCAATAGAACATCTTTGATAACGGCGTGGTGTTGTTGCAGGAAGTCCCGGCGGAGAATACTCTTGCTGTAGTACAGGGCAGAGCCATATAATAGTAATAATATGGCTCTGGTACAGGGGTGCACATAACTGGTACGCAGGTTATGTGCGTAATCTGAAATGCGTACCGTCACTTGTGTCACAAAGCGCATTTGCGTACCGACGTACTTGTGAAGCTTTTCCAGAAGGCGGTTAGATCACCGGACGACAGAGTCGGTCTCCGTGTGCACAGACAGGGCTGCTGTTAAGGCCCTGACACACCAACCCGATTTTGGGAGTCAGAGGCCGTCAGAGGCTGTCGGGCATTCGCGGCGCCCTAGTCAGGTTGGTGTGTCCCGCACCGTCGACCGTGACACGCCTTATTTGGACTGCCAGACCCGATGCATGGCCGATTCAACATGTTGAATCGGCCATGCATCGGGTCTGGCAGTCGGACCAAATAATCACTCTGATTGGCTGTTCAGCTAGCAAATCAGTGCATGAGAAGCGAAGCGGAAGTGAGGGACGTAAACAAACGATTTAAGAAGGCACACACAGACTGCTATTCATTTTCATCTCATCATGGCGATCTGGAATGATGCAAACGAAGACCTGCTCATCACCTTGATCCAGGAGAGGCCAGCTCTGTATGATATTACGGAGAAAAGATACTCTTCTTCTTCTCTGTCTTCCGGTTGTTGCCTCTTTTGAATGACGAATACACACTACCGCCGCCTGCTGGTAAGGAGAGTTATTGCCACTCACGCACTGAAGTCGGTGCGGTGTGTTCCCGTGCGACACATGGCCAAAACGCAGGAGAACACGGCCAGGCAACAGCCGACTTCAGCTTCGGCTAGTCCTCTGGTGACTGCTTGGTGTGTCAGGGCCTTTAACGTCGGTCTGTACAACGGAACTGTGCCAAAACTACGCCAACCGGCTGCGGAGGGAGACTCCCCCCATCACTGGAGAACTGCGCTAAAACAGCTGATCACAACGTTCACACTCTGTGGTCACGAAGTACTCCACTAGCCCCCCCCCTCCCCCTCTGTCGACTTTCCTGAAGTACTCCCCGTTGATAGAAATCAACACGTAATGAATTAAGACCCCACGGTTTGATGATTGATAGGTGTGTGGGTTGTCTTTCATTTTGACATGCAGAAAAATGTTATAATAAACATAGATACTGTGTTAAATGGATATATCCGCCTGCTTTCATTTATCTTTCCATTCCCACAACAATATACATAAATAAATGGCATATTTTGGACATAGTTCGAATGGTGATTAATCATGATTAATTAATTTTTAAGCTGTGATTAATCTGATTAAAAAATGTAATCGTTTGACAGCCCTAATTAAAATATAACCTCAAACTTTCTTCTTGTTAAAAGCTTGCTTGAATGGGTTATAGGTTTCTTTTGTTCTCTCGTCTTTGAAATATATAAGGAATGTGTCGTTTGAGTCTAGTAGAACGAGGGTATTACAATTGAGCAATTTCTACATGTATTATGTATTTATCATGTATTCTTAATACTATTACAAAATAAACATGTAATGATGTTTTAGAGGAGGACCTCAAGCTAGCAAACTCAATTTCTTGCTTTAAATCTCTTAAAACTAAGGGGCTTTTTCCTAACTGATGGTGTTTGTTATTGCTTTATAAATTCATGTATGTTTATATCTTCTCTAAATCAAGATTATGTGAATCTGATTTTTTTCTGCTGGGTGCAATTCATTATCAACAAGAGATTAGATAAGTCAAAGAAGTACTTTATTGATGGCAGTATAAAAATACAAAACGTTTTTTTTATCAAAAAGGCATGCCATTAAACAATACAAATAAAACATGTAAAACTGTATTGCAGCCAGCATAAAAATACATGGCATTGTAAAAATAAATATAAAATGAACATTTTAAAGAAAATAAATAAACAAGGAAGTACAAATGTTGCATTTAAAAATTAACTAGATAAACAATATATAATATGTACAATAACTATTAAGGTTATTTGAAGTAACACGGAGGAGACGGGCCACGTCGGCTGCCCAGTCATGGTGCCGTTCCTGCTGGGCCCGATCCTCTCCTCTTCGTTTCCTCTTGCCTGGGTGACAATAAGATAATAATTAGCAATAAGGAAAACACACAGGACAGGTACAGGTCACACAAGGATATAAGAATAACATGTATAAACAGAACAACAGTAAGGTGAACTAAAGAAATTTCTGGCCCTAGATGTTTACAATGATTGTGAAAGTGAATTACATTATGTCCAGCCTGTTGATAATGAATATACATATATGTATATGATAGGATGTCACACACAACTGTACTAGCTGCTACTAGCTAAGGACTTTACTTGTAACAGAGCATTTCCACACAGTGGTATAGTTTATTTTAATTACTGACGATGGATGATCCAAGGTTTAAAAAAACAAAACACAATTCCAGTCGTTTTGCCATTTATATTTCTTACCTAGAACCACACGCTGCGGTGTCGTGATGGCACTCGGTGTTGGTGGTTGAGTTGGTGTCGATTCTTCAGCTGGGGTCCGTTCTGGATTCGATGACGATGTGGACGGAACACTGCCATCACCCGTTGTTCGGGAATGTTCCTCCTCACGAGTCCCAATGTAATCATCTAGAACAGCAAAATGACTTGTTAATTCCACAAACTACTGCAGCACAATACTAAATAGCAACAACAACTATAGAAAAGAAAAACTGAACGTAAACAATGGCACATATGGTGTTAGCAAACAATAGCTCTAGCTAAGGCTATCTGCCTAGGCTATCTGCCTTAGCTAGCTATGTAGCTCTTCGGAGCTCCATAAAAGCATGGGTTGTCGAACATTAATGTAAGGATAAAATATACTTCTTTGTTAGAAGTGAGCGTACCTTGCAGGGACTCCAGTAAAGCCGTTGCAGAGTCCAGGCCTCCCTCCCTCCCAACGTTGGCCGGTCTATGGCCGTAAATCTGGTCCAACAAGTCGAACCACTTCCATTGTTTGCGACCCGCACCACTCGTGTTATTGTTGTCCTTTACTTGGCGATATTCACTTTTCATCTTTTTGAGTTTTTCCCTACACTGCAGGAAAGTCCTCGAAAATCCGCGTTCGGACATCTGTGCAGAGACATCCTGGAACACTTTCACATTTCGCGTTGTTCCGTCGAGCTCCCGCTGGATTTTATCATCCCCAATGAGATTAAGGAAAGTCGTCACCTCCTCGGTCGACCACGGTGTGCTTTTCTTCGACGTTGCCATTTTTGTTGCTCCTCCGTTTACAAAATGCTGTTTATAAAATGCTGCAAGCTTGCTTCTAGATATATATGCGACGCTAGGGATGATCTCGCGCGTGATCTTGTGGCGATTCTCTCTGACCAATCAGCAGTCGAGTGTTGACGTCACTAGCCCTGGCCTGGTCTGATAGAACCACGATTTTATGGGGCCGGAAAAAGAGGGAAAAAGTACCCGCTAGCCGGTGCTAGGCTATATGGAAAGGCAATGCAGGGTTGTTGGTTGTTCCTAGAATCTCTAAAAGTACAATGGGAGCCAGAGCCTTTTCTTATCAAGCTCCACATTTGTGGAATCAGCTTCCAGTTTGTGTTCGGGCGGCAGACACCCTATCCGTTTTTAAGAGTGCGCTTAAGACCTTCCTTTTTGATAAAGCTTATAGTTAGGGCTGATACCTGTGTACTCTCATGTTCTCATTAACCTAGCTTCCCCAAATGTCTTTCTTTTTGGTGTCTATATACGCCGGGATCCGGAGTCATGGATGATCCTGCGGTCCTGTGTCCTGCATCGCGAGCCCTGGATCGCGAGTCGTGGCTGTGGTCCTGGATCATCGGTCCTGGATGGATATCCTCGTGGATTCATCTTCCTATTATACACACATGCATTTCCAAACATCTGGACTACCTATGTTGCAAATGTATTATCTTTTCAATTTACACACGGCATCTATTGCACGTCTGTGCGTCCTGGGAGAGGGATCCCTCCTCTGTTGCTCTCCCTGAGGTTTCTCCCATGTTCCCTTTAAACTGTGGGTTTTCTCCGGAAGTTTTTCCTTGTACGATGTGAGGGTCTAAGGACAGAGGGTCTAAGGACAGAGGGTCTAAGGACAGAGGGTCTAGGGACAGAGGGTCTAAGGACAGAGGGTCTAAGGACAGAGGGTCTAAGGACAGAGGGTCTAAGGACTGCAGCATCTGATATTTAAGAAGTGTGTTACATTTGAAATGGCAGAAAGTCTTGTTGCAATTTCCAGATATTAAAAGAGGTCCCTTGAGTTCCTCTGGTAATTATCAATAGTAGCAGTTAAGTGAATACTGTTCAAACAATACCTGTGTTTGTGTTTTATATTGATTTCTCCGTTTTATCCTTACATAAAGGTGAGGACTAAAATGGCTATAAAATGGCTATAAACAAGAACTGCTGAGTAAACAGGGTTTTATTACTCTGTGGGGGAGGTAGAGCAAGACCCCACTGTGGTCTCTGGAATGTGGGGGGATGTGTGCATGTGTGGAGGCTGCAGAAATAGGAGACAGTGAATGTCAGAGGTGTTTGTTTGAGATGACCGGAGAAGACGACCAGTTAAACTCCACCCCTTCCTGTTTCTGTTGGGATGAAAGCCTATTCAGCCCTCTCTCTCTTCTCGCGCCGCTCGGACCGGAAGGTCGTGCCGGCCTGTGAACAGGGGCCAGGAGTAGGCCTACTCCTGACATTATGCATATGATATGATATGGTTTTGTATGGTAATGTATTGATTGTATTGCATTGTTATATTACCATTAAAATAGATTATTGTTAAACGGTTAATTGTATGCTCCGGATTCCTTCCTATATGATAACCAGCTTGTTTGCGACGCGCAGAGATTTGGAATGCGGACTAGTTGTCCATCCAAATCTCTAACAGGACAGAGGGTGTCGTATTGTCATACTGATATTCTGTACACACTGTGAAGTCCACTGAGACAAATGTAACATTTGTGATATTGGGCTATAAATAAACATTGATTGATTGATTGTTAAACAGCTCGTTGAGGAGTTCATCATCCAAGCTCACGAGACTGCTGGAGATTTGAGAAATGTTTAACTTGTTCTCTTTCCCCGTCACTACGCTGTTTCTATCTGTTCATTGTGAGCTTTGAAAAGCTACATATCTTTATATAAATATGGAATTAGTTGAATTGCACTCAACACTAGAAATAGGTTTTATTGACCCAACATTTTTAGCACATTTTCTCCTCAAATACAGACTTCATGCAGCAAACCTCACCTTCACCACTGCTGACATCGCAGTGCATTGATGTCTTACGTTAAGCTACAGTGCGACGCTTCATCAATTAAAAGCTATGAAAATCCCCTGCCTTGAATAGAACAAGTGTAGGCTTTGTTAAATATGTATTCTTTCTTTTAAACGTTCTACATATCTGGTGTTTTACAGACTATATAAGAATGCTTTAAATGTAAAAACAGCCAATTCAATCAATATTCACACATTTCAAAAGTGACCATAAAGAAACACAGAAATGAACTAGAATGCACGAATGGAATTTATTTGAAGAAAACAAAAGACAGACGCTTCATGGATATTAACACAGTTCCAGATGAGACATGGATTGATAGCTAACAGCTGTGCTGCCCCTTCAGTGACTGCTGTGTTTTAATGGTGTGTCACTGATCCAGTTACAGCATACAGTTGAGCGTCATTGTTCAGCTCCCTTTTCTTTCCCACAGTTTTTACAAACATGTGATAGGATTTGATTCAACTTCTTATTCAATGATTGCCTGAAATGATTCACACCCTTGATTGTCCCATCTTGTTTGATTCATGTGCATGTTGATTATCGAGTCCTGCTGCAGGTTTTAGTTACTGACAACGTTCATCTTTACAAAATAGCCTATTATCATTTCAAGTAAGTTAGGGCTGTTCTCAGCTTCCTGTCTGCCATTGCTCAAACTTTTCCGACATTTTCTTCCTCATTTCTTCTTTGCGCATTTCCTCTTCTCTCTCTTTACGGATTCTCTCTTTCTCCTCTTCTATGGCCCTCTCTGCCTCCTGGAACATGTCAGTGGTGTAATGGCTTCCTCCGTTCTTCTCTGCTATGTTTCTGATCTTGTCGAGCAGCTCTCTGACCTGAGAACGATCGTTCTCCTTATTATTGAAGACGTGGTACTGCCCGTTACATCTGGCCACAAGTTCCTGCAGATCTTCACCTTCCTTCAAGAACTCTTCGATAGGTTTTCCTTTGAGCTGGTCACCGTGGGTAAAGAGAACCATGCTGTATCTGTCTGCTTGCTCTCCAAAGAGTTCCTGAATCTTCTGAATCGACTGCTTTTCTTCCTTTGTGAATCTGCCCAGTCTGATGATGACCAGGAAGACGTGGGGTCCAGGAGCAGCAAAAGCAATGCTCTGCGCAAAGCTCTCTCTGTTCTTCTCTTCTTCAATCTTGGTGTCAAACAGACCTGGAGTGTCAATAACCTTAACTCTTCGTCCATCAACTTCCCCAAAGGCCTGAGAACAGTTTACAGTCATGGATTTAGAAGAGAACTTTGATTTAAAGTGCTCTTTTCCCAGAATGGTGTTTCCGGTGGCGCTCTTCCCAGCTCCGGTCTTCCCCACCATCAAAATCCGGAGCTCAGCGTTATTGTATGTGTTCGATTCTGATCGGAGGGCTGAAAGAAATGAAGAAATATTTATCAATCTCTGAACAATGTTGACAGTGAGGGGGGTGGGCTCAAGATGCTTTAATAATCTAGAACATGTCAAGATGTCATTCATTGATGTTTTTCATGTATTCCTGTAGACGCTATTCTCACCATAGAAAGCGTTTATTAGGTGAATGGCAGGTTTGGAGATAAAGGTAGTTAGTCTGTCAATGTCAAGTGATGCACCTTGAAGGGACCTTGTTTTTTATTTTTCTGGAGCAAGAGAGAGGCACCATGATGAACACAAATACTGGAAATTAAAATCACACTAAATTGACCTCTTGATGCGTACCACCTGAACTGACATGGTGCAGCTGTGGCCTTGAGCTGAACGTTTATTTGAATAAGAAAACGTTTTTTACAAATAGTCACTACAACATGTTTAGTTTCTCTCTTTCATACTTCTACAAATTACCCCATTTTGAGCCTAAACAAACTTTGAAGGGTAGAAGTTGCCTTTAGTTATAATCAGGAGCCCAAACACCCAGGCTCTTAAAATGCTTGGAATTTCAGAAACATTAATTGTGTATGAACTGTTTTGATCTGTTCATTATTAGGGAATAGATGTGTGATCTTGGACGGTGCCTCATATTGAGGAGGGAGCCGCTGCGACACAGAGGGCCTCATCAGGTAACTTTGCATGGGGCCACAAGTTGGCCAGAGATAGCGGCCCTGCACTATCATCTCTTGGAGGTGATCGATCTCCTCCTCTTGACTCTCAATCAACTCCTGAACAGTCATCTTTTCTTTTGCAGCTTTATTGCACTTGACTTTAAGCTCTTCCAGAGTCTGGCTCTCTTTGACTTGAGGAATTACAGAATTGATCCTCTTACCTTTACTTTTGAGGAATTCTTTAAGATGTGCACGTTTAGTTGTGCGGACATTAGCAGCGATGCTTTCTTTGCTTCTTCCAGCTGCACCACAATCACACCTGACCCTGACAGCGTATTCTGTCTCTGGCTGAAGTCCTGAAATGATCGCCTTCTCAGCTCCCGCCATCATTTGCTCCCAGTGGAGATCTTTCTCTTTCACCGGTTGGTCTGGTTTGGCGTACTCCACGATGTAGCTTGAAACCTGGACATCTTGTCCGAGCTCAGCAGGTTTCTCCCAGCTGACTGATATCTCACGTGAGGTAGATTCAACGTGGAGTCTTCCAGGAGGGCTGCAGGGTAAGGTTTGAATGGATCCACTGACTTCATTGGCTGGCCCGGCACCTACCGGTGTCTCTGCCCTGCATCTGAACCTGTACTCTGTGTTAGGACTCAGGCCGCTCACTGTGACTTCTTCAGCTCTGGATGCTGTCTCTTGTTTCCAGCCGTCCTCTCCTCTGACACAGTACTCAACAGAGTAGGAGGTGATGTCCTCTGCTCCAAATCTGGGTGGAGAAATCTTCAGCGTCACACTGCTGTGGTTTATATCACTTCCTGTTACTGCTGCAGGCTTTGAAGGCGGCTCAAAGTTCTCATTGACAGAAAGGCCGTCTGTATAAAGGTAGATGCTGGCACCTTTCTGTGTCTCGTTTGTTAAACCCACCGTCAGAAATGTGATGTTCTTGTTCTCCTTGTTGGCCTCTGCAAAATCACTGAAGAGCTTTGCTTTGTGCCGCATTGCTTCCATCTCTCTTCTTGAGTTGTACCATTGATCTGGAGGGTGTGGATCTTGAGCATCGTCTGGTTTGGGTGTTTGTTGAAGGTAGTTTGATAAAGTTGAGAGGTACGGTTCATCTCTTCCCAGCGAGGTGAAGACAAAACACACAGCCTGCTCTGCTTCGTCAATTTCTTCATGAAGATCATTTTCGCGTGGAACGATCTTGGTGTTCTTCATCTTGTTGGTGTTCGACTTTAAAATGGAGATTTCTCTCTCCCTACAGTCCATCCACTCGTTCAGGTCCTTGCTGTTGAAAGGAGAAGAACATGTCTTCCTCAGTTCCTCTGCGAGCACAGCTTCTTCTTCTCCTCCTCCTCGGATTGATGGAAGTTTCTTGCCAGGGTTCGTTGGAATTCCAGTTTGAACTGAGAGCACTTCTGTTTAAAGGTTTTGAGTTTGTTTCCAATCTGTGGGAACTGCTGGGCAGTTTGGGTTCTCAGTGCATCATTGAACCTCATCTCCAGGTCACTGAGGTCCTCCAGGACACTCTGACATTCTTCAACTAATCCTATACTTATCTGACGGACAAGTTTAGCGGCAGTAGAATCTAAAGATGTCAGAGGCAACAGCCAGACCTTCACTGGTACTGCGTTTTCCCCGTTGGCTCCCAGCAGCTTTGGCAGACTTTGGTACACCGCTACTGCCTCCTGAAAGGATGTCGGAGGTTTCGGAATCAAAAAGTCTCCAAAGAATCTGCAGGACAGTTTCTCAACATTTGCTTTGTCCTCGTCTTCAATTTTCACTGAGCCTTCGCCCTCTATTGACAGGCAGGGAATGTTCTTGATCATCACCTTCAAGTTGCCCTGAATGTCTCGATGGTTCTCGTTGACAGACACCTCACGGTCAAAGACAAAGAAGGCTTGAGCCCCATAAAGGATACCCGTGACTACATGTGTTGCTATTCCTTTCTCAAACACAAACTGATGTTTCTTAACATCCCCAAGATGATTCATGGACAGTTCGTGGAACTTTGTGGTAGCTTGGTAATTCAGAGTTACACTAGCATGATTTTTGGAAGTCTTGCTCTCGTTCAGGTATTTGGCGGATCCTCCAACCTGTACCAGTCCACCCAAGAAACTCGCCTTCAGAGATGCTTCAACATTTAGTGCTTTAGATTTTTCCTCAATTGATTCAGATGCAACTATATTACAATCATTATAGTGCTGTGGTCTTTCTCCAATATGATCTTTAAGGTCCTCACGGTCCCACAAAGTCATTCCTGAAAAAGAAGAAGCAAAAATCAAGCTTCCACAACCAGAAACTACAAACTGACCTTATAGTCTTTTATCAGCAGTTTTATGATATAAATGTAGAGTAGAGTCTCAAGCACATAGAAACGCCCGGATGCTAATTTACATATGTTGGGATATTTGTAAAATTAGCATAAATGGTGTCCTTTGAAATTAATGGGGTTATAGTTTATGCAGACATTTGTAAGAGAAAATGACTTGGCCGTTTAGAACGATTTGGGCTTTGGGGTTATTAAGGATGCTGAGTCCATTTGTTACATTTTCAGGTAAAAAAACGACCACTATGGCTACTGGCCACGCCCCTTTGGAGCTGCTACTGGCCACGCCCCTTTGGAGCGCCCACATGCAAGCAGTGAGCTCTGTGAAGAGAAGGCTGTCTACCAGCAGAAACTCAGCTGAACGCTGCTGTGATTAAACTCCATTTCATGTTCCAAACCACTTCATGGATTCTCTCTGAAACAGGATGGAGCTCAAACTCTTTCTCTCTTAGGTTTAACACAAGGTGAGTTCCTTTTGACTTCCTGCTTCTTTACACATACTCTCTTCAGTACAGGTTAGCTCTGAGTGTTAGCATGCTAATGTAAGCACAGACCATATTTGTTAAAGTTGAGTGAAGCAAGCAGGACCCACATGCAGATAACACTGATAATACCTGTATTTCAAGGATAATAATATAATTTGGACAAACGGAACACTCCCCGGTGAACTCAGTCACCAACAAAAGACGAACCAACACTGAACACAGGAAGAGACTAAATACAGGGAGGGGTAATCACGAGACGAGAAACAGCCGGGCAGGGGAGGAGAAAGACAAGGGCAACAGGTGAACACAATCAGACAATTAGACACACCAGGGAAAACTAACGACAGGGAGGGAAAACACAGAGAGAGGGACCAGACAAGACACAAGAAGGAAAACATGACAGGGAGAACCGAACAGCAAAAAAAACCCAAACATACAAAACTAAAAACGTGACATAACATAAGAATCGTGACAATATTACTTCCAGAACACGCCTCATTGTTTCTGCCAGCAACGTTTCTGTTAGGCCCGTGGGTGTAAATCCCGCCCACATTTTAGTAATGTCGTCATGACGCAGTACATTTTATTTTTAATTTGGGTACAGAGGAAAAGAGAGAAGGTTTTGTTTCCTGACACTTTGTGAGTCTCCTGACACACTGGGGACACACATGTATGTATAAAATACATCAACAAGTGCATTTTGCATGATAGGTTAACTTTAACTTGTGATTGTCCCTCACATACGTTAGCTAATGTTAGCTTAGGTACTGTACATCAAGTCACTAGCTAACGTTAGCTTTATCACATGTTGTTATGTTCTCTCCACTATGACAGAGCCAGCCCTTTTCATTCTGTCACACTTTTCTTTGTGTTAATATTTCAGGTTTTGGCGGCGTATGGCAGCTTTGTGAGGGAGACCATTATCTGGATAGTACCTCCAGACACGTTCTACCATAAGTTAGAAAGCCTAATAGTGTGGGATTATGGCCTATTAGCACAGACTGAGAGTGATGGTGACCTGTCTCACGGGGGATATTTGAGAGCCAGGGCCTGATCTTAGCACATAATGAGGGCTGTGGCAGTGAACCGTCCCTGAGGAGAAACATGAGAGACGGGATGATGGTAGTAGAGGTATGTGAGTTCTCACCAGGGACGAGAGAGTCTTTGCGGCAGTCGTACAACATCCCGAGGCCTGAAAGGCCGTCCGAGCGCCGCCACCTCCATCGTCCCGCTGACCTCAGAGTCCAATCGCTTCGAACGAACTGAAATGGATCGACAACAGCTCGTTAGTGAACTTCAATCATTTGGTAATATCATGTCCAACCACCAGAGCCGGCCCGACCCATTAAGCGACATAAGCGGCCGCTAGGGGCCCCCTAGCAACAACAACAAAAGGAAAAAATGAAAAAAATAAAAGAATCTCAGTACCACCCGTCGACGTGATAAGCATGTTTAATTAATTGTGTTAATATGCCTAGATTGCCTACTCTCAAAAACATGTATTATATTATTGAGTCAATAATATAATACATTAACCGTGCTTACCTGAACCTCATCATGACACAAGAGAGGACGGCAGGATTGTAATTTCCCGTGTTCAGTGAATGCAACAGAGGCAATACCCAGACCAATCAGAGAGTTGAATGGAAATAAACATCCGTCTCATTGGCTCACAGGTACCTATCCTGTGAGCTGTGACAATGTTTAAAAACCTCTCAGTCGGACTCAGAGTTTTTGAAGATGGACATAAGGACAATTTTCTTAAAAAGACCACAATTCTCAAGGAGGCTCACACAACAACCCCAGAGCCACCACCTGAGCCAGGTGAACAAGGTATGTAAATGTCAGTAAACTTCCAAGTTATGCGAACATGTAAGCAAAGCATAAATTACAGCTACGTTGACGTTACTTTGAATCGCGGGGGTAAGCGAAACCGTTAGCAAGTAGCTATAGCTAGCCAGATATATTAAATAAACACTTTGTCATACAATCTAAATGTAATGTTTGTTAGCGTTCCTGGTGATTTCAAAGAAAGCTCTTGGGAAATGTTACTTACTGTTCGACATGAAGCTAGAAGCTACCTTACAGTACACAGTTGATCCGGAGTCCTGTCAGTTAAAGTGTTTCATAGTTAGCTTAGCTTAGCATCAACCTAGCACTGAAATATATGGATGTTATGTGACAGTATTTATGAGAAAAAGTCAGCTGAAATGGTGGCATAGTTGCCACTGCTTTACGTGTCGACAGCATGTTTGAACGTATTTGCAGCAGTAAATGTGGCTGTTTGGCCACTGACGTTGCCATAACAACACCTGAATTTAAATGTGCAACCTCTTTTTGTGACAGATTTTTGCAAGAAATTATAATTCTTCTGAATGATATTCCTATTGACAGCTAGTGAACATTATGAAATGGAAGCCAGAGAGAATAAATGAAAAACAATTATGAAATACTATGACAAAACAAGAATACAGTTTAAGTGATTTGTAAAATATCCATAAAGAAAAATCTGCTTACAGTTCTGTTTCATCTGGGTGTTGAGATATGTATCCATAGATCTCTTAATGTTGCTTTCAAAGTGCAGCAGATTGAAGCTTTTAACTTTAATAATTTAAAAAAAAAAAAATCTTCCCGGGGGAGCATGCCCGCGGACCCCCTAGAGGAGGTGAGGACCCCCCTAGAGGAGGTGAGGTCCACGGTGTTTACATGGTTATTTATACAATATGTGTGCTTATGCTAACATCATAAGAAAAAAGTTGGTTCCGTGTTGTGTGAAGTGAGAACGCGTGAGGGGGGCCCCCAAGCCAAAGCTCGCTTAGGGCCCCCAAAAGTCTAGAGCCGGCCCTGCCAACCACCCTAATATTGAAAATTTCAATCAGACCTTTCCTCTCAACGAGGAGACGCACAAAAGTGACACAAACACACTCGAAGGGAAAAAGGACTACAAAGCAACATTTACACCGCAGTGTTGTTAATTAATAAATGTCTCTATTCATTCCACACGCTCCTGCATTACTTCACACTACAACCCAGACTACATGTAAACAACACGTTGTCGAGTGCAAGAGGTTGTTTCCTGACCTGCAGATCTGTGAAGGAAACAACCAAATACACTGAACAACTGAATCTTTGTGTCATCCCCTTATCCCCTGCGGTTGTTTTTAGACTCCCTCTCTGCGGTGATGGTAAACCAGAAGTTACACCCCATTTTAAACGTTTTTTTAACTAGTGTAGCTTTTTTAATTAGCTATTTATATTGTAGTATTTATCTGTGTATTATTTATTATTTATACATATTTCCTATCTATTATTTTACAAATCCTCCTCATCTGGACTCTTTTATGAATTTTAAATGCATGGGTTTCTTGTTTATTATTATTATTACCATTTTATATATTTTCTTACATTTTATCTAATATTATTTATATTTTACATGTCACAGTGTATTCTATGTTTGCATGGTGTATTGCATGTTTTCTTATTTAATTAGGTTCCAAATGAGGTTATATCTTTTATTATGTTTTATATATTATTAATCCCCCGTTTCCTATTCAAACATTTATATTATTTTATTTATGTTCTAGTTATTACTTTACATTTTATTTTTAAATGGACGTTGGAGCCCCCCGCAGGGAAACACCCTGAAATAACCCTTTAATAAAGTATTTTTAAACATCATCCGAGGCGTGTCCCGTGTCTCCCCTGCACCCCCCCTCTCGACCTCGGCCTGGGTTTTAAACACTTTTAGGGACACTTGGTTGACTTTACTTTAACATATTTTCCCTCCCTACTAACCCGTGTTTATTTTATATATTACCTTTTTTGTACCTTATTACTATATTTCATAGTTCTCTATATTATGTTTTATATACTTTATGCTATCTTGGAACATTTTGGTTGGTGGGATTTTTCACGAAAGATTTGTATGTGTTTATTTATCATTTACTTTTTCACACTAATTTTACCTGCATGCCGATGTTAAGCAAAGTCAACCTCGGTCCTTTTAGCAAGATGTTTTTAATCCACTCACCAGGTATTTTACCAGATGTTGTGGGACACAGCCTCGCACCCCCCCCTCGGGGGGCAGGAGTACAGGTTGTATCCCCGCCGCATACGCTCCGTGCTTCAGCCGCTGCTCTCCTCTATCCCTTTTATTGCATTTTCTTTATTTCATTGCATTTTTTTAACCCAGACCAAACAGGGCTTTTATAAACTTTTATTGGTTTTATTACAGGAGTTTTTAAATTGGTTTTTAAACTAAAATATTTACCCGAGAGCCCGTGCACCAGGATGCGCTCCTACGTGCGTTCCCCAAAACCCTAATGGAGGAAAAGAGAGAGGGTTTTATTTTCGGACACTTCGTGAGTCTCCTGCATGGATGTATAATACGAACTGGATACAGCGTGGGAGGCGGGCCCTCATTCATTCCTATGAGAGTTGCTCAATGGGCATGATGACAAAATGGGCCAACTTTTGAGAGAGCGAAACGTCACAGATTACCCGGCATGCCTGAGAAGTACCCGTATGTGCACTCATAGCGCATGCGCAACTTTAACCACGCCGCCCAAAAGGCTTGTTCACATTAAGCACGTGAATTTGCGTACACGTAACAGCACCGCGCGTTCATGACAGCATGGTATGGATTTATATTAACGAGGCGGCAGTTAGCAGCTAGCGGCTAGCTAGTAAATTATGCAAAGTTATACACATCAATCGTTATGTACTTTTATATTACGCTGACATCAGGATCTAGTGATCCAAGCAACAGAGCTTCATTTAGCATGATACTTGTGTGGGTTGTTCATTAAACCACTTGGTAATATATAAAAATGTATATGTTGAAGCCTGTTATGATCAATTGTGAGTTAAAACTTTATCTAAAAAGTAAAGCTGATGATGGATTACTGTGGTGGAGTTAAAATAACAATAGCCTATTTCTTTTTTAAATGTGATGGAGTAGAAGGATAGTAACTGTGAGTATTCATGTTAAGTAGCCCACAAGTAACTAAAACAATTGCAAGTGTAATAAGAAGCTACAGGAACGTTAATCTACGTCAGTAATATTAACTTTATTTAATACAACATTTACGGTACAAGATTTACATCCTACAGCCCATGTAGTATACTATTTTACAAATGATGAATTACAGCAAACATGTGCAATATATCCATCCTTACAGCTCCGTGGGCTGGCAGTAAGGCGATATGGTCCGTTGTTATTGTGCATCCATGGGTAAAGAGAAACTCATGTAGTGCTGAACACGTAACATGAACGTGCCGGGCGGCGCGGTCCCGTGGGTTAGATGCGCGTTCATAATGCAGAGGGAAATAACTCTCAGAATAACGTTATTAGCACATTTTTACAACTTGAGGAACGAATGTTTTTAATAAGGGCGATACCAACGTTCATACTGGGTAGTTTACAAATTATCCAACGAGATACAGACCACTCTTTCCCCATGTAAGTCAATGGGAAAAAGTGTTTCCGAGCCCAGCAACCTAAAGGAAGTGTAGTACCGCCGTTTGACCAGCACGAATATTCTCATCAGACTCCGGCGCACTTCCTGGGGCTTGCTGCAGACTCGCTGTTTGAGGGCTTGATAGCCCACTCCCCCTCCACACTCGTTGCTTTGGAACAGCCCTCAATATGGCGGACCCTCTGCGTGAACGCGCAAACGGAGGGGTAGGGTGTAGGGGGCGGTTTGGGAATGGGCCGAAAAGTGTTTGTTTTTCGAGAAGGGTCTAGCTGCGGCCGCGGCCAGTACACGGCGGTACACGACACACCCACCTGACACGACACTACGGTGGCTGAGAAGGGTCTAGCTGCGGCCGCGGACAGTGGAGGTTGAACCAAGCCCCCAGGAGTGCGCCGGAGTCTTGTGGCCAAACGGCGGTACTACACTTCCTTTGTGGTCTCTAACTCGTTGGATAATTTTTTTTAAACTAAATAAACTACCCAGTGTGAACGTTCCCGGGTAGCAGTTCTCTTCCCTCCCTTCAATCTAACCCTTCCCTTCCCCCCATCCTAACCCTAACCACTCCCTACCTTTTTACCTAATCCTAATCTTCCTTCCTCCCTCCTAAACCTAAACCCCAAAACCTCTCCTACTGTAAGAAATTAAAATCAATGTTTATACTACATGGGCTGTATGATGTAAATCTCGTCAATTCACTTTTAACGGTGGTGCCTCTCAGCCACCGTAGTGTCGTGTCAGGTGGGCGTATCGTGTACCATCGTGTACCGCTGTGTACTGGCCGCGGCCGCAGCTAGACCATATTGTGTTTTTCGCGCGCTTCAGCCGGACAGTGAAAGTGAGTGCACCGCTCTAATGGGTCCGACTAGAATGACGAATAACGTTAGTTCCGCCTATTCCGTCATTGGGTGCGTTTCACTTCGGTTAAATTGATTCCTTGCGTCCCTCACTTGCGTCGTTTCCCTGCGACTAGTCCCTCCCACCAGGGAAGCATGGAGAGACGCAAGGAAACCACGAGAAGCAGGGAAATGAGTTTTAAGAGCAATGGGACGTCCTTTCCTCCGGAGCGTCACGTGAAGCGACGTCCGTTTGTGATGACGCTGCACAGCTGATGTCTGACAGCAGCCAGCTCTGCTTGTCACTACCCGATCCGTCCCCCTGCCCGATCGGTACTGCGATTGTGCGAGATGGTCCGCCATATTGGACAACTCCGGACGGCAACCCAAGATGGACACTTGACATAGTGGCTTTTAGCAAAGCTCAAAAAGAAAACTCGAGAGAGATGAGTTATTGTTGTTACAACGTGACTTCACTATTATTTAACAACTCTTTTATTGGGTTCTTTTATTTGGGGTAGATTGTCAGAATAAGTGAGGAATGAATGTAACTTCTGTTAGACAGCTATCATACTGAATACATATTTACTGTGAATGTATGCAAAAATGTATGGCATATGGCTGTCTAACAGAAGTTAAATCTATTTCTCACTTATTCTGACAATGTACTTAACCCCAAATAAAATGACCCAATAAAAAGAGTTGTTAAATAATAGTGAAGTCACGTTGTAATAACAATAACTCATCTCTCTCGAGTTTTCTTTTTGAGCTTTTCTAAAAGCCACTGTGTCAAGTGTCCATCTTGGGTTGCCGTCCAGACTTCCGGACCATCTCGCACATGCGCAGTACCGATCGGGCAGGGGGACGGATCGGGTAGTGACACTGCTCTGTCCCCGTTGTTTTCACACACGCCCCCGCCTCTGTTAGTAACATTTACTGACATAAACATTTGTATCATCTGTTGTAGACCCAAATAAATAAAATAAAATAAGAACTCATTCTCAAAAAAGATAAACGCCATTCTTAAAATGTATAAACGAACAATAGTTCGATTAATATTGGATAGAGTGCACAATAGAAATAACATAATTGAGAGAAGAAAAAGCGATATGTTACAAACTGGTTTTATTAAGTTTTTCACAAAAATAGAGGATTTACAAGAACCAAAAAATAACAAAAGAAAGATACAAAATGGTTTTACAAAGACACAAGGTCAACGTACAAAAGCAACAGGTTCACAAGTGAGCCCCTGAGAGCCGTCTAAAGAGCCCACGGTCCAAGAGTCAAGACCCCGAGTCAAGCCTAAAGGAAAAGTCCCCAAGCTCTCAACGAACTCGTTTCTCTTCACTCATCATCTTTTATAGTCCCTTCCCTCCTCCCTCTCTGCATCAGGTGTTTTCCCCTCTTCTCTCTTTGAGGGAGAAGGAGGTTCAATTCTTACATAATGAATCAATTACAAATGTACAGTTAAAATGTAAACAAATGAAGACTATAGTAATGATAAGCAATTTTAACAAAAGGGAATATGAACATTTTTATGAAAGCAAAACACATTTTCAATGTCATGTTTGGAATTTAGTTTTCCTTTTAACTTCAAAATGTAACAAATATGCAAACGTTATACTTTAATTTATTAACAGAAACAAACTTAACACAACTGTCTCTCTTGTCTCTGAGATGTGTTGCTCCTGGATGTTGGACCTAAAACCATCAAGTCTGCACATAGTTCACTCTCATCCTGTGTGCATTGTTGTCCTCAACCGTTGTAACCGTTGTCAAGGTGTCAAAACCACAACGCCTTCCTAGAATTGTGGTTGGAACTTTTATGCTTTGCTTGCACCTTCTAAAATGTGCATTGGTCAAGAGTTCAGGATGTTCGGTCTAGTTTCACAAGTCTGGTTCACATGTCTGATGATAAGACATTATTGAGACATACATCCTTTCCATCAAACCAATTTACGGCCAATTTAGCATTTGTTATCAATGGTAAGCTTAATAGAGCTAGGTGAGGTAAAAGTGAGGTCTGTCACGGCCACTTAAACAGCAGATCTGTCAACAGTAGAATATTGTAAATGACCCTATTAACTAGTTCCTAGTTGCCAGCTGCAGTGATTGGTGACTGTTGTCCAAACAAAGGAAAACGGGCAGCTAATATTGAGACATTAATGACTTTGGGGTATTTTCTGGATATAAAGGTCAATAATGGAAAATCCTTGAGATCCAAATTAGTTGAGACCCAGTGGTGATTAATACTGTGATTTCTATTAACCCTTGTGTTGTGTTCGAAAGCTGTTACCGTTCATGGTGTTCGCGGGTCAATTTGCACCCATGATGTATCTCAGTCCAAAACACTCAACACATATTGCACACGTGCATGTGTGAGTTCAGGTTCAAGTGTTAGAGTACATTTTCTTTGAGAAAGGTGGAGTTCCAGAGGGAGGGGAGACCAGGTGCATGTTGAGAAAAAGTATTGTTACAGTGGATGAACACCCCAACACCAAATGATAAACTTTTTTAACTAAATTACTATATTTGTCAAAATCAGTTTTGTAGCTGTTGTGGAGGATATCACGAAGCCTCGTTCCGATAAAAAAAACTAGAGCGTAGTTTTAATAATAATAAATTATATTTAGATAGCGCCTTTCAAGGGACCCAAGGTCGCTGTACATGGTGGACAAACAAAACAAACAGACCATCAAAGGGCAAACCAAAAATAAAGGAAGCCGGGGGACCAGAAAAGGGCTCGGGCCTGAAGGCCGGGGTGAACAGGTGTGTTTTTAATGATGATTTGAAGATGTCCAGGGAGGCAGCATTACGGATCTCGACAGGAAGTGCATTCCAGAGGGTGGGGGCTGAGCGCCCTGTCACCAATTATTATATCTTGAAACGGGTCACGGGAGACCCGAACACAACATAAGGGTTAAGACCCTAAACAAATATTTGTTATCCTTTATTAACAGAAGCACATTACACACTCAATGTGAACTCAACAGTCTTTTATTTGTATTGATCACTAGATGTTTGTCTTTACACATTAATTTCTGTTCCAACCTTTTCATATTGAATTCATTGCATACATACATTTTAACCTTTCATTTAACAAAAGCCAACATTGACATTACGCCTTCAGTTATTGTGGAAAGCCAAAGAAAATGCACGGTATAACATTTTAAAAGCATTCATTCATGATGTATACTTTTTTCTTCTAAACCAAAAGCAATCAAAGAACAAATTAGTTTACAGTACATTACTATAGTTCAGAATGTTAACTTCTTGGTTCTTGACGATCTGTCACCCTGTTGATATTTTGTAACTCACCACTGAAATAACTGATACTACTATAAATCACATCAATCAACAAAATCAAAAAGGGGATTTTGAATATTAACAAGGAGGTATTCCAGAGGGTCAGACTGTATCATGGAGGTCAAGAAAACAAAGATCCCACATCGTCCACACCTGTTTTCACAGCGGAACAAAGGTTGTCAATCATTGAGGAGTTGTCCTCAGCCTTTCCTCCTCTTCTCTTATTCTCCTCATCCCCTCCTCCATTTCTTTTTTGCCAGCTGCTTTTTGCTTTTCCTGCTTCTATCTTTTTCTCCTCATCTTCTCCTCAATTTTCTCTCACAAGCTGCCTTTATGACCTCTCCATATCCTCTTTGCTTTTCTTCAATTCTTCCTCATACTTTTTAGTTATCTTCTTCACCACTTCCTCCCGCTCTTTGCGCATTTCCTCTTCTCTCTCTTTAAGGATCCGTTGTTTCTCCTCTTCTAGCTCCCTCTCTGCCTCCTGGAACATGTCATTGGTGTAATGGCTTCCTCCGTTCTTCTCTGCTATGTTTCTGATCTTGTCGAGCAGCCCTCTGACCTGAGAACGATCCTTCAGGTTATTATTGAAGACGTGGTACTGCCCGTTACATCTGGCCACAAGTTCCGTCAGATCTTCACTTTCCTTCAAGAACTCTTCGATAGGTTTCCCTTCGAGCCGGTCACCGTGGGTAAAGAGAACCATGCAGTATCTGTCTGCATCTTCTCCAAAGAGTTCCTGAATCTTCTGAACTGTCTGCTTTTCTTCCTTTGTGAATCTGCCCAGTTTGATGACGATCAGGAAGACGTGGGGTCCAGGAGCAGCAAAAGCAATGCATTTGTTGGTCTTCTCTTCATCAGTTCTGGTGTCAAACAGACCTGGAGTGTCAATAACCTTAACTCTTCGTCCATCAACTTCACCAAAGGCATTAGAACAGTTTACAGTTATGGATTTAGCAGAGAACTTTGATTTAAAGTGCTCTTTTCCCAGAATGGTGTTTCCGGTGGCGCTCTTCCCAACTCCGGTCTTCCCCACCATCACAATCCGGAGCACAGCGTTATTGTATGTGTTCGATTCTGATCGGAGAAAGGCTGAAAAAAATGAAGAAATATTTATCAATATCTGAACAATGTTGAAAGTGAGGGGGGTGGCTCAAGATGCTTTAATAATCTAGAACATGTCTAGAAGTCATTCATTGATGTTTTTCATGTATTCCTGTAGACGCTATTCTCACCATAGAAAGCGTTTATTAGGTGAATGGCAGGTTTGGAGATAAAGGTAGTTAGTCTGTCAATGTCAAGTGATGCACCTTGAAGGGACCTTGTTTTTTTTTTTCTGGAGCAAGAGAGAGGCACCATGATGAACTCAAATACTGGAAATTAAAATCACACTAAATTGACCTCTTGATGCGTACCACCTGAACTGACATGGTGCAGCTGTGGCCTTGAGCTGAACGTTTATTTGAATAAGAAAACGTTTTTTACAAATAGTCACTACAACATGTTTAGTTTCTATCTGTCATACTTCTACAAATTACCCCATTTTGAGCCTAAACAAACTTTGAAGGGTATAAGTTGCCTTTAGTTATAATCAGGAGCCCAAACAGACTTCTGACTGGCTACCCCTAAATATGTAGTCTTGTGAAGAATGTAATGCAAGCAACTAAACGCAGAGTCGCATTCTCAAAATCACCCTGGCTCTAAAAATGCTTGGAATTTCAGAAACATTAATTTTGTATGAACTGTTTTGATCTGTTCATTATTAGGGAATAGATGTGTGATCTTGGACGGTGCCTCATATTGAGGAGGGAGCCGCTGCGACACAGAGGGCCTCATCAGGTAACTTTGCGTGGGGCCACAAGTTGGCCAGAGATAGCGGCCCTGCACTATCATCTCTTGGAGGTGATCGATCTCCTCCTCTTGACTCTCAATCAACTCCTGAACAGTCATCTTTTCTTTTGCAGCTTTATTGCACTTGACTTTAAGCTCTTCCAGAGTCTGCCTCTCTTTGACTTGAGAAATTACAGAATTGATCCTCTTACCTTTACTTTTGAGGTCACGTTTAGTTGTGCGGACATTAACAGCGATGCTTTCTTTACTTCTTCCAGCTGCACCACAATCACACCTGACCCTGACAGCGTATTCTGTCTCTGGCTGAAGTCCTGAAATGATCGCCTTCTCAGCTCCCGCCATCATTTGCTCCCAGTGGAGATCTTCCTCTTTCACCGGTTGGTCTGGTTTGGCGTACTCCACGATGTAGCTCAAAACCTGGACATCTTGTCCGAGCTCAGCAGGTTTCTCCCAGCTGACTGATATCTCACCTGAGGTAGATTCAACGTGGAGTCTTCCAGGAGGGCTGCAGGGTAAGGTTTGAATGGATCCACTGACTTCATTGGCTGGCCCGGCACCTACTGGTGTCCCTGCCCTGCATCTGAACATGTACTCTGTGTTGGGACTCAGCTTGGCTAACCATACTTTAACCTGCTTTTGCAAATTTTCAATTGAGATCTCGGGCTTCTTTCTTTCTCTGAGGACTTCCTTTGTCAAGCTTTTGGTTGTTGTCTTATTAAAATTAACAAATATGTTCTCCATGCTTTTTGTCTGCATTTTCAGGCACTTCAGATCAAAGCCTCCATCTTGATTGGCTGGCCTGGCAGTCAGGTCGCTCACTGTGACTTCTTCAGCTCTGGATGCTGTCTCTTGTTTCCAGCCGTCCTCTCCTCTGACACAGTACTCAACAGAGTAGGAGGTGATGTCCTCTGCTCCAAAGTTGTTTGGAGAAATGTTCAGCGTCACACTGCTGTGGTTTATATCACTTCCTGTTACTGCTGCAGGCTTTGAAGGCGGCTCAAAGTCCTCGTTGACAGAAAGGCCGTCTGTGTAAAGGTAGATGCTGGCACCTTTCTGTGTCTCGTTTGTTAAACCCACCGTCAGAAATGTGATGTTCTTGTTCTCCTTGTTGGCCTCTGCAAAATCACTGAAGAGCTTTGCTTTGTGCCGCATTGCTTCCATCTCTCTTCTTGAGTTGTACCATTGATCTGGAGGGTGTGGATCTTGAGCATCGTCTGGTTTGGGTGTTTGTTTCAGGTAGTTTGATAAAGTTGAGAGGTACGGTTCATCTCTTCCCAGCGAGGTGAAGACAAAACACACAGCCTGCTCTGCTTTGAAGCTTTCTTTGTTCAGGTCTGTTTGAGATGAGATGATCTTGGTGTTTGTCATCATGTCGGTCAGAGACATCACGGTGTAGATTTCTCTCTCCTTACAGTCCATCCACTCGTTCAGGTCCTTGCTGTTGAAAGGAGAAGAACATGTCTTCCTCAGTTCCTCTGCGAGCACAGCTTCTTCTTCTCCTCCTCCACGGATTGATGGAAGTTTCTTTGCCAGGGTTCGTTGGAATTCCAGTTTGAACTGAGAGCACTTCTGTTTAAAGGTTTTGAGTTTGTTTCCAATCTGTGGGAACTGCTGTGCAGTTTGGGTTCTCAGTGCATCGTTGAACCTCATCTCCAGGTCACTGAGGTCCTCCAGGACACTCTGACATTCTTCAACTAATCCTATACTTATCTGACGGACAAGTTTAGCGGCAGTAGAATCTAAACATGTCAGAGGCAACAGCCAGACCTTCACTGGTACTGCGTTCTCCCCGTTGGCTCCCAGCAGCTTTGGCAGACTTTGGTACACCTCTACTGCCTCCTGAAAGGATGTCGGAGGTTTCGGAATCAAAAAGTCTCCAAAGAATCTGCAGGACAGTTTCTCAACATTTGCTTTGTCCTTGTCTTCCATTTTCACTAAGCCTTTGCCCTCTATTGACAGGCAGGGAATGTTCTTTATCATCACCTTCAAGTTGCCCTGAATGTCTCGATGGTTCTCGTTGACAGACACCTCACGGTCAAAGACAAAGAAGGCTTGAGCCCCATAAAGGATACCCGTGACTACATGTGTTGCTATTCCTTTCTCAAACACAGACTGATGTTTCTTAACATCCCCAAGATGATTCATGGACAGTTCGTGGAACTTTGTGGTAGCTTGGTAATTCAGAGTTACTCTGGCATGATTTTTGGAAGTCTTGCTCTCGTTCAGGTATTTGGCTGATCCTCCAACCTGTACCAGTCCACCCAAGAAACTCGCCTTCAGAGATGCTTCAACATTTAGTGCTTTAGATTTGTCCTCAATTGATTCAGATGCAACTATATCACAATCATTATAGTGCTGTGGTCTTTCTCCAATATGATCTTTCAGGTCCTCACGGTCCCACAAAGTCATTCCTGAAAAAGAAGAAGCAAAAATCAAGTTTCCACAACCAGAAACTACAAACTGACCTTATAGTCTAGTTGACTGCAGTTTTATGATAGAAATGTAGAGTAGCATATAGAAACGTCCGCTAATTTTCATATATTTGGATATTTGTAAAATTAGCATAAATGGTGTCCTTTGAAATGAATGGGATTATAGTTTATGCAGACAATTGTAAAAGAAAATGACTTGGCCGATTAGAACAATTTGGGCTTTGGGGGGTTATTAAAGGTGGGGTAGGTAATTTTGGAGAAACCAGCTCGAGTGCGCTAGAATTTGAAAGTACGCAGCTGAAAAAAATCTGCCTCTTCCTCACAGAGCCCCTCCTCCAACACACACGACCAGTGAGGGCACAAGATAAGTTTGTGCACAGATGGAAGGCTGACAGGCAGGTAGGCCATCCAGTTATTTTAGCCGGGCCGGCTCAGATGATTGGTCATGCTTTTTACAGTACTACGGCTTCCACAGATGATATTGTTTATGGATTTTTTGTCAAAGCACTTAAGATATTCATTGCTATCGGGATGTTAAGAGCATTCCATGGAATATAACAAAAGTGTATCTCGAGCCGGTTTCTCAAACTTACCTACCCCACCTTTAAGGATGAGTCAATTTCTTACATTTTCAGGTAAAAAAACGACCACTATGGCTACTGGCCACGCCCCTTTGGAGCTGCTACTGGCCACGCCCCTTTGGAGCACCCGCATGCAAGCATGCAGTGAGCTCTGTGAAGAGAAGGCTGTCTCCCAGCAGAAACTCAGCTAAATGCTGCAGTGATTAAACTCCATTTCATGTTCCAAACCACATCAAGGATTCTCTCTGAAACAGGATGGAGCTCAAACTCTTTTTCTCTCTCAGGTTTACCACAAGGTGAGTTCCTTTTTATTTCCTGCTTCTTTATACATACTCTCTCCAGCACAGGTTAGCTCTGAGGGTTAGCATGCTATTGTGAATAGAGACCATATTACTTCCAGAACACGTCTCATTGTTTCTGACAGCAACGTTTCTGATTGGCCCGTGGGTGTAAAGCCCGCCCACATTTTAGTAATGTCGTCATTATGCAGCAAATCTGGATCAGCTCCGTTGTTCCCCCGTTTTTTTAATTTTTATTTGGATACAGAGGAAAAGAGAGAAGGTTTTATTTCCTGATGCTTTGTGAGTCTCCTGACACACCGGGGACACACAGTTATGTATCAAAGACATCAACAAGTGCATTTTGCATAATAGGTTAACTTTAACTTTAACTTTAGCTTGTGATTGTCCATCACATACGTTAGCTAATGTTAGCTTAGGTACATCAAGTCACTAGCTAACGTTAGCTTTATCACATGTTGTTATGTTCTCTCCACTATGACAGAGCCCAGCCCTATTCATCACACTTTTCTTTGTGTTAATATTTCAGGTTTTGGCGGCGTATGGGCAGCTTTGTGAGGGAGACATTATCTGGATGGTACCTCCAGACACGTTCTACCATAAGTTAGAAAGCCTAATAGTGTGGGGTTATGGCCTATTAGCACAGACTGAGAGTGATGGCGATCTTTCCACCGTCTCCCAGGGCCAGGGCCTGATCTAAGCACATAATGAGGGCTGTGGCAGTGAACCGTCCCAGAGGAGAAACATGAGAGACGGGATGATGGTAGTAGAGGTATGTGAGTTCTCACCAGGGACGAGAGAGTCTTTTCGGCAGTCGTACAACATCCCGAGGCTGAAAGGCCGTCCGAGCGCCGCCACCTCCATCGTCCCGCTGACTTCAGAGTCCATCGCTTCGAACGAACTGAAAATAATCGACAACAGCTCGTTAGTTAACTTCGATGATTTGGTAATATCATGTCCAACCACCCTAATATGGAACATTTCAATCAGACCTTTCCTCTCAACAAAGAGATGCACAAGAGGACTCAATGAAACGAAAGTGACACAAACACATTCGACAGAGAAAAAGGACTATAACATTTACTCTGCAGTGTGTTAGTTAATAAATGTCTCTATTTATTCCACACGCTCCTGCATTACTTCACTACAAACCAGACAACACGTAAACAACATTGAGTGCAGAGGTTGTTTCCTTACCTGCAGATCTGTGAAGGAAACAAACTGAATCTTTGTCAACAAACTCCACATAACTGTATTAGGTTAGTTGAAAGCAATATGTTTACATTTAAATAAAAACCCTAACTAAATACAGTTATGTGGAATCTGTTGACATGTATTTATTTTAAAAACATTTCAGTGCATCTTGATAGGGTGAAAAGAAAAGGTTTAACTGTGTGAGAGGCAGGGTGTTATCCGTCATTTACACAAGCAGTACATTTATTAAGTGACATGCTAATTGAGAAATAATATTAACAATTTAATAATGTGATATATATAAGAATAAACTACTATTGTGGCAATCTTTTTGTAAAATGTGTACTTTTTGCTGATAATCCTTCTCTACTTTAACTTTAAATTTCAACTAATTTTTTGATATTGTTTATACTATTTTTCATTTGTAATTGTTAATAGTTAACTATTTTAGTATTTGTATTTTAATGTTGAACACACTAGTCCTGTAACAAAATTACTTCCCAAAGTTAATTGATTAATAAAGTATCCATTGTTGAGGTCTCCATATTAGGTTGAATAATTAAAACGAAAGTTAATATAATCAAATATATTCTTGTATAACCCACAATGAAAATGCATTTTATTTCATGTTGTTCTATAGTCACAGTATATACAAACACAAGGGGTTGTTTAGATTGAGTTTAGTTTAGTGTCACTATAGGGTGTCACTGTTTAAAGAGGGGATACTGTTGTCTTCACTCACAGTTGGCTGCAGTAGCCTGACGTGGGAAAAAAATTAGGGGAAGCCAATAATACGTCCTTTTTTAGTGTTATAAATGTAAAACTGTGAATTGAGGTTTCATATTAGAAAAGGACCACAGCATGATATGTTTTGTATGAGTGTCATATTGTAACGAGAGAAGGTCAAAACCCTGTACAAGTGTGGATCATCTTTCTTCAAATAAACTGATCCCACCAACTATTTGGACATGGTATCAACATACTAATACAAGTTACAATACACAAGTATTAATATACAATACAATACAGTTAAAAAAGACTCCATGACGTTAGAAGAGATCCCAGTTGTGGTTTTCCTTAAAGTGTCACAAGGTAGACACTTCTATTATTGTTTGTTTGGTGGCTCATCTGAACTCTCCTGTCATTTCAGATCCCGCCTTCCTCCAGGTAATCAGCTCACTTCCCTCACCTGGTCTCCCCAGCCCTTCCCCTCACCTGTTACTCATTCCCTCATCACCCCACAGTATTTATATCACCTCACTTTCACTGGTCCTTTGCCAGATTGTCTTGTCGTTTCCGCCAAGCTCTCCCGTGAGTGTTGTTCTCTAGCCTAGATTTTTGATCTCTGCCTGCCTGTATACGGATCTCGAGTTCCTGCCTGCTCCCTGTCTGGTTTTGGTGCCTGTCTGACGGATTTCCTGGTTTTGACCCTGCCTGTCCCTGACCTGAATACACTGAACATTGCTATACACTGGTTGTATCTGAGTCGTGCTATTGGGTTCTGATCTGTACCTGTGATCGTGACTTAAAGAGTAGTCCTACCTTGAGATCTCTTTAGATTAGATGGTGGTTCTCACAGAAGTATTCAGTCTGTTTGAGGTTTGTAGGAAACTCACCAGAGATTCTGCTGTTTGTTGAGAAAAGCCTGAGATCGTTGATTCTCCTTCAGAGAGACACGGAGAGACTTGTCTCTCGACTGCAGCCGGCGGTCTGAGAGAGTAATCTACATCATATGTGATCTGAAGGCGTGACGTTCAAGCACACGAGATAAGATAAGAGCAATATAGAAATACAAAGTCCAAACTTCAAGATCCACCTCACAGTTTAAGTTAATGATCTTTTATTCATGTATCAGAACAAGGTATGTTAGTCTTCCTTAATTCCTTACATGGCCAGAGAGAGCTGCAGGAAGGTGTCAGGGTTGGGAAAAATAGGACCCAAATGCAGATTGAGGAGGGAATCAGGTTTCAAAATGAAACAAAAAGGCGAGCTTTATTCACAAAAGCAGAAAAAACAAGAATCCATCAACAGGTACGAGGCAGCATCCAAACAAAAGATGACTGTGACCAACATGAAGGGAGACATGAACGACAAATAATGAACCAACACCAAACACAGGAAGAGACAAGACTAAATACAGGTATGAGTAATCACGAGACGAGAAACAGCCGGGCAGGGAAGGAGAAACACAAGGGCAACAGGTGAACACAATCAGACAAAGAGACACACCAGGGAAACTAACGACAGGGAGGAAGACAAGACACAGGGAGAACAGAATTGCAAAATAAAACCATGACAAGACAGACCAAACTAAAACCGTGACATAAAAACTAAGATTGTGACAGAACCCCCCCCCCCCCCCCCTCAAGGGACGGATTTCAGACGTCCTTACAAAACATAAAGAGTCCAAAACCTCTAGAAGGGTGGGTCGAGGGGGTCCGGAGGAGGGACGCATCACTAGGGCCAAAAGGATGGGTGGAAGGGGTCTGGAGGACGGGTTTGGGCTGACAGCCCAGGGGCACAGCAGAGGACCAGGAAGGGGTCTTGGGCGGACGGCCTGGGGGCAAGGTAGAGTTCATAAAGGGGTGATGGCCACAGCGGGCGAACTCAGGGGGCCGAGCATGAGGGCGAAGGCAGCGGCTGGAAGAGTCAGGGGGCCGGGCCCGAGGGCGAGGGCCGCGGCCGGGAAAGTCAGGGGCCGGCCTCGAGGGTGAATACCGCGGCACTCAGGGAGCCAGGCTCGAGGGCGAAGACCGCGGATTGGGAACTCAGGGGGCTGGGCACAAGGACGGGCAAGAAGGCGGCGACGGGACAACTCCGGAGGACGGGCAGGCAGGCGCTGACGGGACAACTCCGGAGGCTGGGCAGGACCCGGTGTCGGCTGGACAGGAACCGGAGCCGGTGGGACAGTAGTAGACGGGATCCTTTACCTGACATGGGCTGGTGTCAATGGAACCCCGGATGGAGCAAGGGCTGGTGTCGATTGGACCACCAACGCAACAGGGCAAGGAGTAGGCAGGACCCCCGGCGGGACAGGTTTCGGCAGGATCCACAACGGAACAGGACATGGAGTTGACAGGACCCTCTACGAAACAGGTGTCGGCGGAGCCTCCAACGGCACAGGACATAGGGTTGGCAGGACCCCTGGCAGAAGAGTAGTCGACGGGACCCCCAACGGGACAGGATATAGGGTTGGCAGGACCCCCGGCAGAAGAGTAGTCGGCGGGACCCCCAACGGGACAGGACATAGGGTTGGCAGGACCCCCGGCAGAGGAGTAGTCGGTGGGACCTCCAACGGGACAGGACATAGGGTTGGCAGGACCCCCGGCAGAAGAGTAGTCGGCGGGACCCCCAACGGGACATGATATAGGGTTGGCAGGACCCCCGGCAGAAGAGTAGTCAGCAGGGCCTCCAACAGCACAGGACATAGGGTTGGCAGGACCCCCAGTGGAACCTCCAACGGACCAGGACATTGGGTAGGGACTTGAAAGGGGACTTGAGAGGGAACTCGACAGGGAACTCGAGAGGGGACTCGAGAGGAGACTTGAAAGGGGACCTGAGAAGGAACTCGAGAGGGGACTCGAGAGAGGACTTGAGAAGTGACTTGAAAGGGGACTCGAGAGGGAACTCGAGAGGGACTGGAGAAGGGACTTGAGAGGGGACTCGAGAGAGAACTTGAGAAAAGACTTGAGACGGTCGGTTCGCCAGAACACAGGGGGCTGGAGTCGGCCGGAACGCCGACAGGAGACGAGGGGCTGGAGTCGGCCGGTACGCCGACAGGACACGGGGAGCTAGCGTCGGCCGGAGAGGCAGTACTGGAGCCGAAACTGGAGTATGGACCAAGGCTACTGGGGCCAGTACTGAAGCCGAAACCATGGCTGCTGGTGCCGGTTCTGGAGCCCGAACCATGGATGTTGTGCACGGAACAGAAGCCTGGACCCTGGCTGTGTGAGCCAGGTAATGGAGCACGGAAGCATGGCGTGTGGGCCGGTTCTGGATCCGGAACCATGGCAGCTGGGGCCAGAACTGGGGCTGGAACCATGGCTGCTGGGGCCAGAACTGGGGCTGGAACCATGGCTGCTGGGGCCTGAACTGATGCTGGAACCATGGCTGTGTGGGCCGGTACTGGAGCAGGCACCATGGCTGCTGGGCACGGAACCGGAACACGGAACCATGGCTGTGTGGGATGGTACTGGAGCACGGTACCATGGCTGTGTGGGCCAGCACTGGAGCACGGAACCATGGCTGTGTGGGCTGGCACTGGAGCCGGAACCATGGCTGCTGGGGCCGGTGCTGGAGCCGGAAACATGGCTGCAGGAGCTCGGGCTGGTAGCCTGGACTTGGGTCTCCTTCTCTTAGGAGGCTTTTGGAGGTCCAGACGAGACCCATCAAAGGCGTTCTCAAAATAAGCTATGTTGGGAACTGTGGCAGGCAGGGGGCTAGCATGCCTGGGGCTAGCAGGCTGGGAAACGCATGTCTGGAGGAAGTCCATAATCCAGCCAGGTAAGAACTTCACTAACCCTGGTTTCTCTGTTACCCTCTGGTACGCCTCTGCAGGGCAGCCCTCTTTTGCTTCACACTGGTTGCTCCCCTCCATTTAGCATAGCTGCAAGCCAGCAAGTAGGTAAATGAATACAACTCCACTTCAAATGGATCATCTGCTGGGTCCATATGTGGTTGGTTCATTCTGTCAGGGTTGGGGGAAAATAGGACCCAAATGCAGATTGAGGAGGGAAGCAGGTTTCAAAATGAATAAAAGGCGAGCTTTATTCACAAAAGCTGAAAAACAAGAATCCATGATCAGGTACGAGGCATGAGGTAGCATCCAAACAAAAGGACTGTGACCAACATGAAGGGAGACATGAACGACAAATTCTTTCCCACACACATACGGGTATTGGGCCGAGGGAGAAACCGTACTTCCGGTATCCGCCATTTTACGCGAGGTGCAAGCAGGCCGAGGGTTTAGCCGTGTTACTTACTTGTTAGATACAACATTGAAGATGGTGAAGTGGTGTAGTGCTGGGACTTGCATCGTTACAGCAGGAAAGAGCCTAAGTTATGATATAATAAAATAAAAACGTGAGAAGTAAGAACAAAAAATACTTTCCAAAATAAAAATCCTGTAACAGTCTAGGTGTTGCTAAGCTTCCTGTACTGAATATCATAGTCTATTGCCTTAATCAATATCTAGTCAACTCTAAAATACATATGCAATGGCATGATAATATTATTGTGACAAGTAGGGTATTCATTTCATTTCATTTCAAACCTTTATTTATACAGATAAATCCCATTGAGATCATTGATCTTTTTTCAAGGGAGACCTGCTCCAGTAGTTCCACATGAAACATAAACATAAATAGAACAACAAAAGGACATCATCCAGCATCATTTACATAATTATCCACATAAACAGGTACCAATAGCTTCCGATTGAGTAGCATCCAACCGAGCTTTAAAAACATCGTGGCACCAGATTGTTCAGTTTCCATTTAATTTGCAGACTATTTCAAGACAGAGGAGCTGCATCTAAAAGCTGCTTCCCTGAGACAGTCCTAGCAGCTGGCACATTTAATAAAACCACAGCATGCGATCTCAGGCAGTAGCCACTTACAATTCTCCGTGAGATCAGGGAGCAGATATAAGATGGAAGTATATAAAAATGTACCAGTGACTGAGCCTCTGTACAGTTAGTGAAGGCAAACCAGCCCTTGCATACAGGGTACAGTGAAGGTTAATGCTTACAGTTTGTCACACATCTCAGTGCGCTGTGATACGCAGCATCTAACCTGACCAGGCAATGGGCAGGTGCATTCATATAGACCAGATCCCCATAGTCCAGCACAGGTCAAAGGTCACAGAGCCTTTTCCTGGCCTCAAGCGAGAAGCAGGACTTGTTCCTGTAGAAGAAACCTAGCCTAACCCTCAGCTTTTTAAGCAGATTAGTGACCTGAAGTTTAAAAGTGAGACAATCATCAAGCCAGATACCAAGGTATTTGTAACAGGTAACCACTTCAAGTTTTGTTCCTTGCGTAGTTACAATATCTAAAACAGCTCTGGTGTCTTTTTAGCTTTAGAAAAGAGCATTACCTTGGTTTGATCCACATTTAAAAGAAGCTTTAGTTCAGAGAGCTGAGTCTGAATAATGTTAAAAACAGCCTGTAATTCAACAACAGCCTCCTGAATGGAGGGACCTGCACAGTACATCACGGTATAATCCGCATAAAAATGTAAAGTAGCTTCATTCACATTTTCACCTAAACTGTTGATGTAGATGGAGAAAAAAAGTGGACCTAAAACAGAACCTTGGGGAACACCATTAGTGATGTTTAACCACTCAGAAGACAGCCCATCAAAATGAACACATGGGACCTTTCAGAGAGGTAGTTCACAAACCACCCACTGCAAGGCTGGACATGCCAATACTGAGTAGCCTCTGCTTTAAGATGCGATGATCGACGGTGTCGAACGCTTTGGAAAGGTCAATAAACAGAGCTGCACAACTCTGCTTATAATCTAAGATACTCTCCACATCATTCACCACTTTCATTGTGGCAGTGATGGTGCTGTGTTGCTTTCTGAAGCCTGACTGATGTTTAGACAGGATGTCATTTGTACATAAAATCACCTTTACCTGTTCACTCACTAGGCGTTCAAGAACCTTAGCCAGAACTGACAACTTAGAGATTGGCCTATAGTTATTTAAAATCGCCCAGATACGGACAACATCTAGTTTACCTAACAGACTAGGCACATTCAAGTGGATGAAACCCAACCCAGACCTAGCTTTAAATCAGCAGGAGTAGCGATCTGACTACTACTACTGGGCGGACCAGGTTAGGTTGGACATTTCCTGATAGTAATAACAACAACAACACCAGGCATCTTTTCCTCTTAAGCGACACACATACACTGTCATCTACTTTAGAATCACCGGAAAAGTCTGCGAGAGTGTGATTAGAGCTTAAGAAGCAGTCCTGAAGAACCATCATCGCAGGAAAACAAAAAAGACAAACATATTTTGTCGAGCAGATTGTCTGTGACAAGGCAACCGGTAATTATTTGTGTAACACATCCGAACCTTTGCAGGGGATGCCCACTGCGGGTGGCAGAACAGACCTGAATCCAGTAGACTTCTCAGAATGACTAGAGATCTTCTCATAGTCCAAAACAGTTAACAGGCACAGCAGAATCCCGATATGGGCCATTTTCCCAGACCAGCACCCAGTATCCGTGATGTTCCTGGAGCAAATCAGCACAGCAGCAAAGGACAGGCGAAAACAGCAGCGTGGAAGCGTTCCGGTCCCTCCGTGGTAACTCCGGGGTGAAAGCAGGCCTCGCAACAGTAGATCCAGGACAGGTGGAAAGCAGGCCCCAGCGGTGGTTAAAATCCTCCTCTGTACAGCAGCACACGCCCGGTGGAAGCAGGCCAAGCCCGAAGCGTGGATCCACTCCGTCTCTCCGCGACGACTCCGGGGTAAAAACCTCTCCAGTACAGCCGTATTCTACAGGTGGGAGCAGGCCTCCGTAGATCGCAGATCGCAGACCGCAGATCGCAGGCAGCAACAGGTGGAGCCGCTCCGTCTCTTCGCAACGAGCAGGCCTCCGTAAATCGCAGATCGCAGGCAGCAACAGGTGGAGCCGCTCCGTCTCTTCGCGACGTCTCCGGAGGAAAAACACCTCAGTACAGCCGTACTCGACAGGTGGGGGTAGGCCTCCGCAGATCTCAGACAACTAAAACTACTACTTGTATAAGCAGGGATGGCTAAAATGTGTAAGCAGGAGAGCTAGATGCTAACAGATGCCAGATGCTAACAGATGCAGATGCTAACAGATGCCAGATGCTAACAGATGCAGATGCTAACAGATGCCAGATGCTAACAGGTAAGTGCGAGCCTGTAGAAATTGCGACTGCCTCCAACGACAGCGTAGGAAGGTATTCACCTGGTGTTTCCAGAAGATAGACATAGATGCTGCCAAAATCGACCGAAGGCCACTTTCGAGGTTCGTTTTTCCATAAATCTGCAGGCAGTCTGTAAGGGCAATCCGACAACCCACACAGCTCTAGTTTACGCTGGTAACGAACTAGAGCACACCCCTCAAGTCCAGAGATGTAATCCGAAGACATGCAGCGATTTCTTCAGTCGTTAATTCAGAAAAAACCCTAATGCGCTCTGCCTGGCTACGTTAGCTAGCTGTTTTTATTTGCTCGTGACGTTACTGTGTGTGAAAGAATAATGAACCAACACCGAACACAGGAAGAGACTAAGTACACGGAGGGGTAATCACGAGACGAGAAACAGCCGGGTAGGGAAGGAGAAACACAAGGGCAACAGGTGAACACAATCAGACACACCAGGGAAACTAACGACAGGGAGGAAGACAAGACACAGGAACAGAGGACACAATTGCAAAATAAAACCATGACAAGACAGACCAAACTAAAACCGTGACATAAAACTAAGATTGTGACAGAAGGGAGTCAGCATTCAACACGTTCTGTTGCCTCGCCGTGAAGTCAATGGGGTTTTGTCTGTTTTTGGTACGAAGAAATATCATAAATAGTAAGAAAAAAACTCACCAGAGATTCTGCTGTTTGTTGAGAAAACCTGAGATCGTTGATTCTTCTTCAGAGAGACACAGAGAGACACAGAGAGACACAGCGAGACACAGCGAGAACACAGAGAGACACAGAGAGACACAGCGAGACACAGAGACAGAGAGACTTGTCTCGACTGCAGCCTGAGATAGTTTAACTTTCAGTTGAAGTTGCATCATTCATGTGTTTGAATATGCACAGTCTGTTCTGAAGTTGTTATGAGAGGGAATCGCAAGGCAAGGCAAGTTTATTTATATAACACCTTTCAACACAAGGCAATTAAAAGTGCTTTGCATAAAATGAAAGACATTAAGAAAAAGGCATTTAAAAACAGTCATTAAAAGAAAAGATAATCAAATAAACATTAAAAGAAAAATACATGAAAAGGGGCGTTCACACCTGCCTTGTATAGTCCGGTTGAATCGAACCCTGGTGCGTTTAGCCGCTTGGTGCGGTTCGTTTGGGTCGGTGTGAACGCAGTCCGAGACCTCTTAAGTGAACTAAACAACCGGACTCTGGTCCGCTAAAATAGGTGGTCTCGGAGCGCTTGCTTGCGAACTCTGGAGCGGTTCATTGCTGGTGTGAACGCAGTCCGCACCAAAACATAGGAAGCGCAGTATTTACGTGTCACAAGAACGCGGATATCTTCAAAAATCTTTAGAGAAAGAGTTCTTTCAAGACATCCGCGGTTGTTTAGTTAAAGAGTAAAGCAGAATTAAGTGTTGAACAGTGTCGTGTAAAGTAAAAATTCTCCGTCAGCTACATAAAAGTAAGAACACCTGTCAATAAATCCTTGACAGCGGTCTGTCTGTTCTGGATTAAAAACATGTCACGTGTTTTGAATTGACCAATCAGTCCCTGTATCTCCTTCATGTGTTCAACGATCTCCAGGAGGGTGGGCGAGGGTGAAAGGGTGAACAGAGTATCCTCAAAGGCGTTGACAGGGGGGGGGGGGTGACGGGCGGTGGAGACTCCTCCGTGTGTCTCATAGGTCTCCCATAATCAGAACATTCCCTCAGGCGGGTGCAGTGATACTTCTTCAGGGTTTTCTGCGCGATGTGTTGTGTCTTTCCCTGTTTTGATTCCTCTTGCTGCTTGTCCTTGGCAGAGGGAACAGATTGATGACGCTGGCAGTTGAATATGTTAGAGATAAACAATTTCACTCCTGACTTGTTCAGGCAAACTCCATTTGCCTTGAAAAGATGTCTGCGGTCCCAGAAAAAGTTAAAATTGTCAATAAAATGCACAGAATGGTCAGTACAGGCAGGTGAAAGCCAGGTGTTCAGTGCAAACAATCTGCTGAATCTCTCCACTCCTCTTCTGACTGGCGGTAGAGGGCCACTGATGAACACCTCTGCATTTAGAGAGCTGGCAGTTTCCAACAGACATTTAAAGTCTTCTTTCAGCACTTCTGACTCTTGTTTCACAACATCATTGTTCCAATATGTAGTACCACATTCTTCACAGTCGGATGTTCAGCCCCAATATGCAGGATCTTTCTCAGCCAAGTCAGAGACCACATCCTTGGGAAAAACAGAGTACTTTGGTGTTGTTCTTACTACACAGACCTTTTACCCTCTCTTACAGCAGAGTCACCCACAAATCAGAGTTTTCAGGCCAGTCGTTAGCTTTCCCTCTAGCCTTTTACTTTTGGAGTAGCTATTGGTCCTTAACACTGCTGTGTGAAGAGGACGGGTTTATCCAGGTCATCAGAAAGAAGATCTCGCTAGCTCTCGTCAGCGGAGCGTATCTGTTCTGGGTTGGCACATTGGTGGTTTAGGAGGATTTTTTGTTAATCTCCCATTTAGCAGCTGTCCAATGCTGTTTAGGGTTGAATGAGGCGCTCTTCCTGGGTGATAACAATGCAGGCCAGCCGGTCGCATCACAGATTTTCAGAGCGCTTGGGCTCTGCTGTTATCCGTCCTCCCAAACCCCATGGAAATGATTTACTCTTCGGCTTTGCAACCAGAGAGTTCCAGGGAGGACTACCACTTGTAGATGTATTACCCAGTACACAGCCCTCCTGCTCCTTGGAATCCTTGTAGCTGCTAAATAGCTGTGAGTTAGCATACCCTTTTCCATTATTTTGCAACACTGGTAAAGTGGTGTCATTCCCACAACATAGTCCATTCACTTCCACGTTAACTTCCAACCGTTGCATTTTCATTTCCAGCACAGCTATCTTCTGTAGAGTTTGTGAAGTCATCTGTAGAGAACGGAGGCATTTTTTCTACCAACTAGCTGAAGCTAAATAGCATGCAGTAGCCTACCAGGCTTTAGCTGTTGCTAGGCCACGCTACTGTAAGACTGGGGTCGTCGTAAACATGTTGAAATATGGCTGAAAACCTCCGTCTATTTACGAAGATTAACTGTCCCAGTGATAGGTTAATGTCCAGGAGCCGCTGCTCGAAGTTTTCAGAGAATAAGAATAGGAAAATCAGCATAAAAAGTAAGCAGAGGCAGGAGAAGCAGAAAAGCGTCTGCACTGTAAGAAAGATAAGAGCTGTAAGCAGTAAGGCAATATGGTCCGTTGTTATTGTGCATCCATTGGTAAAGAGAAACTCATGTAGTACTGAACACGTAACATGAATGTGCCGGGCAGCGCGGTCCCATGGGTTAGATGCGCGTTCATAATGCCGAGGGAAATAACTCTCAGAATAACGTTATTAGCACATTTTTACAACTTGAGGAACGAATGTTTTTTAATAAGGGCTATACAAACGTTCATACTGGGTAGTTTAAAAATTATCCAACGAGTTACAGACCACTCTTTCCCAATGTAACTCAATGAGAAAAAGTGTTTCTGAGCCCAGCAACCAAAAGGAAGTGTAGTACCCGCCGTTTGACCAGCACGAATATTCTCATCAGACTCCGGCGCACTTCCTGGGGGCTTGCTGCAGACTCGGGCTGCAGTCGGATAGTTTAAAAATCAGCTCCTAAGTTCTAACCCTATCGTTTATTCCTTGACCTCTGAGTGAAACGTCACAGGGTTAAGGGATAGTGGATAGGAAAATTCAAAAGGAGAAGAGGACTGCGGTACTTTAGAGAATCCGAATGCACTTTCACTATCCGACGTGTTTATGATGCGCCAGCGGACGTCATTGATGTGCGTCTGCTGCTGTGGGGGAACCATGGAAACCACAGTTTTCTATACAGCGGACTACAACATGGATGTTCAATAAGAACGAGGGACTACTGTGAACTCATCTAGAGGACTCTGCACCGTGCTCTGATGCTGCTGCTTTGCTTTATGAACGTGGACAACAGAGAAACATATTCTTCAGGACCAAAGTTGGAATTGAAATACAAAAGGAAAGTGAAACTTATGCTCGTCACCCTCTCCCTCCGGTTCCACATTAATACCTAATGATCCCAATACGTATGATTGTATGAACTAAAGATCTTAAATCAATACAGATGTATTTATTATAAACGTTAGTCCTTAACAGTTTCTCAACATTTTCTTTGTCCTTGTCTTCCATTTTCAGCGAGCCTTCGCCCTCTATTGACAGGCAGGGAATGTTCTTGATCATCACCTTCAAGTTGCCATGAATGTCTCGATGGTTCTCGTTGACAGACACCTCACGGTCAAAGAAGGCTTGAGCCCCATAAAGGATACCCGTGACTACATGTGTTGCTATTCCTTTCTCAAACACAAACTGATGTTTCTTAACATCCCCAAGATGATTCATGGACAGTTCGTGGAAACTTTGTGGTAGCTTGGTAATTCAGAGTTACTCTGGCATGATTTTTGGAAGTCTTGCTCTCGTTCAGGTATTTGGCTGATCCTCCAACCTGTACCAGTCCACCCAAGAAACTTGCCTTCAGAGATGCTTCAACATTTAGTGCTTTAGATTTTTCCTCAATTGATTCAGATGTAACTATATTACAATCATTATAGTGCTGTGGTCTTTCTCCAATATGATCTTTCAGGTCCTCACGGTCCCACAAAGTCATTCCTGAAAAAGAAGAAGCAAGTTTCCACAACCAGAAACTACAAACTGACCTTATAGTCTTTTATCAGCAGTTTTATGATAGAAATGTAGAGTAGGGTCTCCAGAACATAGAAACGCCCGGATGCTAATTTACATATGTTGGGATATTTGTAAAATTAGCATAAATGGTGTCCTTTGAAATTAATGGGGTTATAGTTTATGCAGACAATTGAAGAAAAAATGACTTGGCCGTTTAGAACAATTTGGACTTTGGGGGGTTATTAAGGATGCTGAGTCCATTTGTTACATTTTCAGGTAAAAAACGACCACTATGGCTACTGGCCACGCCCCTTTGTAGCTGCTACTGGCCACGCCCCTTTGGAGCTGCTACTGCCACGCCCTTTGGAGCGCCCACATGCAAGCAGTGAGCTCTGTGAAGAGAAGGCTGTCTACCAGCAGAAACTCAGCTAAATGCTGCTGTGATTAAACTCCATTTCATGTTCCAAACCACTTCATGGATTCTCTCTGAAACAGCATGGAGCTCAAACTCTTTCTCTCTTAGGTTCAGTGGCGGTTCTAGAACATTTTACATGGGGAGGCAAGAGGTCATGCCAGGGTGGCATGGGAGGGCGGACAGTACGTGGTATTTTATACTGTAACCTATTTATTGTTAATTCATGCCCTAACACAAGTGTTCCTAATGCACAAGAGAAACAAGGTGTTCAGACAAACAATCGGGTGCCCTTTGAGTCCCCCAACCTTACTTCAACAATTTTAAATGAAAGGAAACTACAAAATGTATTTTAAAGCAATGAATTAATGAAACAGGTTGTTTTGCATTACAATGTAAAACTAAATGTATATATATATTTTGTTTTTAAAAGATTGGTTGTCTTAGTAGTAGACAGACATATGTGCATGTCCTCACTAAGCATTATTACATATTCATTTAATATTAAACAAATCAAATGGCCAATTATCCCAAAATGTTGCTGCTAATATAATCATATGATTGTCAACTTTAACTGATCAAAAAGACATTCGGAAAAAATACTTGAATTATCTATGAAATTGCAATATTGACACACGTCCCTCAGTTTGTTTCAAACCCCGTCAAGCCATACCATTTACCCTCCTATTAAGTTAAAATAATGGATCAGTCCATGTGTCATCTGCATTGAGAGAATTACATCACAAAAGTCTTCTGAAGAAAATATGGCAAAGAAAGGCAAGTGTCAGTTTCTTCTCTTATTTCAGTTTTTGTATTTTCAGATTAAGATTGACATTCTCAACATTTCAACTCTGTTATATGAATTAATAATAGTAAATAATCGTTTATTACAAAATAAACAATAGTTTTGCAAAATATTACAATTTTGTAATGTCCTTGACTTCCATGTGGTGCCATATATTAGCTAAACAAGGTCTCAGGCCTACTTTTTGTCAAAAACTTCAACCCTGTTAAATTTTTTCAAGGAAATTCCTATAATTATTTATATTTGGGCCTGAGGTGGGAACATGTAAGTAGTCCACTACCAGATGTTGACCAAACATTTTGGTTTCATTTTTCAAAGATGTAAAGACCCAAAAGGCACCCGATTCAGAGAATACTCAGAATACTGTAAGTACAGTAAAAGTACTTAGTTATAATTAAGTACACAAATGACATCACCCATCTCTTCAGAGAGATAAAGGTGACCTGTGCAGCAACACATTTCAATCAATATTTGTCAATACTAAGAGTTGCTAGATTGTGCTGCTGTGATGGAATATGTAAGGAGAATAAGAAAATACCATGTGGTTCAGCTGGAGTCTCATCTGCCTCCTGATCACTGCCTCTGTCCCTCTTTCTGACACTTCATCTTTATTCCAATCCTCACAGCCTACATGTCTTCTTCTTCACTAATGTCTTCATCTCCTTCTCTTCCTCCTGATCTGACCTTCCTGGTCTCTTCCGTGAACTCTCTTTTCCTTTCCCTCTCTCTGTTCGTCCTGATCACTCTCAGATATATATTTTTGTTGTTGTTGAATCACTCCAGCTACTCTGGCCTGCAAGAGTCTACTTGTGAAAAGCATTGGTACAAATGCTTGTATAACTTTACACATTAGCGCCATGTAGCTAATAAGTAGCATATCATAAATATAACATCAGAAAGAATTTATCAAACGCACACAGGCAGCTGTTTTTAGTTCCAGTTTTTACGGTAAAGGATGTAGCCTATCCTGGTTTCATTGATCTGGCCTCATTGCTGTGATGTGTAGTTTACGTGGATTTAATAGTATGCCTACCGCATAGTTTAGCAAAGTGATCGATCTCCCAGCTAGCGCTGTCTGCGTAGTATTTTGTAACGTAACGCCCCAAACAGCGCCCGTCTGTTAAACGCTATCGATTCAAACGGCTGCGTTTTATTAATATTTAGTTTCAAGCTCTCGTCCTTAGTAAAAACAAAACTAGTGGAAGGGGAAATGCTCCCAGGGGAAGCTGATCCACCCTAGGTGCTGGGACAGCACTTTGTGAGTCTCCTGACACACCGGGGACACACATTTATGTATAAAATATATCAACAAGTGCATTTTGCATGTTAGGTTAACTTTAACTTTACCTTGTGATTGTCCCTCACATACGTTAGCTACTATTAGCTTAGGTACATCAAGTCACTAGCTAACGTTAGCTTTATCACATGTTGTTATGTTCTCTCCACTATGACAGAGCCCAGCCCTATTCATTCTGTCACACTTTTCTTTGTGTTAATATTTCAGGTTTTGGCGGCGTATGGGCAGCTTTGTGAGGGAGACATTATCTGGATGGTACCTCCAGACACGTTCTACCATAAGTTAGAAAGCCTAATAGTGTGGGGTTATGGCCTATTAGCACAGACTGAGAGTGATGGTGACCTGTCTCACAGGGGATATTTGAGAGTCAGGGCCTGATCTTAGCACATAATGAGGGCTGTGGCAGTGAACCGTCCCTGAGGAGAAACATGAGAGACTGGGATGATGGTAGTAGAGGTATGTGAGTTCTCACCAGGGACGAGAGAGTCTTTGCGGCAGTCGTATAACATCCCGAGGCTGAAAGGCTGTCCGAGCGCCGCCACCTCCATCGTCCCGCTGACTTCAGAGTCCATCGCTTCAAACGAACTGAAAATAATCGACAACAGCTCGTTAGTTAAAGGTGGGGTAGGTACGTTTCAGAAACCGGCTCGAGATACACTTTTTGTTATATTCCATGGAATGCTCTTAACATCCCGATCTGTGGAAGCTGTGGTACTGTAAAAAGTACAAACAATCCGGCCCGGCTAAACGGATTGGATTTCCGCCCTGTCTGTCAGCCTTCCATTTCGTGCACGCACAAATGTATCTCGTGCCCTCAATCTCGTGCCCTCATTGGGCGTGCCCTCATTGGGCGTGCATTGCAGCAGTACTTCAATTACTCGCCAGCAACAGGCGCCCACCTTCACCAGTCTGCTGACGTCGTGTGCGCGTTCATGTGTGTTGGAGGAGGTGCTCTGTAAGGAAGTCTGAAGGAAGGGGCGGATTCTTTTCGGCTGTGTACTTTCAAATTTTAGTGCACTCGAGCCGGTTTCTGAAACTTACCTACCCCACCTTTAACTTCAATGATTTGGTAATATCATGTCCAACTACCCTAATATGGAACATTTCAATCAGACCTTTCCTCTCAACGAGAGACGCACAAGAGGACTCAATGAAACGAAAGTGACACAAACACATTCGACAGAGAAAAAGGACTATAACATTTACTCTGCAGTGTGTTAATTAATAAATGTCTCTATTTATTCCACACGCTCCTGCAGTACTTCACTACAAACCAGACAACACGTAAACAACATTGAGTGCAGAGGTTGTTTCCTTACCTGCAGATCTGTGAAGGAAAAAAACTGAATCTTTGTCAACAAACTCCACATAACTATTAGGTTAGTTGAAAGCAATATGTTTACATTTAAATAAAAACCCTAACTAAATACAGTTATGTGGAATCTGTTGACATAATACATTGAATTAAATTAAAAAACATTTCAGTGCATCTTGAAGGGTGAAAAGAAAAGGTTTAACTGTGTGAGAGGCAGCGTCTTATCCGTCATTTACACAAGCAGTACATTTATTAAGTAAAATGCTAATTGAGGAAATAATATTAACAATTTAATAATGTGATATATATAAGAATAAACTACTACTGTGGCAATATTTTCTATTAAATCATCATTCATCAATATTTTTTTCTCAGTTAAATTATGGAGCCGTGTGACTACCAGCGGGCCCCGAGAGGTGTGTGTGTGTGTGTGTGTGTGTGTGTGTGTGTGTGTGTGTGTGTGTGTGTGTGTGTGTGTGTGTGTGTGTGTGTGTGTGTGTGTGTGTGTGTGTGTGTGTGTGTGTGTGTGTGTGTGTGTGTGTGTGTGTGTGTGTGTGTGTGTGTGTGTGTGTGTGTGTGTGTGTGTGTGTGTGTGTGTAGCCCTTTGGAGAAAAGTCAGAGTCTTTTGCATTCAAACCGGGGGAGAATCTGCCACTTCCTTCAGACTTCCTTACAGAGCCCCTCCTCCAACACACATGACCAGAAAGAGGCTGTACTCTGAACCCGGCCCAGATGCTGAATTCGTTTCTTGACTGGCTCTTCAGACGGGTAAGCTGTCACAGGCTGGTTAAACCCCATTCGAGGCGTCTCTTGACATTTTTCTTTTTTTAATGGTGACTTGGTAAGTGTAAATGACTGTCTTTTTTAATTTAGTTTGAGTGTATTTCTATCTTCATCTAATTCCACCCCCACTATCTGCTGGCGTCATAGCCATAAGGAAGGGGTGGAGAAAAGGGGAGGCTGGGAGGGGGCGGGTAGACAGTCTCACGCATAACTTCAAAGAGACACCTAGATTAACATCAAAGGCTTTCACCAGTGTGAAATCACACCTCACATCAAAGGGCAAACATCAAAGGCTAATTAGATTAGATAACAAAGGGCTCTGAGGGACAGGGGCCAGACAACATAACTTCAAAGAGTCTGCCTTAATCAACACATCAAATAATTAGACAACAAAAGGCACTACACAGGAGGGCTTTTCCCACCTACCTGTTATAACACAAATCAATGGACTAGACTACACAGGGGTGTGAGGGGACAGGGGCCAGACAACATAACTTCAAAGAGTCTGCCCTAATTAACACATCAAAGGGTCTCGCAATGGGGGGCGGGACTTAGCTCATTTGCATAAGTCGGGAGAGGTGTGACCTGTCACACTACCTGTCACTTTTTTGATTGAAACAGTATCATTATAACTACTTGCATGTAAACGGTCTGCAGAGTCACAACCCCTCAAAGTACACCCTGTAGCGAGTAAAACTCTAACATAGGAAATACCTCCCCAAAACGCCTCGTTGGAGATACGTCATTGTCCATTTGATTCTTCCGGGTACGCATCATGTCAACCGTACCCGGAACGAAATGGACCAATCCGTGGAGCCGTTATGTTACGTCTGCGGAGCCGTTACGTTAAACCCCCGCTGATTGGTCCAAATTGACCAATCCACGGACTTCCTCACACAGTCAGTGCAAGCAGCTCTGCTGATCTCTCCTCCCTGGCTGCAGGCTGATAACAGACAGTTGGGATTGAAATTATCTCTGCAGACCCATTCTCACAGCGTTTATCAACCTTTTTCTTTCTCAATATCAAGCCACAATTATTGTTTTTACTTCGGCTGTGACTTTGTGTGTGCTCAGGGTGAGTTTGGCTGTGTTTCGCTGTGTATCGCTAAACAAGGAAACAACACCTCCACGGAGCTTAGCGCGATTCACAATGTCCCGACCAATCAGAGCACACTGTGCTCACAGGGAGGGTGGGGGCTGGAGCTATTGGAGCTACAACGAGCCGTTAAAGCAGAGAGTGAAATTCAGTGAATACACGTTACAGAGATGCTGTTTGAGAAACCAATGTGAGTTTGGAAAATTGCACAATATAAATATATTCTAGTAGACCTCAACAATGGAATTATCATCAGTGGAAATGGCCGTGACATGGGACCTTTAAGGCGGGTAGAGTCCCCTGACAACTCTCCTTACATTCAGAGTCAGAAAAACTCTTATCTTTTTGGAGATCCAGAGAAAAGGGGTGAAAATGGAGAAATTGTATCCCAAAATAGTGTCTCATAATTCCCTGACAACTCCCCTTGCATTCCTCCAGAGACCAGTTGAAAAATTTAAAGTTTGGTAAGAACCATACTGGGGGGTCTCCATGCAACAATTGTATCCGAGCCAAAGCACTCATGTAGCGGACACATTCCTCCATGATGTGAAACAACCGTTTTTTTTCCTGAGTCCTCTCAAAAACCGGGTTTCCGATTTCGTGCGAAAGGTAGCTTGAAAAACATGAATTAATTTTTTTGACGGAGGAGGGGAGGTCTCGATTCCCCTCTCTGTTGTAAAATGCAACGGGGGAGTGGAAAAGTGTCCGGGGCTTCCGTCCGAAGCGCCGAAGACTTGAGCTTTTTGGAGCCCCTCCTCCGTTGGCACTGTCGTTTTTTCGAGAATTTTGGGCTAAGCTTCATAAACTGACAAAGTCATCCAGAAATGTCACTTTAATACCCCAAAAATATATAATGCAAATACATTTAAATAGTAAAAGGTACAATTTTGCTCCTTTTTGGGAGAACCAGAGAAAAGGGGTGAAAATGGAGAAATGGTATCCCAAAATAGTGTCTCTTAAGGCCGGTAGAGTCCCCTGACAACTTTCCTTACATTCCTCCAGAGTCAGGAAAAACTCTATCTTTTGGGAGAACCAGAGAAAAGGGGTGAAAATGGAGAAATTGTATCCAAAAATAGTGTCTCATAATTCCCTGACAACGCCCCTTGCATTCCTCCAGAGACCAGTTCAAAAACGTAAAGTTTGGTAAGAACCATACTGGGGGGTCTCCATGCACCAATTGTATCCGAGCCAAAGCACTCATGCAGCGGACACATTCCTCCATGATGTGAAACAGTCGTTTTTTTTCTGAATCCTAACCAGGTTTCCGATTTCGTGCAGATGGTAGCTTGAAAAACATGAATGAATGTTTTGGACGGAGAAGGGGAGGTCTCGATTCCCCTCTCCGTTGTAATATGCAACGGAGGAGTGGAGAAGTGTCCGGGGCACTCTGTCGTTTTTTCGAGAATTTTTTAAAACTTCCTTTTTGAATATTTTAAGATATAATTGACCGTTTTCTTTACTTTTTTCTGTTTTCCACGGGTGGGGGCGCATGGCAGGCCGCCAATGAGCTCCCAAATTCGGCCTGGAACCTCCGGGAATTGTGGGCTAAGCTCCATAAACTGACAAAGTCACCCAGAAATGTCACTTTAATAGCCCAAAAATATATAATACAAATACATTTAAATAGTAAAAGGTACAATTGTGCTCCTAATTACCCGGAATTTGATTTATATAGCCCCATGATAGTGAATAAAAATAATTTTCATGGAAAAAAGTGTTAAAACGCCTGATTAATATGTTTGTAATGCTGGCAGCAGGTTCACTGCTGTCAGCAGGGTCTCACACTCACAGGCACACAGGCAGAGATCCAGGGTGATGCACATGGCTTTCCTACCCAGGAATAAGTGTGTGAAAGGCGGGGAGAAGTGCTGTGAATACAGGGATAGAGAGCAGCGGGCTGTGAGAGCCACAGAGCACACCCAAGTACAGCAGAGTCACTGCTGTTAGCAGGGTCTCACAGGCACCAGAGAACCAGGGTGATGCACATGGCTTTCCTACCCAGGAATAAGTGTGTGAAAGGCAGGGAGAAGTGCTGTGAATACAGGGAGAGAGCAACCAGAGAGAAGCGGGCTGTGAGAGCCCCAGAGCGCACCCAGAGAACAGGCTGCTTCACAGCACTTTGTAACCCATTAAAGCAGCTTCAATCGTGGGTGAACAATGTTTAAATAGTGTGACACTTCCAGGGCACTTGACAGCACTTTGTAACCCAGGAAAGCAGCTTGATTCGTGGGCACATGAGTGTTAAAAGTGCATTAAACTGTTTATTACACTTGTGTCCAAATGAATACTTTTCTTGTCAATGCTGGTACACTAAACTGAACGGCAATTGGAGTATCATTTCCATTGAGACGCATTAAGCCATTTCGTCGTCAGTTTCAATGTTAATTTTGTCCATTTGACGCCATTTGCCATTACATTCCTCCAGAGACCAATTCAAAAACTTAAAGTTTGGTAAGAACCATGCTGGGGGGTCCCCGGGCAACAAATGTATCCGAGCCAGAGTGCACATGGAGCGGATACATACCTCCATGAAGTGACACAGCCGTTTTTTTTCTGAGTCCTCTGAAAAACCGGGTTTCCGATTTCGTGCAGATAGTAGTCTGAAATTGATGAATGCATTTTTTTGACGGAGAAGGGGAGGCTTGGTTTCCCCTCCCCGTTGTAAGTTGCAACGGGGGAGTGGAAAAGTGTCCGGGGCTTCCGCCCGAAGCGCCGAAGGGTTGAGCTTTTTTGAGCCCCTTCTCTGTTGGCACTTAGAAGTTTTTTCAAAAATATTTTAAAACTTCATTTTTGACTATTTTAAGATATCATTGACCGTTTTCTTTACTTTTTTCTTCTTTCCACGGGTGGGGGTGCATGGCAGGCCGCCTATGAGCTCCCAAATTCGGCCTGGAACATCCAGGATTTGTGGGCTAAGCTCCATAAACTGACAAAGTCACCCAGAAATGTCACTTTTATAGCCCAAAAACATATAATACAAATACATTTAAATAGTAAAAGGTACAATTGTGCTCTGAATTACCCGGAATTTGATTGATATAGCCCCATGATAGTGAACACAAATCATTTTCATGGAAAAAAGTGTTAAAACGCCTGATTAAAGCATATGCAGGACCCCAGTGAGCTGGGCATTGTGTTAGGGAACCATATTAATGATAAGATAAATTATTTAAATGCAAAAATAATCATTTTTAGGGGGACAACTGTGGAGAGGAGCCTGAAAATTACTCTCCAGCACCCCAGAGAAGCAGGCTGTGAGACCCACAGAGCGCACCCAGAGAACAGGCTGCTTCATCTCACTTTATAACACAGGAAAGGAGCTCGAATCGTGGGTACATGATTGTTAAAAGTGCATTAAACTGTTTTAATTCAAATGTGCATGTGACTGCTTAAACAGCCAGTGATATGAACAGAAATGTGTCCATTTCGTCCACATTCGACTGATGAAATGTACAAGAAGGTAAAAACAGCAGAGTCACTGCTGTTAGGGTCTCAGACTCACAGGCACACATGCAGAGATCCAGGGTGATGCACATGGCTTTTCTACCCAGCAATAAGTCTTTGAAACCTGGGGAAAAGTGATGTGAATAGAGGCAGAGCGCAGCCAGAGGGAAGCGGGCTGCGAGACCCACAGAGCGCACTCGGAGAGCTCCTCGCAGCACATGGCTCTTGCACCAAGAGGAGAGGCTGCTTCATCTCATTTTATAACCCAGGAAAGGAGCTTGAATCCTGGGTAAACATTGTTTAATTGTTTAAGTGTTTTTAAATGTGTGGAACAGTGTTTTGTCACTTTCAAAACTCTCCCGTCATTGACCGGAGAAATTGGGTCGATGTTGTATTCAATCTGACCGTTAATATTCCAGTGAGATGAAGTACGTACAATGACCGGAGTGATCCCATGTTAATTTTGTCCCAAAACCGGAGCATTCCCTCACCCATCCGCCAGTGTCTTTATGCTCCAAAACAGGATAGAAAAACCTAAGACAGCTCCTCCATATCCATATTTGTGGAAACTGGGCATGGCCTCTGATGTACAGGACTGGACATGACCAGACATATTCTATTGGCTATGGCATAAGACACACCTTCCCATGTTTGTGTAAAAAGGACATGACCACTGCATGGCTGGCAAAATATTATTCTCGGCTATGACATAACCACCTTTTTGGGGCCTCAGTGTGTTTCTCCTTAAGACCGGAGCCTCCCCTCCCTGTGTACTGCTGTGAGGGAAGAGGGAAGAAACTGTCTCTCCCTTATCAGTGAAACCCATAAACCATTATAGGCCTTACACACTCATCTTAACAAACCACTTGTGTTTTGTTTATACTGTAAATATAGAAAATCATAAAATATGAAGTATTTTCATTGTGGGTTATACAAGAATATAATTGACTATATTTGATTATAACTAACTGTCGTTTTAATTATTCAAACTGATATGGAGATCTCAACAGTTGGGACGTGCCACGTGTGCCACATTTCACGAATGACGTCATAGGAGCCAAATCCTGGATCGGCTCGTTTGCACGTCCCTGTTTTTTTTTGTTTTTTTTTAAGAGATGTGGGTACGGAAGAAAAGAGAGAGGGTTGAATTTTCTGAAACTTTGTGAGTCTCCTGACACACCGGGGACACATATTTATGTATAAAAGACATCAAGAAGTGCATTTTGCATAATAGGTAGCCTTTAAACAACCATTTTTAGCCGCTTCCCCGCTGATCATCTGATTCCAGCTTAACAGTATCCATGTGCAGTATTTCAGATAGATGGATGCTTTATTTATCCTAAATTGGGAAATTATTTTGTCACAGCAGCAGTGTTATCCAGCCTTATACACAAGTTAAACATATGTAAAAGATACAGTAAGATACAAATCTAGTAATAATACAAATTAACATTAACAGCAAGTATTTACAAATTCAAAATAGAAATACATATATCACTTTTTCAGAAGGTTACTCCACAGTGTTTGTGAGAACTGAATTTCCCTCTCCTGCTGATGTTGAGGTGTATATTAATATGTAGTGTCTCTACTTTAAAGAGTCCTCTCCTGCTGATGTTCAGGTGTAACGGCTCACAGTCCATCTGGAGGCGTATAGAGAGCATGTCAAATCCTATAAGGACGCTCTCTCAAAAGCTAAGGCACACTACTACTCCTCACTCATCGGTAACCAGCAACACCACCCCCATATGCTCTTCTCCACCATAAACCGCCTACTCCGCCCAATTGACCCCCGAAACCCAGCAGACACCCCCAAGCTTTGCACCAGGTTCCTTGACTCTGCCCTGGTCAACACTTGCCTACCAATCCTCTGCTCCACCATTGTTAAAATTATCAACTCCTCCCTGGAATCAGGCAAGGTTCCCGCCATCCTCAAGATAGCAGCTGTCACCCCCATCGTCAAAAAACCTTGTCTCGACCTCGAGGACCGTCAGCATCCTTATCCTCCTGGACATCTCCGCCGCATTCGACACAGTCTCCCACACAATCCTACTCAACCGCCTATCCCTCTAACTTGGCCTCTCTGGTACAGCACTCTCCTGGTTCCATTCCTACCACTCCAACAGGCAACAGTTTGTGACCATCGGAAAATCCAGCTCTCCCCCAGCCCCTGTCAACCAAGGTGTGCCGCAAGGTTCGGTGCCCGGCCCCCTTCTATTTAACATCTACATGCTCCCCCTCGGTGAAATCATCCGCCAACATGGTCTCAACTTCCACTCCTATGCCGACGACACCCAACTCTACATCAGTACCAATCCATCATCCCAGCTACCCCCACTGTCACTTGTCAACTGCCTCCGTGACATCCAAGCCTGGATGTAAAAAAATCTACTTAAACTCAACAATAACAAAACAGAGCTCATGGTTGTGGCCCCAAAAACACTGCTCCGGAAGGTTGGAGATTTGCTCCTCACCATCGATGGCGGCTCCATCCACCCTTCCCCTGAGGTTTGCAGCCTGGGCGTCACTCTGGACTCTAGCCTCACCTTCAACTCCCACATCAGGTCAACTGTCAAAACTGCATTTTTACACCTACGAAACATCTCCAGACTCCGGCCCTCTCTCCCTGACCCCATTGCAGAAATATTAATTCATACCTTCATCTCCTCTCGTCTGGACTACTGCAATGGAGTTCTGTTCGGGGTCACCAGTAAAGCCCTGGACAGGCTCCAGTACGTCCAGAACTCTGCAGCCAGGCTCCTCACCCACACTAACCCTGGCAACACATCACCCCCACCCTCCTCCACCTTCACTGGCTCCCGGTCAAGTCACGTATCCAGTACAAACTCCTCCTGCTAACCTACAAATCTCTCCACTCCCTAGCCCCTCCATACATCTCAGACCTCCTTCAGCCCTTCACCCCCTCTCGTCACCTGCGGTCCTCTGACAAAGGGCTGCTCTCCATCCAGTGCTCCAAGCTGAAAACATTTGGCAACAGAGCCTTCAGTGTCGCAGCCTCCACCCTCTGGAATTCTCTACCCTCTGCAATCAGGAATGCAGACACTCTGGACACCTTCAAAAAACACCTCAAACACCATCTGTCCACTCAGGCCTTTGGCCTCAACTAATATACAGTACCCAGAAACCTGTTCCTGTTTTTTTTTCTTCAGCCTATGTATCTGTATGATTATTATTACTTTTTTGTTGTTGTTTTGTTTTGTTAGTTCCCTTTGTAAAGCGTCCTTGGGTTTCGTGAAAGGCGCTATATAAATTGAAATTATTATTATTATTATAACGTACTTTTTACTTGCCCGCTCGGGCCACTAAAAATATTGCTTTAAAAAAATAAAATTGTCCTGTGGTGTCTGTATTTTGACTAGCAATTTTGTTAAATTGTTTCGTTTATTAAAGCTACAACATAGCGTTTCGTGAGGCGGTTGTCATTGTTGGGTGAAAAGCAAACAGCTGTTTGCTCACTACAGACTCTCTCGCCACCTAACCATTCGCCAAATAGTTTTTAATACCAGCGGTTTTCCGGAGAAAACCCACAGTTTAAAGGGAACATGGGAGAAACCTAAGGGAGAGCAACAGAGGAGGGATCCCTCTCCCAAGACGGACAGACATGCAATAGATGCCGTGTGTAAATCGAAGAGATAATACATTTTACAGCATATAGACCGAATGTTAGGAAATGCATGTGTCTGTAATAAGAAGATGAATCCACGAGGATGTCAGCTACAATCCTGTGGAAGCCATCAGGGACGCAGCATGACGAGACCCAGGCAGGACCGCACAGACAGGTTCAGCCACGACCCGAAGTCCACGACTTAATCCAGAAATCAGGATAGAGGATCCAGGACACAGGACCACAGTAAGAGGATCAGCCTCGACTCCGGATCCCGGCGTAGATATAGACACAAAACAAGAAAAAATGTGGCTGGATTAATCGGAACATGAGAATACACAGACACAGACAGACAGACGGAAGAACAAGCACTCCCTTAGAATAGGTTGAGGGCAAAGGGTAGCAAGTAAGAGAGTAAGAAACTTAGGTGTAGAGGCACACTCAGGGAACAAGGTCCCCACTGGAGCCTTAGTTGGAAATTGATGAGAGATAGTGAGGTACGCTGTGTCTACGAATCATAACACTCCCCGGCCTGGCGAACCGTTTCCCTCTAATAAAACCTCGAGAGGTTAGAGAGGGAAAAGGTGTTGGATAAAAGTTATTCTTGATAAGAGAAGCCTAGAAGGCCAGAGAGAAAAAGTGAGTTTTAAGTGTTGATTTAAAAACCCCCAGGGTCTTGGCCGACCTCACATGGAGGGGCAGAGTGTTCCAGAGCCTGGGGCCAGCCGCTGCAAAAGCTCGGTGCCCTCTGGTTTTGAGCCTGGTCTTGGGCACTATCAGCAGCAGCTGATCAGCCGACATTAAGGCTCTGCCTTGGGTCGATGGAGGAGTTCGGCTACATAGGCCGGAGCCAGCCCATTTAGGGCTTTAAAAACAAATAAAAGGAGTTTAAAATCTATTCTGAACCGAACTGGAAGCTTTTTATGGCCAGTGAGAAGACGTGCAGCTGCAGATTAACGGAGAAATGTGCTTTGTTTTGGCTGCTTTGACTGCCATCTGGTAGTCTGAATGGCAAGCACGAAGAATTTCTAAGGAGACATGAAGTTTATCCTTTTTCTATTTTCTCTCTGCACGCCTGCAAGCGCGTCTAAGAGCGCGAGTATAGTCATTGAGCCTCGGCTCTGAGAGAACTTTGGTGCGTCTAAGCGTAAAAGGAGCAACGGAATCCAGTATTAATGTGCATGTCGAGTCAAACATGGAGATAAGCTCATCAGCACTAAGAGCACAGTTCACCTCTAATTTACAGATCGGAGAAGTATTAAAAGCATCTGAAAACTGTGAGGCAGTCAAGGGGTTAATTGAACGCAGACAACGCGCAGGGTCACGTGATTCGACTCCTGCAGAAGGGATCGAGGTTGTAAACAGAACCGGTAAATGGTCTGAGATACGCGTTGCTGCACAGATTTCATCCACAGAGACAGACAATCCAAACGATAATACTAAATCTAAGGTGTGTCCTTTATCGTGTGTTGGGCCAGCCACAGACTGAATAAGACCGAAAGAGTCGAGGAGATTTAAAAATTCCCTAGCCAGAGGTTTGGACTCGCAGCACACATGGACATTAAAGTCTCCGCAGATCAAAACACGATCATATTTCACCATGATCCCGGACAGAAAGTCAGAAAAGTCAGTTATGAAATCCTTATTGGACTTTGGCGTACGATACACGACTGTGTATAGGCGAGGCTGGGTTCAATTAAAAAAGCTGCAACTCGAAGCTAGCATAGCTAGTTACTGGGTGAAGCAAACGGCATTGGAGATTAGCTCTAAACACTGAGGCTGCTCCACCACGGCCGGTGGTACGGGGGGAGCTGAAGAAAGTACAGTCGGGAGGAAGAAGTTCAGAAAACGGTACATACTCGCCGGTGTGGACCCAGGTCTCCGTCAGGAACATTAAATCCAGATCATGAGAGGTGAAGAAGTCGTTTAACAGGAACGTCTTGTTTGCTATCGACCTAGCATTTAGCAAAGCCATGCAGAGTTTTCTCTCCGGAGGTGCCGAAGGTGTAGTGCGTCTCAGCTGATGAAGATGTGCGTGTTGAACGCCGCGTGGACCGGGAGCAGTCAGTCGGGCAGGAGGAGCTGCCAGCGGGCCCAGCAGAGGCTGCAGCTCCGTAAAAACAGGGTGAATCCACCCATCCCTCACATGGCGTGCAGCGGGAGGGCCATGACATCTGATGCGTGGATAAGACACGGAAGAAGCCGCCAGGTGTGCTTTTTCATGGACGAGCACGCCACCACGCTTTCCCCGTCGCCTAAAGTGCTTTCGGTGAGGCAGGATGCAGGGCAACCGGCGCAGGTAGGTGGGAATATCTGACAGTAGAGGGGGGGGAGTCGATTTACGGTTGCCAGATATAGGTTTGGGCAGCAGTATAAAGTCCAGTGAGGGTCTTAGGTGGAGGAGAGCTTGGCGATCATAGACAAGCAGAGCAGGGACATTCTGACAAACATAAAACAAAAACAGGATAGCTAAAGGCAGAGAGCTGAGGGAGCGGCATGCCGACACAGGCGCCACCTTGAAATCACCTGAAATCACCTGACATCACCTCTCGATTATATCTTAGGTTCAAGGCCCCCGTAAAACAGGTTCGTTTTCCACAGACCTTATTTCCAGCTATTTTCCAAATAGGGGAAATCCCATTGCGTTTTTGTCCAGGGAACCAGCAGCTTCCTTCCTGGTTTTAGGACGCGTCACTGCACCTCTCAATAGAGAACCGCAGTGACACGTCCTAAAACCCGAAAGTAAGTTAGCATTTTTACCACTTCCGGTTCCTTCAATAAAGAGCAATGCAATTTCTCCATAGGGTTTTGGAAAATAGCTCCAAATAAGGTCTGTGACACAATTTGAAGAGAAAAATCACGTTTTGTTCTACGACATTAAATCCATCAGCAGTGACCCCGCTGGTGATTTTTGAAGAGTTGACGTGTCTGAAAAACGATGGTTGTTAACAAGTGCCTGAATAGGACTACAGAAGTTGTCCAGGCCGTTTTACGTCATTACGCCGAACACGTAAAACACACGCTAAGTTTGTCTGCCCTGTTCTGCTTGAAATCAAGTCCCTGCCTCCTGCAAAGTGTTCAAACAAACACTTCAACTCGTTCCATTTAGAATCTGTGTGTTTGAATATGGATCTGAAGTTGGCGTGAAGTTGAAGCAGCGACCCTGCTATAGTTCGTTTATAGCATAACGTTAGCATTTTTGTTTCTGGCGACTAGATTTATGATATGAAAATTATAAAAGTAGGATAGACATGTGGATATTATCCGGCTGAACAAAACGTGATCCGTCTCTTAAATGTGTTTCAACTAGGGTTGCCAGAAACTGACCATGATCAAAATCGATTATTCGGCAGCCCTGGCGAATAATAATCGATTATTCGACCAACTTCCTTTGGACTTGTAAGTTCGAAGTAGTTCCACGAGGAGGAACTCTTTTTACCTGCCGGGAGAGGGGGGGGGGGGTGGGGCGGGGTCGGTGTGTAGCGTGCTGCAGCAGCAGTCTGCTCTGCGCAGGCTTCCTCCAAGTTTACAGTAAAACAAACTGGTGGTGTGACCAATGACAATTATTAATACTATTACTATTATTAGCATATATATATATTTATATATATTTTGGTTGAAAATAAGCCAGAAAAAAAAAAAAAATACATAAATAAAAAAAAAAATATATATAAATAAAATCAATTTTTAAAAATAATATTCGATTATGGAGACTGTAGCGAATATTCGAATAATCGAATAATCGCTGGCATCCCTAGTTTCAACCACAGACCTTATTTCCAGCTATTTTCCTAAATCCTATGGAGACATTGCTTTGCGTTTTTGGCGAAGGAACCGGAAGGAGTTTACTTCCGGTTCTCTATATGATGCAAAATATAAACAAGGTCTTTTGTCGGCTCTGTACATCAATGCCGACCTATGCTGACAAGTAAGTGAAGAGTATAAAATATAAAAGGTATTGGCTTTAGGGAAATGTCCCAGCAGTTTAGGATAATGAAGGTTCTAATCTAATCTATTACATAGCCTTTACATTTCTAACTCCTAATGACAGGAAGGCAGAAAGCGCATTATACAAATAATAATACTCATAATAATAGCAGACATCTTTTAACAATGACCACAATATAATTATTTTAATAAACCAAATATGAACAATGGAGGAAAATGAGTCAAATTGTACACTTAATGTCTAACCCTGATATCAGTATGCAGTGTCTCCACTTTAAAGAGTCCTCTCCTGCTGATGTTCCAACCCAGTCTCATAAAAAAACATGTAATAACTACGTTGGTCCACAACGTAGGACGTAGTATTTCTACAAAAACGCCTCTGAAATTGTAGGATCCCTACGTTTTTTGTCACCATTCATTCCAATGGCTGGCGTCTATGTCACGTGATCTTCAAATGTCTCCCTGCAGAAAAGAAAAACATGGCCGACATTCGTTTTATTCTCGGTGTAAAATGCCTATTTTAAGGTTAGTTTGGCGATTAAAATGCGTTTTGATGTCATTTGATGCGAGAAATATGAGTTGTTATTTCAGATTATGTGTGCAGTGGATGCACATGATCTTTAGTTTGCTAGTTATCAAGAAATTGTGTCTATACAACGTTTTCATTGTTACCAAGGTGGTTGCTAGGGACGCTGCTATCGATATTATTTCTGTTATGTTGTGTAACTGTTTAATGGTGTTATCTTTATTGCTACCCCCTTCCCCGTCAATGTATAGTGTTGGTCCACAGTGCAAACGTATTAGTTTAACAAAATCCGCATCTAAAATTGTGGCATAGTGTGGTGCCGAGAGATGGGAGTCGGGGGCGGGGTATCAAAGGTACAAGCTAGACTTTTATTTAGCATCTCAAAACACATGTAAACAGCTTCATGCCCGGGAAGCGAAGACCGGCGGAGACAGGAAGTCCGGCTCACTAAAATGTCCGTGCAGAACAATACCCTAACCCATAGATCCGTGGGTGAATAATGTCAATCACCACAATAGATACGTTATTTTCCCCTGTGCAATTCTCCATTTACTCAACAATAACACATAATTATCCTTGTGTTTATTTATTTGTTTGATTAATAAACACAAGTTGGAGTCCGTCAGGACCGAGGGTCGGAGCAGCTCATTTGCTTTACAGAATATTACACCCGGAAGTAAGTATTCTCTCCGCTTCGCTGACAAACCCCGTGATAGTCCTCAAGCTCTGTGATTGGAGAGTGTGCTCCGAGGGTTAAGCCGATTCTCGAACAGCACTTGAAATGGGATGGAACCACGGCAGACTGTCCACAACTGGATTTGAACGGGTCCACCGCGTCCCCCCTCCCCCACCCCGTCCCCAGAACTACACATGCTGGCTATTCTGTTTCGCAACATGTTCTCTATGGCACGTCTTTACCGGGAGTTGTAGTTTTAAAAGACGTTTTCGTATTTCCCATAATAAGAAGTTGCCAGTATTAAACTGTGTACATCCCTGGAGGTTTAGGGGATAGGAAACACTCACATTTAAAACATATAATTAATAAATGGGTGAAAATTGCTTGTGCCCATAATGGGCAGCATTAATATATATATACTCACACGACAGCTAAGGTCAGAAGAGCTTTATTTAACAGCTGGTCTTATGTCTGTGACCCCTCCTGTTGTTCATTGATAAGCCTGAAACATGCACTTGTCAAGGTTCAGAGGCACATTTAGCAAATATGGCAGAAGCCATATGTGTGTATAGTTGTACATATGCAGTGGTGTTTATTTGTAAATCATTTAGTATAATCACACAAATTCTGTGTTTTATATTTAATAATTCTGTGTTCTTTATTTATTGATTGTTCAATACCTGACAAGGCCGGAGATGAAATACTTTGGTCACAGGTTCCTCAACAGTGCAAGACATCTTTCAATATTTGTACCTCCATCATTAAATTCTGCACATTTATTATACTATCTGCATACATCTTATAAGAGTATAATACATATGTATAATATCAGTTAAAATAAGTGCTTCATTGCTGGAGGTATACACAAAGTTTTACATTCATTGCATAACTACACCGTTTGTGAATATGATATGTCAATAAACCTTAGAACATCTTGAAATCTTGAAAGGGATGTGCAAAATAGTCATTATATACAGTCTTTAATTAACTATTAGTAGAGAATAACGAGTAATGAACATACTTTATAGGGATTATATTAATATCTAATAATAAAAATAATGAAATTCAATAACATGCTTTAACCACTAGGTGTCCCTTTATATCAGCTGTGCACCTTTATGGTGTAAATACAGCCTATCTACCAATTGGATCAAATATAAAAGTGAGCCGAATTAGTGTTGATACTGCAAGGAGACGAATTGTGTGAAAAGAAATGTAAGATGTTGTTTAATGGCTGATATATTTATGATCCACGTCACGTTTTCAGTTCCTCGTGTTTGTCTAGAAGTCTTCTCATCAGGGCTCTATAAATACAGAACTACGGCAGGTATGTAATATGTAATGCAGCCGAACCGTGTATTACAATGCCGGTATGTGATGACTTTCAAAGAGAAAAGCAAGCACACTCGGAATAAAGTGTTTTCGGTCTGTTTCCGGTATTTGTTAATGACGATGTGCTGTGAGATGTGAGACTGGAATTGCACAGGGGAAAATAACGTAGGCTATCTTTAGATGCGGATTTTGTTAAACTAATACGTTTGCGCTGTGGACCAACACTATACATTGACGGGGAATGGGGTAGCAATAAAGATAACACCATTAAACAGTTACACAACATAACAGAAATAATATCGATACCAGCGTCCCTAGCAACCACCTTGGTAACAATGAAAACGTTGTATAGACACCATTTCCTGAAAGTAATCTTCGTAATAACTAGCAAACTAAAGATCATGTACATCCACTGCACACATAATCTGAAATAACAACTCATATTTCTCGCATCAAATGACATCAAAACGCATTTTAATGGCCAAACTAACCTTAAAATAGGCATTTTACACCGAGAATAAAACGAAGTTCGGCCATGTTTTTTTTTTTCTGCAGGGAGAAATGTGAAGATCACGTGACATAGACGCCAGCCATTGGAATGAATGGTGAAAAAAAACGTAGGCATTTTACAATTTCAGAGGCGTTTTCGTAGAAATATTACGTCCTACGTTGTGGACCAACGTAGTTATTACACGTTTTTTTGTGAGACTGGGTTGGTTTCTCCCATGTTCCCTTTAAACTGTGGGTTTTCTCCGGAAGATTTCCTTGTACGATGTGAGGGTCTAAGGACAGAGGGTCTAAGGACAGAGGGTGTAAGGACAGAGGGTCTGAGGACAGAGGGTCTAAGGACATAGTGTCTAAGGACAGAGGGTCTAAGGACAGAGGGTGTCGTATTGTCATACTGATAGTCTGTACACACTGTGAAGTCCACTGAGACAAATGTAACATTTGTGATATTGGGCTATAAATAAACATTGATTGATTGTTAAACAGATCGTTGAGGAGTTTATCATCCAAGCTCACGAGACTGCTGGAGATTTGAGAAATGTTTAACTTGTTCTCTTTCCCCATCACTACGCTGTTTCTATCTGTTCATTGTGAGCTTTGAAAAGCTACATATCTTTATATAAATATGAAATTAGTTGAATTGCACTCAACACTAGAAATAGGATTTATTGACCCATCATTTTTAGCATATTTTCTCCTCAAATACAGACTTCATGCAACAAACCTCACCTTCACCACTGCTGACATCGCAGTGTATTGATGTCTTACGTTAAGCTACAGTGCGACGCTTCATCAACTAAAAGCTATGAAAATCCCCTGCCTTGAACAGAACAAGTGTAGGCTTTGTTAAATATGTATTCTTTCTTTTTCTACATATCTGGTGTTTGACAGATATTATAAGAATGCTTTAAATGTAAAAATGGCCAATTCAATCAATATTCACACATTTCAAAAGTGACCATAAAGAAACTCAGAAATGAACTAGAATGCACGAATGGAATTTATTTGAAAAAAACAAAAGACAGACACTTCATGGATATTAACACAGTTCCAGATGAGACATGGATTGATAGCTCACAGTTGTGCTGCCCCTTCAGTGACTGCTGTGTTTTAATGGTGTCACTGATCCAGTTACAGCATACAGTTGAGCGTCATTGTTCAGCTTCCTTTTCTTTCCCACAGTTTTTACAAACATGTGATAGGATTTGATTCAACTTCTTATTCAATGATTGCCTGAAATGATTCACACCCTTGATTGTCCCATCTTGTTTGATTCATGTGCATGTTGATTATCGAGTCCTGCTGCAGGTTTTAGTTACTGACAACGTTCATCTTTACAAAATAGCCTATTATCATTTCAAGTAAGTTAGGGCTGTTCTCAGCTTCCTGTCTGGCTCTCTCCTCCTGCTCTTTTCTAATTCTCAATTTTCCTTTTTCAGATTTAATTTAAGTATTTCACCGTCTCCCTGTCTGCCTCTGCTTCCTTCATTAGTTACTCAAACTTTTCCGACATTCTCTTCTCCATTTCCTCTTCCTCTTTGCGCATTTCCTCTTTTCTCTCTTTACGGATCCGTCGTTTCTCCTCTTCTATGTGCTGTAAGGCTTCTTCCATTATCCGGTAAAAGGTTAGAATCATCTTTATAAAATAGCCTATTATTTCTAAGTTAGGGCTGTTCTCAGCTTCATGTCTGGCTCTATCATCCTGCTCTTTTCTAATTATCCTGCTTTCCTTATCAATTTCCCTTATGCAGATTGCATTTAAGTTGTTCACCGTTTCCCTGTCTGCCTCTGCTTCCTTCATTTGTTGCTCATACTTTTCTGATATTCTCTTCTTCATTTCCTCTTGCTCTTTGCGCATTTCCTCTTCTCTCTCTTCAATGATTCTCTGTTTCTCCTCTTCTATGGCCCTCTCTGCCTCCTGGAACATTGCAGTGGTGTAATGGCTTCCTCCGTTCTTCTCTGCTATGTTTCTGATCTTGTCGAGCAGCTCTCTGACCTGAGAACGATCGTTCTCCTTATTATTGAAGACGTGGTACTGCCCGTTACATCTGGCCACAAGTTCCTGCAGGTCTTCACTTTCCTTCAAGAACTCTTCGATAGGTGTTCCTTCGAGCTGGTCACCGTGGGTAAAGAGAACCATGCTGTATCTGTCTGCTTGCTCTCCAAAGGTTGCCTGAATCTTCTGAATCGACTGCTTTTCTTCCTCTGTGAATCTGCTCAGTCTGATGATGACCAGGAAGACGTGGGGTCCAGGAGCAGCAAAAACAATGCTCTGCGCAAAGCTCTCTATGGTCTTCTCTTCTTCAATCTTGGTGTCAAACAGACCTGGAGTGTCAATAACCTTAACTCTTTGTCCATCAACTTCACCAATGGCATTAGAACAGTTTACAGTCAGAGATTTAAAAGAGAACTTTGATGGAAAGGACTCTTTTCCCAGAATGGTGTTTCCTGTGGCGCTCTTCCCAGCTCCGGTCTTCCCCACCATCACAATCCGGAGCTCAGCGTTATTGTATGTGTTCGATTCTGATGGGAGGGCTGAAAGAAATGAAGAAATATTTATCAATCTCTGTATTTATTAAATGGTTCAACTACCACGTGAACAATGTTGACAGTGAGGGGGGTGGGCTCAAGATGCTTTAATAATCTAGAACATGTCGAGATGTCATTCAATTGATGTTTTTCATGTATTCCTGTAGACGCTATTCTCACCATAGAAAGCGTTTATTAGGTGAATGGCAGGTTTGGTGATAAAGGTAGTTAGTCTGTCAATGTCAAGTGATGCACTTTGAAGGGACCTTGTTTTTTCTTCACCGGAGCAAGAGAGAGGCACCATGATGAACACAAATACTGGAAATTAAAATCACACTAAATTAATCTCTTAATTGCCCGTCCTTTTATTTTAATACGATTTTTTTTATTACAAATAGTCACTACAACATGTTTAGTTTCTATCTTTCATACTTCTACAAATTGCCCCATTTTGGGGCTAAAAACACTTTGAAGGGTATACGTTGCCTTAAGTTATAATCAGGAGCCCAAACAAACTTACCCCTAAATATTCTTATTGGTCTAAACCTGTTAAGCCCCAAGCCTGTTTTTCAGGTCTCAGTCCCAGAACAAATGACCATATCTTCTAAAAGGGGTACATTAATAATCTTTTTTCTCAAAGTAATGATAAACCTGTGAGTTGGATATAGAAAAGTCAGAATCAATATAGATGTTTTTTATTTTAAAGAAAATTCTGATTGAACATGGTAAACAACTGTAAATTATAGTGTCCGTCCAAATATTCTTTTTTACTTATAGTGAAAACTAACCTTGGATGATGGTAAGGTAGACTAAAAGCTTTAGGACTCCAAAGTACAACATATAATAAGTACCCTGTATCATGATTGATACAAAACAAGTGACATTTGACTTTTATAGAGAGGTTTAGCACAAAAAAAAACTCCACCTCTGAGGTCATTTGGGTGGAAATGGGCGGTTTTGCCATTTTGCTGGAACCCATTGGTCGATTTGGATGATCAACATCTCTTTTGAACCATTAGAGCCACAACAAAGGTAAGACATATTCCTGTGTTTGCTACCTAATGCCACGTGTTGTGGTGTCTGTTTTTGTTTATAATGTTGTGAGTTCTGATCATGAAGTGATGATATAGATACCTATCAATTCTGTGTATTCTCACGAAGCTAATCAATATGTTGGATGTGCAGTTACGATAAGTAATAAGGGTCTTATACCGTGTTTTCTGTGCAAACGGCATTAGCATTTTTTCGCTCAGGGCTAATTCAGAGGCTCAGCGTTAGCCTTGTGGTTTATTTTGAAAAATCATCATTTAGCTGAGTTTATTCCCGTTACATATATATATATATAGACATTTTATTTATTGGGATAAACCCCTTGAGATGCACCATCTCGTTTTCAAGGGGGTCCCTCATACATATGAAACATGATGTATAGTTTCATATGTATGTTTATATATAGTTTATTAAATATTAAGAAGCCCTCAGACGCTGTTTCCTGCAGATGATGCGTTTTTCCGCCTACCGGCGGGGGGATGGGGCTTAACAGGTTAATACGTGTCATGTAGTCTTGTGAAGAATGTAATGCAAGCAAGTAAAAGCAGTGTCGCATTCGCAAAATCACCCAGGCTCTTAAAATGCTTTGAATTTAAGAAATATTAATTTTGTATGAACTGTTTTCAGAGGGCCTCATCATGTAACTTTGCGTGGGGCCACAAGATGGCCAAAGATAATGACCCTGCACTATCATCTCTTGGAGGTGATTGATCTCCTCCTCTTGACTCTCAATCAACTCCTGAACAGTCATCTTTTCTTTTGCAGCTTTATTGCACTTGACTTTAAGCTCTTCCAGAGTCTGGCTCTCTTTGACTTGAGGAATTACAGAATTGATCCTCTTACCTTTACTGTTGAGGTCACGTTTAGTTGTGCGGATATTAACAGCGATGCTTTCTTTGCTTCTTCCAGCTGCACCACAATCACACCTGACCCTGACAGCGTATTCTGTCTCTGGCTGAAGTCCTGAAATGATCGCCTTCTCAGCTCCCGCCATCATTGGCTCCCAGTGGAGATCTTCCTCTTTCCCCTGTTGGTCTGGTTCGGCGTACTCCACGATGTAGCTCAAAACCTGGACATCTTGTCCGAGCTCAGCAGGTTTCTCCCAGCTGACTGATATCTCACCTGAGGTAGATTCAACGTGGAGTCTTCCAGGAGGGCTGCAGGGTAAGGTTTGAATGGATCCACTGACTTCATTGGCTGGCCCGGCACCTACTGGTGTCTCTGCCCTGCATCTGAACCTGTACTCTGTGTTAGGACTCAGGCCGCTCACTGTGACTTCTTCAGCTCTGGATGCTGTCTCTTGTTTCCAGCCGTCCTCTCCTCTGACACAGTACTCAACAGAGTAGGAGGTGATGTCCTCTGCTCCAAATCTGGGTGGAGAAATCTTCAGCGTCACACTGCTGTAGTTTATATCACTTCCTGTTACTGCTGCAGGCTTTGAAGGCGGCTCAAAGTCCTCGTTGACAGAAAGGCCGTCTGTGTAAAGGTAGATGCTGGCACCTTTCTGTGTCTCGTTTGTTAAACCCACCGTCAGAAATGTGATGTTCTTGTTCTCCTTGTTGGCCTCTGCAAAATCACTGAAGAGCTTTGCTTTGTGCCGCATTGCTTCCATCTCTCTTCTTGAGTTGTACCATTGATCTGGAGGGTGTGGATCTTGGGCATCGTCTGGTTTGGGTGTTTGTTTCAGGTAGTTTGATAAAGTTGAGAGGTACGGTTCATCTCTTCCCAGCGAGGTGAAGACAAAACACACAGCCTGCTCTGCTTTGAGAATTTCTTCATGAAGATCATTTTCGCGTGGAACAATCTTGGTGTTTTTCATCTTGTTGGTGTACGACTTTAAAATGGAGATTTCTCTCTCCTTACAGTCCATCCACTCGTTCAGGTCCTTGCTGTTGAAAGGAGAAGAACATGTCTTCCTCAGGATCTCTGCGAGCACAGCTTCTTCTTCTCCTCCTCCTCGGATTGATGGAAGTTTCTTTGCCAGGGTTCGTTGGAATTCCAGTTTGAACTGAGAGCACTTCTGTTTAAAGGTTTTGAGTTTATTTCCAATCTGTGGGAACTGCTGGGCAGTTTGGGTTCTCAGTGCATCATTGAACCTCATCTCCAGGTCACTGAGGTCCTCCAGGACACTCTGACATTCTTCAACTAATCCTATACTTATCTGACGGACAAGTTTAGCGGCAGTAGAATCTAAAGATGTCAGAGGCAACAGCCAGACCTTCACTGGTACTGCGTTTTCCCCGTTGGCTCCCAGCAGCTTTGGCAGACTTTGGTACACCTCTACTGCCTCCTGAAAGGATGTCGGAGGTTTCGGAATCAAAAAGTCTCCAAAGAATCTGCAGGACAGTTTCTCAACATTTGCTTTGTCCTTGTCTTCCATTTTCAGCGAGCCTTCGCCCTCTATTGACAGGCAGGGAATGTTCTTGATCATCACCTTCAAGTTGCCCTGAATGTCTTGATGGTTCTCGTTGACAGACACCTCACGGTCAAAGACAAAGAAGGCTTGTGCCCCATAAAGGATACCTGTGACTACATGTGTTGCTATTCCTTTCTCAAACACAAACTGATGTTTCTTAACATCCCCAAGATGATTCATGGACAGTTCGTGGAACTTTGTGGTAGCTTGGTAATTCAGAGTTACTCTGGCATGATTTTTGGAAGTCTTGCTATCGTTCAGGTATTTGGCTGATCCTCCAACCTGTACCAGTCCACCCAAGAAACTTGCCTTCAGAGATGCTTCAACATTTAGTGCTTTAGATTTTTCCTCAATTGATTCAGATGCAACTATATTACAATCATTATAGTGCTGTGGTCTTTCTCCAATATGATCTTTAAGGTCCTCACGGTCCCACAAAGTCATTCCTGAAAAAGAAGAAGCAAAAATCAAGCTCCCACAACCAGAAACTACAAACTGATCTTATAGTCTAGTTGACTGCAGTTTTATGATAGAAATGTAGAGTAGCATATAGAAACGTCCGCTAATTTTCATATATTGGGATATTTGTAAAATTAGCATAAATGGTGTCCTTTGAAATGAATGGGATTATAGTTTATGCAGACAATTGTAAAAGAAAATGACTTGGCCGATTAGAACAATTTGGGCTTTGGGGGGTTATTAAAGGTGGGGTAGGTAATTTTGGAGAAACCAGCTCGAGTGCGCTAGAATTTGAAAGTACGCAGCTGAAAAAAATCTGCCTCTTCCTTACAGAGCCCCTCCTCCAACACACACGAACGCGCACATGACCAATGAGGGCACGAGATAAGTTTGTGCACAAACTTATCTCGTGCACAGATGGAAGGCTGGTTTATGAATTTTTTGTCAAAGCACTTCAGATATTCATTGCTATCGGGATGTTAAGAGCATTCCATGGAATATAACAAAAAGTGTATCTCAAGCCGGTTTCTCAAATGTACCTACCCCACCGTTAAGGATGAGTCAATTTCTTACATTTTCAGGTAAAAAAACGACCACTATGGCAACTGGCCACGCCCATTTGGAGCTTCTACTGGCCACGCCCCTTTGGAGCTGCTACTGGCCACGCCCCTTTGGAGCACCCGCATGCAAGCAGTGAGCTCTGTGAAGAGAAGGCTGTCTCCCAGCAGAAACTCAGCTAAATGCTGTGACTAAACTCCATATCATGTTACAAACCACATCAAGGATTATTTCTGAAACAGGATGGAGCTCAAACTCTTTCTCTCTCTCAGCTTTACCACAAGGTGAGTTCCTTTTTATTTCCTGCTTCTTTACACATACTCTCTCCAGCACAGGTTAGCTCTGAATGTAAACACAGACTATAATACTTCCAGAACACGTCTCATTGTTTCTGACAGCAACGTTTCTGATTGGCCCGTGGGTGTAAAGCCCGCCCACATTTTAGTAATGTCGTCATGACGCAGCAAATCTGGATCAGCTCCGTTGTTCCCCCGTTCTTTTAACTTTTATTTGAATACAGAGGAAAATAGAGGGGGTTTTATTTCCTGATGCTTTGTGAGTCTCCTGACACACCGGGGACACACAGTTATGTATCAAAGACATCAATAAGTGCATTTTGCATAATAGGTTAACTTTAACTTTAGCCTGTGATTGTCCCTCACATACGTTAGCTAATGTTAGCTTAGGTACATCAAGTCACTAGCTAACGTTAGCTTTATCACATGTTGTTATGTTCTCTCCACTATGACAGAGCCCAGCCCTTTTCATTCTGTCACACTTTTCTTTGTGTTAATTTTTCAGGTTTTGGCGGCGTATGGGCAGCTTTGTGGGGGAGACATTATCTGGATGGTACCTCCAGACACGTTCTACCATAAGTTAGAAAGCCTTATAGTGTGGGATTATGGCCTATTAGCACAGACTGAGAGTGATGGTGACCTGTCTCACAGGGGATATTTGAGAGTCAGGGCCTGATCTTAGCACATAATGCGGGCTGTGGCAGTGAACCGTCCCTGAGGAGAAACATGAGAGACGGGATGATGGTAGTAGAGGTATGTGAGTTCTCACCAGGGACGAGAGAGTCTTTGCGGCAGTCGTACAACATCCCGAGGCTGAAAGGCCGTCCGAGAGCTGCCACCTCCATCGTCCCGCTGACTTCAGAGTCCATCGCTTCGAACGAACTGAAATGGATCGACAACAGCTCGTTAGTGAACTTCAATCATTTGGTAATATCATGTCCAACCACCAGAGCCGGCCCGACCCATTAAGCGACATAAGCGGCCGCTTAGGGGCCCCCTAGCAACAACAACAAAAGGAAAAAAGGAAAAAAATAAAATAATCTCAGTACACCGTCGACGTGATAAGTATGTTTAATTAATTGTGTTAATATGCCTAGATTGCCTACTCTCAAAAACATGTATTATATTATTGAGTCAATAATATAATACATTAACCATGCTTTACCTGAACCTCATCGTGACACTAGAGAGGACGGCAGGATTGTAATTTCCCGTGTTCAGTGAATGCAACAGAGGCAAGACACCAGACCAATCAGAGAGTTGAATGGAAATAAACATCCGTCTCATTGGCTCACAGGTACCTATCCTGTGAGCTGTGACAATGTTTAAAATAAACTCTCAGTCGGACTCAGAGTTTTTGAAGATGGACATAAGAAAAAATGTTCTTAAAAAAGACCACAATTCTCAAGTGGTGGCTCGCACAACACCACAGAGCCACCACCTGAGCCAGGTGAACAAGGTATGTAAATGTCAGTAAACTTCCAAGTTATGCGAACATGTAAGCAAAGCATAAATTACAGCTACGTTGACGTTACTTTGAATCGCGGGGGTAAGCTAAACCGTTAGCAAGTAGCTATAGCTAGCCAGATATATTAAATACACACTTTGTCATACAATCTAAATGTAATGTTTTTAGCGTTACCTGGTGATTTCAAAGAAAGCTCTCTGGGAAATGTTGACTTACTGTTCAACATGAAGCTAGAAGCTACCTTACAGTACACAGTTGATCCAGAGTCCTGTCAGTTAAAGTGTTTCATAGTTATCTTAGCTAAGCATCAACCTAGCACTGAAATATATGGATGCTATGTGACAGTATTTCTGAGAAAAAGTCAGCTGAAATGGTGGCATAGTTGCCACTGCTTTACGTGTCAACAGCATGTTTGAACGTATTTGCAGCAGTAAATGTGGCTGTTTGGCCACTGACGTTGCCATAACAACACCTGAATTTAAATGTGCAACCTCTTTTTGTGACAGATTTTTGCAAGACATTATAATTCTTCTGAATGATATTCCTATTGACAGCTAGTTTCTATGTGAACATTATGAGATGGACAGCCAGAGAGAATAAATGAAAAACAATTATGAAATACTATATGACAAAACAAGAATACAGTTTAAGTGATTTGTAAAATATCCATAAAGAAAAATCTGCTTAGAGTTCTGTTTCATCTGGGTGTTGAGATATGTATCCATAGATCTCTTAATGTTGCTTTCAAAGTGCAGCAGATTGAAGCTTTTAACTTTAATATTTAAAAAAAAAAAATCTTCCCGGGGGAGCATGCCCGCGGACCCCCCTAGAGGAGGTGAGGTCCACGGTGTTTACATGGTTATTTATACAATATGTGTGCTTATGCTAACATCATAAGCTAAAAGTTGGTTCCGTGTTGTGTGAAGTGAGAACACGTGAGGGGGGCCCCCGAGCCAAAGCTCGCTTAGGGCCCCCAAAAGTCTATAGCCGGCCCTGCCAACCACCCTAATATTTAAAATTTCAATCAGACCTTTCCTCTCAACGAGGAGACGCACAAAAGTGACACAAACACACTCGAAGGGAAAAAGGACTACAAAGCAACATTTACACCGCAGTGTGATAGTTAATAAATGTCTCTATTCATTCCACACGCTCCTGCATTACTTCACACTACAACCCAGACTACATGTAAACAACACGTTGTCGAGTGCAGAGGTTGTTTCCTGACCTGCAGATCTGTGAAGGAAACAACCAAATACACTGAACAACTGAATCTTTGACTGCAATTAAATGTATTGTGTCAACAGATTCAACACAACTGTATTAGGTTAGTTGAAAGCAATACGTTGAAATGTAAATATAAACCCTAACCCAACTAAATACAGTTATGTGGAATCTGTTGACATAATACATTTAACTCAAACACATTTCAGTGCATCTTGATAGGGTGAAAAGAAAAGGTTTAACTGTGTGAGAGGCAGCGTGTTATCCGTCATTTACACAAGCAGTACATTTATTAAGTGACATGCTAATTGAGGAAATAATATTAACAATTTAATAATGTGATATATATAAGAATAAACTACTACTCTGGCCATTTGTAAAATGTGTACTTTTTGCTGATCATTCTTCTCTACTTTAACTTTCTACTTATTTTTTTATTTTTATGATATTGTTTATATTTGATAAACTTTGTTTCATTTGTAATTGTTAATAGTTAACTCTAATGCACTTTTTAAGCATCCGTCCGTCCTCCGTCCTCCGTCCGTCCATCCTCTCTCTCTCTCTCCTCTCTCTCCTCTCTCTCTCTCTCTCCTCTCTCTCTCCCCTCTCTCTCTCTCCCTCCTCTCCTCTCTCCCTCTCTCTCCCTCTCTCCTCTCCTCTCCTCTCTCTCTCCCTCTCCTCTCTCTCTCTCTCTCTCTCTCTCCCCCTCTCTCTCCCCCTCCTCTCTCTCTCCCTCCCTCTCTCTCTCCCCTCCCTCTCTCCTCCTCTCTCTCCCTCTCTTCTCTCTCTCTCTCTCTCCCTCTCGCACTCATCTCTCCCTCTCTCTCTCTCTCTCTCTTCTCCTCTCTCCCTCCCTCCCTCCTCCTCTCTCTCCTCTCTCTCCCCTCCCTCTCCCCTCTCTCTCCTCTCTCTCCCCTCCCTCTCCCCCCTCCCTCTCTCTCAACACAACAGTCTGCGATGAAACGGTTGTCTCCTGTGTGCTCCACTTCCTACTTGGTGCACCGGTAATGTTCATGACCATTTAGGGGCTCTGTGCAAGAGAGAGCTGCAGGAAGCGAGTCAGCATTCAACACTTCCTGTTGCCTCGTCGTGGCATATAGGCAATAGGTTTCTGTCTGTTTTTGGTAAGAATGAAATATCGTAAATAGTAAACAAAAAACTAAAGAAGAAGAAATTCAATGCACTCCATGACTTTAGAAGAGATCCCAGTTCTGGTTTTCCTTAAAGAGTAGTGCTACCTTGAGATCTCTTTAGATCAGATGGTGGTTCTCACAGAAGTATTCAGTCTGTTTGAGGTTGTAGGAAACTCACCAGAGATGCTGCTGTTTGCTGAGAAAAGCCTGAGATCGTTGATTCTCCTTCAGAGAGACACGGAGAGACACAGAGAGACGTCTCTCGACTGCAGCCTGAAAGAGTTTCACTTTCAGCTGAAGACTTGGCGGTTGTTGCTCAATATGAAGATGATGTCACCCAGTGGTGTTCAAACTGTGGGGCGTGGCCCCCTCGAGGGACGTGGAGCTTTGGAAGAAGTTGTAAACAGACTTTGGTTGCTCTTTTATATATTTTAAACAATATATAACAATACACACACACACACACACACACACACACACACCCACACACACACACACACACACACACACACACACACACACACACACACACACACACACAGTGAGAGGTTGCGGTCGAATAGTTAGTTTTGCTTAGGAACCTTCCTAACGGAGTGAAGTGACCCGGAAGTCCCTCAGTGGCAGCCTTGATAAGAGCCGTTCCAATTCTCTAAATGAAAGGAAAGGAGGTTTCAAACTTCCTTTATAACCTCCTTCAGCTTAGGAACCACTGGACCTTCCTTTAGGAAAGGAAAGGAGAAAATGCTGCCCCACAATGCCTTGCAGCTGCAGCATTTGCCGTCACTCAACAGTCGGCCGTTCACGGAAACAACCGATTATGACCGAGAAATTATATCATGTCAAATCTGATACTTAATACGAGTAGCCGATGTGTAGCATTTTGCAATGCATAGAAGAGAAGCCAAAGCTCAACATTTGTATGACAAATAAAACTCAGCTCAGGGGCATCATGGACGGTAGGTGTTCCTACAAAGAGAAGCAGTAACCTCAGCCTCCATTGATTTTCATATCAAATGAGCGTGTTAATAAAATAAGCTATCATGGTGTATACTTGCATATCTAAACAGAATCATGACAGCCTGTTGGTAGAGTCAGGCACACGAGTCCGTTTGAGTGTGTCTGCCGGTGTCTGAACGCTCACGCACTGGTAGCTAAGTAGCTAATCGCGCATTTCCACTGCAGCGGGGTAGCCCCGTTTAAGCGTCCCTAAGCGTCCTCGCTCAGGCCTCGGGCTGCCTCGCTGGCCGTCCGAGGCCGTGGCGCATTTCCTTTACAGTTTAGGACCTGGGGTAGCAACGCAGTGTAGGCGGGGCGATCGGCTTTTTGGCGGGCTTTTTGGGCGGAGCGACGCTGGGTAAAACTGCAGTGGCGTCATCTTCAATGCGACACAACTCACAAAACACACACAACAATGGAGGATGTGGAAGCGATCGTTTACTTGTTTCTTGTGAAATCCATGGTGCTGACATGCTGTGCTCTGCATAACGTCTGCGAGAGTCATGGAGAGGACTATGATGATGGGTGGAATGCACCAGCAGAGCCTGGGCTAGCAGTGGCTCAAGGTGCAGAGGAGGAGGGCACTGACATCAGAGAGGGTTTGATGCGCTACCTGAATACCTACATATGCATTGTATTGCATTCATTGTATTGAACATACATAAAAACATTTCATATACATGTGTTTGTCAAATGTTTTAAACAAATGTTATCTGAATTGAATATTTAGTAAATATTTGAATTTCAAGCACCAGTAAGTACTGCCCCATAATAAGAACATTTGAGGAGATATCAGATCATGAAAAGAAAATATTTCTAATAAATTAAGCGAATATCAAAGCTAACTATAAACATAAATACTAAAGTGTAAAACACAGCAAAACTATATTCATAAATGCAAGTGTAAAATAGTGTGGACAATTGTAAACATGGATGGAGGCTAAAGTATCCACAACATAAAATATATTAAAATATAACCTCAATCTTTCTTCTAGACATGTTAAAAGCTTGCTTGAATGGGTTATAGGTTTATTTTGTTCTCTCGTCTTTGAAATATATAAGGAATGTGTTGTTTGAGTCTAGTAGAACGAGGGTATTACAATTGAGCAATTTCTACATGTATTATGTATTTATCATGTATTCTTAATACTATTACAAAATAAACATGTAATGATGTTTTAGAGGAGGACCTCAAGCTAGCAAACTCAATTTCTTGCTTTAAATCTCTTAAAACTAAGGGGCTTTTTCCTAACTGATGGTGTTTGTTATTGCTTTATAAATTCATGTATGTTTATATCTTCTCTAAATCAAGATGATGTGAATCTGATTTTTTTCTGTTGGGTGCAATTCATTATCAACAAGAGATAAGATAAGTCAAAGAAGTACTTTATTGATGGCAGTATAAAAATACAAAAAAAATGTTGTATCAAAGGCATGCCATTAAACAATACAAATAAAAAATGTAAAACTGTATTGCAGCCAGCATAAAAATACATGGCATTGTAAAAATAAATATAAAATGAACATTTTAAAGAAAATAAATAAACAAGGAAGTACAAATGTTGCATTTAAAAATTAACTAGATAAAAAATATATAATATGTACAATAACTATTAAGTTTATTTGAAGTAACATGGAGGAGACGGGCCACGTCGGCTGCCCAGTCATGGTGCCGTTCCTGCTGGGCCCGATCCTCTCCTCCTCGTTTCCTCTTGCCTGGGTGACAATAAGATAATAATTAGCAATAAGGAAAAAACACAGGACAGGTACAGGTCACACAAGGATATAAGAATAACATGTATAAACAGAACAACAGTAAGGTGAACTAAAGAAAGTTCTGGCCCTAGATGTTTACAATGATTGTGAAAGTGAATTACATGATGTCCAGCCTGTTGATAATGAATATACATATATGTATATGATAGGATGTCACACACAACTGTACTAGCTGCTTACTAGCTAAGACTTTACTTGTAACAGAGCATTTACACACAGTGGTATAGTTTATTTTAATTACTGACGATGGATGATCCAAGGTTTAAAAAAACAAAACACAATTCCAGTCGTTTTGCCATTTCTATTTCTTACCTAGAACCACACGCTGCGGTGTCGTGATGGCACTCGGTGTTGGTGGTTGAATTGGTGTCGATTCTTCGGCTGGGGTCCGTTCTGGATTCGATGACGATGTGGACGGAACACTGCCATCAACCGTTGTTCGGGAATGTTCCACCTCACGAGTCCCAATGTAATCATCTAGAACAGCAAAATGACTTGTTAATTCCACAAACTACTGCAGCACAATACTAAATAGCAACAACAACTATAGAAAAGAAAAACTGAACGTAAACAATGACACATATGGTGTTAGCAAACAATAGCTCTAGCTAAGGCTATCTGCCTAGGCTATCTGCCTTAGCTAGCTATGTAGCTCTTCGGGGCTCCATAAAAGCATGGGTTGTCGAACATTAATGTAAGGATAAAATAGACTTCTTTGTTAGAAGTGAGCGTACCTTGCAGGGACTCCAGTAAAGCCGTTGCAGAGTCCAGGCCTCCCTCCCTCCCAACGTTGGCCGGTCTATGGCCGTAAATCTGGTCCAACAAGTCGAACAACTTCCATTGTTTGCGACCCGCACCACTCGTGTTATTGTTGTCCTTTACTTGGCGATATTCACTTTTCATCTTTTTGAGTTTTTCCCTACACTGCAGGAAAGTCCTCGAAAATCCGCGTTCGGACATCTGTGCAGAGACATCCTGGAACACTTTCACATTTCTTGTTGTTCCGTCGAGCTCCCGCTGGATTTTATCATCCCCAATGAGATTAAGGAAAGTCGTCACCTCCTCAGTCGACCACGGTGTGCTTTTCTTCGACGTTGCCATTTTTGTTGCTCCTCCGTTTACAAAATGCTGTTTATAAAAATGCTGCAAGCTTGCTTCTAGATATATATGCGACGCTAGGGATGATCTCGCGCGATCTTGTGGCGATTCTCTCTGACCAATCAGCAGTCGAGAGTGTTGACGTCACTAGTTCAGCCCTGGCCTGATAGAACCACGATTTTATGGGGCCAGAAAAAGAGGGAAAAAGTACCCGCTAGCCGGTGCTAGGCTATATGGAAAGGCCACCAAAAACTGGCCTGGCCGCTTGAGGACGGTTAAGGACGCTTAAACGGGGCTACCCGCTGCAGTGGAAATGTGCCATAACTGTCCTTGCTGTTAGGCTACTTAGCTTGCATTGGTATGGATCTAAAATTAGCAAAAGCTAACTTTCATAGCACAGCCTTTCTTTACTTCTCACTTAACACAATAAAGAAACAAACCGTACACAAACAACACAAATGATCAATACTTACATATATTTTCACTTGTAGTATTATAATAATTGAAATGCTGGTTCTTCTGGGGGTCTTCTGTCCGTGCTCAGCTACCGCAGCTGCACTAGTGATGTGTCGGTCGCAAACGAGCCGATTTTTGAACGGCTCTTTGGTACGAACGAGGGGAACCGAGTCCTACTTGGTGAGAGCCATTCTTTTTATCGTTCAATCGTTGGTCCGCACTCACTGCCTGCCAAAATCCACTCGCCTTTTAAAAAGCTTGATTTTGTTCCCCAAACTTATTCTGTGAAGACCCGCCCCTACTCTGATTGGTAGGTTTCAGCACGAGGAGTGAGATGGGGTGGGTCTTAACCTAATACGCGCACGAGAGAAGTCATAACAAGTGGTACAGGACAGATAGACGTCCCACGTGTTTTGTATATAGATAATGAGCCGAACGCGAAAACGCAGCAGCATTTGATGCACTTTAAACAAAATCCAGGCAGTGATAAAACGGAGTGCACCATTTGTAAAGGAAAAATATCATTTAAAGCAGGGTCAACCAATAATCTTCATCGGCACTTAAAAACACAGCATCCGACGGTGCAAGTGGCTGAGCTGAGACTGACGGATAATAATGACGGAGACGGCACCAGTGCTTCTGCTGGAACCCTGACCACATTAAGTCAGTCATCATCTGAAACTACCACAAGGCCAACATTAGTGCCTGGCCAGGCACCAATCTCTCATAGAACCACTGGCACAATACCTAAAACAAAACAGGCTCATCTCCACAGTTATGTAGCACCTGTCATAACCCCAATGAGACAAGGTAAGATAGATAAAGAGCTTATTAAAATGATTGCAACTGACTTCCAGCCATTCGGTATTGTGGAAGACAAGGGATTCAAGCGATACAGCAATGCTCTCAACCCTTCCTACAGTCTTCCATCAAGGAAGACTGTATCCCATTGCAAACATGTATCAGAGAGAAGCAGCATCACTGAAGGAAAAGGTGTCTAAACTGTCAGCAGTTTGCTTAACTGTAGACTGTTGGACATCAAGGGCTACAACCTCATTTATGGCAGTAACATGCCACTTCATTGAAGATTTCAAGATGTCCTCCTGCCTATTGGACTGTTTTGAATTTAGTGAAAGGCAAACAGCAGACAATCTGGCCGAAAAGCTTCTCAATGTTGTAGAAGATTGGAAACTGTAAGGTAAAGTGGTTTGCTGCGTAACTGATGTAGTGGACATTTTTCATTATTATCATCTTTTTTATTTCTTTCATATGCTTAAACCAAATGCTTCCTATTTCCTGATATATTCTTACTATTATTATATACTCTTGTGGCTCTGCAAGGCCACAGCTGTTTTAGCAGACTGGGAGTCACACAAGCAAGGCCACTGGGTGTCTCATAAACAATCTGACCGTGTGAACCCAAGAGTTATAACATTCCCACTCTTTCCTTATATAATCTCTGCTTTTTCATTGTTCTGCGCACTCTCGGGCAGACTTTTCATACTCTGTCCGACCTGTGACATAATATTATTGTATCGTGTATTTGAAGCTTCAAATAAATAACCAAAAGACAGCTTTGCTCGATTCACCATTTATTTGTTTTGATCACTTTTGACTTGTACTCTCCAGCCGTGTTTGGGAGCCATATTTCCATAACAGATGGCGTTGTCGGCAGGATCTCTGTATGTTTGATCGGGAAAACCTCTGGACGCTGGTGGGTGCGCGCTCCGGGATCTTTTGGGTCTTCCTCTACCTCGACGAAAAAAAAACGTACGGGACGAGGGGACCAGCGCGAGGGGTGGAACCGATTGACTTCACGAGATCCAGCGAACTAAAAGGGGCTTCCAATATTGGGTGAGATGTACAAAGTCTAAATTGTTTAAAGTTAAACGTAATTAAACTCCAGGACATCTATGAGAGGGACTGCTCGAAAGCAGAGATATTTGGAATATCTGGCATCGACGGATGAAAAAATAGTGTTTTGGTAACACTTTAAAAGACTTTGCTATGGGAGCAAAGCAGGGGAGGGGGTGTGTACAGCCTCCTGAGGGTCCGATTGTTGATGTCATGCGAGCAAAATATGGTGAAGAAAGTCTGTCTAAATTAAATATATGGACGGAAATGTTCGGATTTCCTAAGGGAGGTTCTTTGAGTAAATTAAAATCAAAAACCTAAGAGATAAATTACAAGAGTGTGAAAATGGAATGAAGAAGAAGAGTAAATTAAAGTAAAAGACTTAGAGAGACTGGACACTCATAGAAAGTGTTAAAATACTGGGAGGATGAAGCAGAGTGCCGTGAAAGAAGGCAATTGGCCGCGGAAATAAAAAAGATACAGGCTGAGGATAAAAGTGAAGAGGAAGATAAAAGTGTTTTGTGTTTCCTCCACAACATAAACCACAGGCTTCCCTCTATCCTCTGTTTGCAGGCGTGCGGGACCCTCTCCTCGACTCGGGATTTCCATTCCCTCCTCCACCTCCCCGTTTGCTACCTGCTGGAGGGGCTGCTGCTGCTGGACCAGAGGTCAACATACCAGCCGCCGCTGGAGCAGCTGCGCAGCAAGACACACAGACAGGGAGCAGAGACGAAGAGAGACAGAGAAAAGAAAATGAAGAAGAAGAAGCAGGACTGAAAAAGATCCATGACAAGAGAGAGAAAAAGAAAAGAGACGCGAAGAAAGCTGAACTCTACAGGAAAGAACACCTCCAAAAAGGAATAACTACATGCTCTGCTTTCCCCGGCCAGCTGACCATGGTCCAGGCTATTACAACCACCTGGACCCAAAGTGATGGCCAGGGCAGAGGAGGGGGTTTCCGTGGCCGGGGAGGAAAAGGAAGAGGCCGCAATAACCACAATCTCTGTTTTAACTGCGGAGAAACGGGTCATCGGATCGCTGAATGCCCACACGAGAAGCAGAAAAATAACTTTTGATCGGATAAATCGGACCACAACAAAGACAATTATTCAAACTGACAGTCGAGGGAGGGAGTGGAGGAGGAAGGAATTCGGTCGGGGGAGACGGAACCCATGCCAGCAGCATCAAACCAGGGAAGTGACACACACACACACACACACACACACACACACACACACACACACACACACACACACACACACACACATGCATCATACATGCTATTGAGAAATTAGAAGAATTAGAAGACATGCCTGTGGTTAAAAAGGGTACATATTTGAAATATGACAGTGAATGTTTGCATTAAGAAATGTCCCACACATTTCGGTTGATTCTGGGGCTACACATTCTGTGGTAAAAAAAGGGTAGATTTGCCTGAATGCAAATTTAGTGATAGATTTATTCATGTGCTGGGTTTATGAAAAGGAGAAGTTTCTGTACCACTTCAGAGTGGAGATAACGGTGTTGACAGTAATCCATTTCCCACATCAGTAAAAAACAGTTATTTTATCATCTGCCTGCCCAATACATTTACTGGGCAGAGATCTGATTCTCCGGTTCGGCTTGGACCTCATTTTTCCACAAATGAGGGTCTTAAAGTCCGACAGCCATCTCCTACGATGGTTAAAAAAACTGTCATTTGATGATAAAGAACTGGTGAATGTGAATCAATGGGCTGCTGACATATCCTGATTCTCAGGAGTTGTTGCGTTTGACTGATCAACGTGGTTTTCCACCTGCTGTGTGGAGGCTTCTCATTTGCATTGTACTGCTAACGTGGTTGAAAGATCCGTGTAAATGCTATGATGAGAGTTGTTCTGTTAGAATGTGTGAATGATGAGCTCATGTTTAAAAATGTATTGGAATTCGCTGGGTAGCGCTATCTCTGTTAGACTCACACACACACACACAAGACACAACCAGCTGTATCAAATCCCAGGGGCGGTCCACACATTTCACTAGCCAGGGGGCCCACTGATAGATGGAGGGATTTGGGTCCAATCGTTAAAGATTGGGAGGCAGTCACTGATTGGGCACCTACACACACAGAATATGTCATGTACTCTATGTCACGTGACGTGTATCAAATGAAAATGTGCACGAACGTAGCCGTTCTGCGCACATTGCTGTTGGTTGAGGATAAGGTAATTCTCATATCTCTGAGCTTCCTGCCGCGCTTTCATATGTGCCATACTCACTCTGGGCAGCTCACAGATATGACGTAGGGTTAATGTTCACGTTCCGTCCCGTACCCATTTAAACGTGAAGCTGTTGATGGCATTCGGCCAGTGTTTACCTCTCTGCTTAAACAAGGGGTCATTATTCCGTGTAACGATTCCAGTGTTCCTGTCAAAAAGATCAGAGACAAACCTCCTGACGAGTGGAGATTTGTCCAGGATTTACGATGTAAATGCAGCTGTGCATGCACGCTCGTCCGAAATTCTTATCTGATTACTCCAAAGTTCCAGCCTCTGCAACATATTTACTGCCATAGATGTCTCAAATGCTTTTTTTTCAGTGTTCCGGTACACAAAGACAGTCAATTTTGTTCACATTTGAATATAATGGTAAACCTTACACATTCACACGTTTGTGTTAAGACTAAATGTTAAAAAAGTCACTAAGCGACAGATGATGTCATTCTTGCGTATGTGTTCATACACAACGGCTGTTGTTATGCTTGCTGTGATGTTACATTAGTCCGTTCTCTGCTTGTAATTATGCCGTTACAAGCTTCAAAGTTGTATTTTATCATCTGAATTTGCCGAACAAGTTTAATATTCTGAAAGCCAATACTTTGAAGATGTATAAGTGAGGTGTCTTGAGTAGTCAAAATTACCTACAAATCATTGTACACACGTGTACATATTATTCTATTTTTATGCAGCTCTGTGTGATTTTGTAGCTACAATTCAGACTAATACACTACCAGAAGTGGAATAAGTACTCAGATATTGTACTTGAGTAAAAGTAGAAGTACCAGAGTGTTACAGTAACAGTCCTGCATTCAAAAGGTTCCTCAAGTAAAAGTAGAAAAGTATTATCAAAATATAGTGAAAGTAAAGACAGTAAAAGTAGTCGTTGTGCAGATTGGTCCATTTCAGAATAATATATATATGATATGTTTTATAATGATTGATCATGAAAGTGTTCTCAAAGCTGGTGAAGGTGCAGCTAGTCTGAATGGCTTTGTAGACTGCAGGGTAGCTTGTGGATTTACTCCAGGTGGAACTAAAGTCTGATTTAACACTTGATTATATTTCACATCATTCATCCACATCTGTGAAGTAACTAAAGGTATTACATACATGTAGTGAAGGAAAAGTACACCATGTACCTATGACTTATGTTCACTTCCAACCTAAAAGTACCTCAAAAATAGTAATCAATAATGTATTGAAAAGTTATTTGCTGATTGGTTTTTATATTGGCTCAGACAGGTTATATGAGAGGCCCAGTCTACGTACACTCTAAAAACAAATGCCTTGGCTTAACAAAGAAAATCAAGGCAATAGGTTGCAACGATGGTTATTGAGTTAAGACAACTTCTATTGAAATGTTGTTAAAGCAACAAAGTTATTTGGGTTAGGGGAGAAGGCTTTTCCTCTACAATCAGAGGTGTTTTCAATTACCACTTACTTAATAATTGGTAGCATAAACACAAGTTTTTAAGTTGATTACTCCAAAGTTCCAACTTGTTTTACCGTATGATTTAAATATAATCTTAAATTGTATGTACTTAATTACCACATGTTGAACATGAACACATGTTTTTAAGTTGACAACCATTTATAAATTAAGTTGCTCCAAATAATGTTGTATTCAATAGGGTTTTTCTCTTAGCTTTTTCATGTTTTTGCCTTTAAAGAAAGAAATTAATTGATTCCACAACAAAAAATATTAGGCAATTCATTTTTATTTTTGAACTGCAGGTGTTTATTTCAACACATGATGTTTCAAAAGGAGAGACTTCATTTAGTTTGAACATTGCCTGAAGACGGTTGACGTACTTTCCATGGTGTGCACACCTAGACCGGACTTAAAAGACAGACAGGTTTTTATTGTTTGGACTTAAAAGACGTTCCTCTGACCAATGCTGACCTCATTTTGTATGTTGATGGGTCTGCCTCTCGCGACCAAGGGGGCACTAATCGGGTGGGTTTTCTGTTGTTTCAGATTCTGCTGTACTCCGTTTTGGACCGCTCCATGTCACCTCTCAGCACAGGCAGCAGAGCTCATCGCACTAACTGAAGCCTGCATGTTTGCAGAAGGCAAAACCGTAGCTATTTACACTGACTCACGATATGCTTTCGGGGTAGTACACGATTTTGGGGCTATTTGGAAGTGTAGACAATTTCTGAAATCTGATGGCAAACCAGTACTTAACCATGTACTGGTTGCAGGCTTACTAGATGCCATTCTGCTCCCATCTGAGGTTGCAGTCTGTAAATGTGCCGCACACGCAAGCAGTACAGATCCAGTTTCCCTAGGAAATGCGTCTGCTGACTCAGCCGCAAAGGCAGCTGCTCTGACTCCTCTCGCACCTCACGCACACTCATTTGTTAAAATCCCTGTCTCCTCCTTCACTGACAAAATGTCATCACTGACTTCCATGCAGCAGCTAGCTACGCCAGTTGAGAAGGCTCAATGGATGGCTGCTGGGGCTGTTTTTGACCCAACCTCCAGCATCTGGGTTGGTCCAAATTCACACAGTTGACACATGGGTTGGGTCATGTGTCAAAAGGAGGGATGTTAGAGTCTATCAATCAGGAGTGGTTCACAAGGGGATTCACAGTAACAGCTCAAAAGCACTGTGAAGCATGCCTAATCTGCATTATGCAACCAGTAAAGGTTACAGGACCCGGAGCACATCCACCTCCCACCAGGCCATTTGAGCACCTGATGCTGGATTTCATTGAGCTTAGCCCATCAGAGGGTAAGAAGCACTGTCTGGTGGTGGTGGACATGTGGTCCAAATGGGTTGAAGCTTTCCCAGTAAAAGCACAGACAGCAAATGCTGTGGTCAAAGGCACTACTGAGGGAAATCATTCCTAGATGGGGACTACCAGACAACATTTCTAGTGACAACGGTTCACATTTTGCTAATGAGGCCATTACGCAGATAGGAGAATACATGGGCATGGACATCAGAAAGCATTGTGCTTATCATTCACAGAGTGGGGGTGGGGTGGAAAGAGAGAACGGCACAATCAAAAACAAACTAGCAAAATGCTGTGCAGACACAGGTCTGTCATGGACACAAGCTCTGCCCATTGTGCTGATGTACATGCGGATGCGGAAAAGAACACGGAGTCAACTCAGCCCATTTGAAATCCTTTTTGGGGCTCCTCCACAGATTGGACTCAAGGCTCCAGGATGTCCTCTTCCCTCCACAACTTTGTGTGAGGATGCTTTGTTGTCATAATGTGTTAACCTATCATCCACTTTAGCAGACATCCGACGTCCACCTTATTTTTTCCTAGGCACTACTACTGGTTGTACCCGCATCCTACGGAACACATGCGGTGACGGTGCTTACAAAATCTCGTATTGTCACATATCTGGTGCCCCTGAGAGAATCCTTTCTAACGTAGCATTCCCTGATGTTAAACATATTTCCTCCAACTGGCGTGGCCCAGTGATGCTGGGTTTAGCGCGCCAGAAGATTACGTTTGGTTGTGCGGCAACAAGCTCTATCAAGTTCTGGCTCCCCTTTGGATAGGTACATGCACTCTAGTGGATTTGAATCCAGCAGTCACTGTACTCACGTCCTTAATGTACACGACACATCATTACCAGAGTTCCAACACCCCGACCACCACAAGGTAAAAAGAGATCTGACGTCTGCTGGAGCTAAATTCATGGGTGGCCTGTTCCCCTGGTGGGTACAGTAAACAATGCCCATAAAATAGATACCTTACACGTCCGGCTAGAGAACCTCACTTACGAGACGACGCAAGGCTTCCAGGCATTGACCCCATTCATAATAGCCTCTAGGAACATGCTCACGCAGCACCAATTCGCTCTTGACCTTTTGTTCGCCTCAAAGGGTGGCCTGTGTCATGTGATCGGTGACTCCTGTTGCACTTACATTCCCGACGCCACCAAGAACATCACTGACACCGTGCTGCATCTCAACGACCTGTTAGCCGACATGAAAGCTGATGACATATCCAACGCAGGGGGCTGGGACTGGTGGGCCTGGCTTGATTCAGGCGGGTGGGAAGCATGGCTGGCTAGGATAGTGACACCCCTGGCGATCATTTTCGGCCTATTAATCAGTTGTACCTGTTTGATTATCCCATTACTGAAGAAATGCATTTCCAGTATGGTATCCTCAGCTTTCGTTCAAGTATACTACTATTCCATTACAAGACAATCCTTTGCGCCACAGTGAGATAGATCAGCTAGAATCAGAAGAGTCTGATTCCGATTTATCAATATAATCATGTGTGTATCTCCTCTCTTATGCTTACATTATATTGGAGTCTGTCCTCCACAAAAACAGCCAGTTTTCTATGATATATTTGTGATGTGTTTACTTAAACCAGCGATGGAGTGTATTCATTGATGTGTTATATCAGTCTATCCTATCATTTGTTTTTTCTATTGATCAAGTATGATCAAAAGGGGAGAATGTAGTGGACATTTTTAGTTATTATCATCCTTATTATATCTTTCATATGCTTAAACCAAATGCTTCTTATTTCCTGATATATTCTTACTATTATTATATTCTCTTGTGGCTCTGCAAGGCCACAGCTGTTTTAGCAGACTGGGAGTCACACAAGAACCGTTATGCTATCTGCAAGGCCACTGGGTGTCTCATAAACAATCTGACCGTGTGAACCCAAGAGTTATAACATTCCCACTCTTTCCTTATATAATCTCTGCTTTTTCATTGTTCTGCGCACTCTCGGGCAGACTTTTCATACTCTGTCCGACCTGTGACATTATATTATTGTATCGTGTATTTGAAGCTTCAAATAAATAACCAAAAGACAGCTTTGCTCGATTCACCATTTATTTGTTTTGATCACTTTTGACTTGTACTCTCCAGCCGTGTTTGGGTCCCAGATTTCCATAACAGCTGTTCTTGGAGAGGGTAGCAAAACAAGTCAATGTTCTCCTGGTCGGGGATCATAGCGCCACTAGAACAGAGTAGTGGTTGTCGCAAGAGGATAAGCTAGTTATCGCTTTTGGACGGTCTTCAGGCACGATCTTAGCACTTGTACAAAGGTGGATGCGCGAGTCAAGGTGCTCCATTCCTATAATTCCCTACCCCCTCTGAGACTAAATTGAGCGGAATGAAGTTTTCTGTCACGCTGGTACTTGTTGCGAGTTCATGTTTGTTTGTATAATTGTTTCGTGTTTGTTTGTCTACCCGCCGTCTTGTGCATGCGTTGTAACAACTCATAATGAATCAGTCCACAGCCAGGGTAAAATGAACTAAACTTCAGTTATCTCACCAAAATTAAATGACTTCAGAAAAATAAAACAATAATGTAAAGATGAAAAGCTCAAACAGCTCAATGTTGTATTATTTGTTTCATTTATTCTTAATCTATGTATTATATGGTAATAATGAATAACAAAACTTAATGTATTGAACACGTTCCGAAACAAAGAAGATAAGACAGAACCAGACTCAGACATGAGGACTGGCTTATCTATAGCCAGTTGAGAAGCACTTGAGGTGCTTGGCTCTGTGAGGCCTGATGTACTTATAGGGATCTGTTTTCTTCAAGGTTGTGTCTTCCTGGTCGAATGTACTTATTGTAAGTCGCTTTGGATAAAAGCGTCAGCTAAATACAATATAATGCAATGTAATGATAGTCAGACAGTAATTGAAACTTTTGCGCTGTTGCTGCAAAATGAAAACCTTGTTGATTGTCTGTTTCCAACTGGCCACTGGAAACAGATAATTGATATACGTTGAAGTTCAATTACAGTTTAAATATAGTTTAACATTCTTTAATAAACTGTTTACAATTATTTCTAGTACAATTGGTCTATACAGACATTACTATAATCCTAATATTTGTCAAATACTGAGCTTATGAACAATAGAGTAAAGGTCGCTGGTTAAGCCAGGATCAATATACTTGTTGAGGTTTTATTGTGCACATAATAAATGTGTTTAAATGAATTGAGCAATTTTTAAAGGAGTATAATGTTGCAATTTTTTTAAGATAAGTAATTGCAGTTCAAAGATAGATGTTGTTTTCTCCTTCTCTCGTTCACGAGCACACAAAATAAATCATAAACATTTCCAAATCCGAACAGACAGAGAAGTAAACTAAACTAAATGGGATTTTCCGCTACATAACAGAAGACTTAATACAGGACTTAAAGAACGTTTTAAAGACAAGTCATGGAGAGGTTTGCATTTTGGACGGAATCTCCCCCTTCCTCTGCTCCTACAATCCTGCACCCGAGGTCAGACACAGGCGTGACCTTTTGGAGGGGGAGAGAATCTGAGCAGACCACAGAGCGACCATTGGGGGTTTTTTATGGCCTAAAGGCACAAAGAGGAACATTTGGCTACCCCCAACCAAACACACACACACACACACACACACACACACACACACACACACGTGTAAGTGATTTACAGTTACTAAATCAGCCTACTATCACCTAAAGAATATATCTAGGATTAGAAGACTAATGTCACAGCAGGATTTGGAAAAACGTGTCCATGCTTTTATCTTCAGTCGACTCGACTACTGCAATGGTGTCTTCACAGGTCTCACTAAAACATCTATTAGAAAGCTGCAGCTGATTCAGAACGCCGCTGCTCGAGTCCTCACTGACACTAAGAGAGTGGATCACATCACTCCTGTTCTGAAGTCTTTACACTGGCTTCCTGTGTGTCAAAGAATACATTTCTAAATACTGCTGCTGGTTTATAAAGCACTGAATGGTTTAGGCCCAAAATACATTTCTGACCTCCTGCTAAATGATGAACCATCAGATCTCTCAGGTCTTCAGGGACTGGTCAGCTTTCTGTCCCCAGAGTCAGAACTAAACATGGAGAAGCAACGTTCAGTTATTATGCTCCAAATATCTGGAACCAACTCCCAGAAACCTGCAGGTCCTGCTGCAAACTCTGACTACTTTGAAATCCAGCAAGAAGACTTTTCTCTTTGTCGCTGCTTTTAATTGAACTATTCATATTTTAGACTGCACTGTAACTTTTATCCATGTATTTTCCCTTTTAATGCTTATTTTATTAGTTTTTCTTTTTAATGCTTAATTTCTTTCATTTTTTGTAAAGCACTTTGAATTGCCTTGCGTTGAAAGGTGCTATATACATAAACTTGCCTTGCCTTACGGATCTGGATGAATTATGTGAAATATAATCAAGTGTTAAATCAGACTTTAGTTCCACCTGGAGTAAGTCCACCAGCTACCCTGCAGTCTACAACGTACTTCAGACTAGCTGCACCTTCACCAGCTTTGAGAACACTTTCATGATCAATCATTATAAAACATATTATATATTATTCTGAAATGGACCAATCTGCACAACGACTACCTTTACTGTCGCTATTTCCACTATATTTTGATGAGAATACCTTTATACTTTTACTTGAGTAACATTTTAATGCAGTACTCTTGCTGTAACATAGTATTCCTACACTCTGGTACTTCTACTCAAGAACAAGATCTGAGTACTAAAGCTAACCTTAGCCAGAACATGTTTCAGTTCACTTCACGCTCCGACAGGGAGCTCTGCTCTGAACACCTGAACGGCCCGTTCTAACAGCTGTTCACCAGCGGTCCAGTCTGTAAGAGTCACTCCGGACCACATAATATGGGAGGAAGAACACCATGCGGCAATGTTGGCACATAACAGCTCGCGGCTGCAGATTGTCACGTAGTGATCGTCTTCTCAAATAGGACATTTTGATAAATAGATTCTGGCCTATCAGAATCGAGGTGGCGGCGTGGTGTTGTTGCAGGAAGTCCCGACGGAGAATAATTTGCGGTAACACATCTCTATATACATTGATACAACATTACGTGTTGATAGAGATCGTCACATAATGAAATAAGGACCCCACGGTTTGATGATTGATAGGTGTGTGGGCTGTCTTCCGTTTTCACACAGGACAGTGGGGGATGTCCACCTATCAAATGTAAAGTAATTCACACAGCCTTTTTTCCTCTGTGAGGAGCAGCAGGTTCAGCTTCATTTAAATATGTCGTGTAGTAATAGATGGATTTATTTTTCATCTCAAGAGAGAATGTGTATTTTATGTTAGTATTTCAAAAAAAAATCCCCCCAGACAGCGCCGCTGCGGGGGTTGGGTTTTTAGCATGTCAATTTTGTCACACAAATGTGCCTTTTTTATTTCATACGGTTCAATTTGGATTGAGACAGGGAAATAATCCAAACCTCATGCGTGGCGTTTCACTGTCAAGGGGAGCGTGTATGTAATTACATTTCAAATACTGACTTGAGCCCCACCACTGAATGGGTTAGCCCTACCATAGATTACCCAACAAAAATACTCAGGAGCTGATAAGTCAATTAATTGCTTATCATGACAGGCACACAATAAAACAGTGGAAACAAACATGTTTTTGACTTTCATTAGTGAATGAAACTGTGTGCCCTTTTATAGTCTGAGTCCAATATTGTGCATTTATATATATATTATATATATATCCTAAATATATGCTAAGGTCCCGCTTCTGACACGATAGCAGTCATTTCGTGCGCATGTGTGTAATTAAACCCATGATATCGAAATCTCACTCCAGCCAGGTACCCAGAGTTGGCAACCTTGCCCACACCCCAATAATATTTGTATTGCAGATCTACATGAATCACACAAACGACCTATTTTGGATTCAAAAGGTGACAAGTTTGCATCCCTGCTTGTTATCCTTTCATTACAGAGCTGGGAAAATGGTGTATTGATTAGATTCTGATCCGTGCAAGTCCTATTTTAACTGACTTTAGTTCTAATATTAATGATAATTTGATTTCAACCCATAAGTATATTAACTTAACTCAACATTTCACATGATGGATTAGTGTTCCACATTTGTCCCACTAATTTATTTTATGATTGAGCCACTGGTAAAGAGAGACATTGATGACCCTGTGTTCCTTTTGTTGGTTGTTCCTCGGACGGCTTCACTAAAAGTCACCCAGCTCTGCCCTACTACAGTCCGGCTGAGTGCAGTCACAGAGATGCTATGGCTGCTCTACATGACATTAATGGTCTGGTCCGAGAATGGACACCATTTCCTGCTCCCAGAGAGAATGACATTCCTCAAACTGAACTCTACAAGCTGTTGATATTGTCTCACATGGGTCTGCTTCCCCCCCACCGAGCCATGAACTGAAAGCTTGACGTCTGCTCTGAACACTTGGAAGCCTCCCTGTCACACCAGCTCCAAACCCTTGGGTCAGTCAGATGAGACTAACGGCTTCTCTTAGGGCATAAGGGTCAGAAATATGACTGTCGTTACCTACGGAGTGGTTTGTTTGTTTTTTAAGGCTATCCATACTGCTATGCAGAGGATGCCTGTAAGATTGGCAAGCTGTGAAAAGCCCCTACTATTTTTAGTATAGGCCTGATGTCAGGGGCCTCTTACTGTATACTACAGTATACTCTTACTACATATATTTACATTATATAGACAATTTTTCCACCTGGTGAAACGAGAGGCTGCACGGAGCTTAGGCTAAAAATACAACCATTCTGTTCTGCTCTAACGATTCAATTTATAGATTCTATATCAAAATAGTTTGTTTTTATTGTTTCCAATGATAACGTCAGCCTTAAGTGGAGGAATGCAAACCTGTTTTCAAATGTAAGGTTTTGAATTTGTTTGACATTTCTCAGTAAAGACACCCTCAGACGCCCACTATCATTCATGCTCCTTCAGTGGTAACTCAGATGTTAAGGGGGATGAAGCTTTTCCTCCCAAATCAGAGATGCTTTGTTTTTGTTTGTTTTTCAACAAAGGTATGCATTTCCTGCATAATATATGGTTCTCACAATTGTTTTTGTTAGTTGCGCACAGCTGATACTGAGTTTTCTCGAGTGATGGATTATGACCTCTACCATGCTTACATGGACTCGTATGTTTTATTTCATATCTAACTGAAGTAAGAGAGAATAGAGAGAGCTGTGAGAGAGATGGGAGATGAGGATGTGAGAGAGATGTGGAAGAGAGAATAGAAAGAGAGAATAGAGAGAGATGTGGAAGAGAGAATAGAGAGATGAGGATAGTGAGAGGGATAGGAAAGAGAGAAGAGTTATTTGCAAGTTGCGTGCTGATACTGAGTTTTCTCGCTTAATAGCTTATAGACGATACCATGTTTAAATAGACTCCTACGTTGTTATTACATTATGTGACATATGTAAGAAAAGGGAGGGGAGAGTCAATTATATTTGAGCAATTGATCTCATATTGAAACATTCATTTCTCAAACCTATGTTTTATGGAAGAGGAAATGTACTCCTGATAAACTAATCTTTTATCAAACTGGTAAATGGTGAATTAATATAACATTTAGAATCATTGAGAAGGGGTTATATCCACAGGGACTAGCTCACATTTAACTTAAAATAACATTTCTCTGCGTTGGACTGATGAGTATATGATTCTTGCATGTTAAATGACTAACACAAACCTTACATGTATGCATGTGCATGTGTCAGGAAGGCTCCCAAATAATTCTGAGGGGCCTATCCTATTTTTGTAATTGAATATGCTATCCATTACTTTGAGTTGTCTGCACTCAGGAAAACATCTCTATCAAGTGTTAACCCAATAACTAGGACAGCTCTGAAGGCCAAGGGTCAGAGAGAGAGGGTCACACCTCTGGCTGCAGAGAGCACCCCCAACCACGGGCAAGGAGGCACGAGGTCGTTCGAGATGAGAGGATTCTAATCTTCAACTTTCTGATGGGATGGGATGCTTCTTCATCTTTCTGCTCAGACAACTCTGCAGGACGAGCGATGGCTTCAGAGGCTCCATGTTTCTTGGAGGGGCAGATGTCTTCCTAACCTCTCCCATCACGGGGCGGGGCATCTGGATGTGCCACTTGGAATAGGCTCTGCTCTCAAGCAGATAGCAGAAGGAATGCAGGCAGATGAGCCTCTGGTTCACTGGGAGATCATAAAGTGCTCACTGAATGAGCCACAAAAAGCAGAGCAATTGGGGGGTTTGAAATATGGTGCTCTGGTGAAGAAGAGTTTTGAGCCAATCAGCACCTCAGTGCTAATCTACAGTATCGGGATGCCTTCACACACCAGACATACTGTGTCATAAAGAAAGGAGGAGAACGAGTCAGGAGGACATGTTCTTCTAGCTCTTGTACAAAGATAACATTTGAATTGAATGACCAGATGATTACAGATGTACAATTAATGATTGTTTTTATATTTCCGATGAACAGATACGTGTTAAATAGTGGTGACAAATATATTTTGTCAGATCAGATTACACTTTCACACTAAACAAAATAAATTAATTGATATTTTCAGATTGATAAGGTATTGAACAATAAGATATTTCTAATATTATAACAGACAATGTTACTATCCTTAATCATTACCAGGTAAAATGTACAACGAGGAAACCAGATTACCAGGTTCCCAATCCAGGTGCTACTGCATGCTAAATTTAGATAGAAAAACAAATGTTCTATTCACTCCACTTAAATACTCAGCAGGTGATGTAGATTTTTCAAAAAGGCCTTAATCACTCCTTTTAAACTAACTAAAACTAATTCTGCAGCAAGTTTAATGTTAAACTACGCACATGAACGCAATATTAGTAACTGCTTGCTGTGCCAAAATATGCCAGAATCTATGCATCCTCCTATGTTTAGCCCAATTCCTTTCACGAAAGCTGGTTTAGTGAGCTGGACATAGCATCCAGAATTAGCGATGAGGCTGAGGATTGGTACAACTTTTCCCCACAGACTCTGAGCAATCTTAACAGTACGAGGGCTAGTCTCTCTCATTGTTGATACAGTAAATAAAATTACCTGCCTGACGGTTTCAAACGAATAGATGTTTTGATTTTTCTTTGAATAAAGAACAGATGTTTTGATTTTTCCTTCCTCAGGTTGTTAAAATAAAATGCCTGACTTTTCCTTTTCAGATGTTAAACAAATGTATTTGAATAAAATGTATGTAGTAAAGTGCCTTACTCTTGAATAAGTGTATTGAAGTAAACGTAAAGTAATGTTAAAGATTGAGGACACTGTACCTTTACAGATTACAGATTGATCGATTCATCACTGTGAATTTATACCTTAACTGTGAATTTTAACTGAATCCCTAATGATTCTGATTTATACCTCAATTGGATTTCTTATAATCCTACATTCTAATTGTGTTTTAATAAGTAATTGCCTTGAAGTAAATCTTTAAGATGTAAGCTGAATTTGAATTTGTGTTTGATGAATGAGATTAACTGAGTGATAAATGATAAAAGATCTTGTTTTTTAAACATATATTTTACTATTATATTTTTGTATTGCATGTGTTATTATTGTGCCTTTTTGACAAAAGAAATCAAACACTGAAGAAAGATGATTTTCTATTGTGGTTGTCTGTATCAACCATTGTGATTGACTGTTTCAATCTTATTCTGCTTTTGATGTAATTAATGTAATGAGAATCCACACACAACTCTGAGGACGTTTTATTTGATGTAAGTAGTGACTGAAATATTCTTAGACTAATGTTAATTGGTTATCAATACATTGATAAAAGAGTGGATCTGTTAGATAATATTTTAATGATATCTGTGCAGGGGAGAATTTTAGTGTTTTCCCATGTGTCTTGCCTGCAACTTAGAGCAGGGCACAGGTCAAAGGTCTGCCTTCCTGTGGGGGGAGTGTGGCCAACTGCGCAGATGACTTTAACAGACTTTCTTTGTCTCTAAACATGTGCGATCGATTACGATGGAAAAGAGCGCGAATATAGGCGCCTCCTATATTCTCTGGGTAGATTTGCGCTGTGTTTTCTGTGTAACCTGGAGTGTTGGCTTGGGATTGACATGAGGAGTTGTGTGAAAACCTTGCCAATGCTCCCGGCCGTTGGATCTCTCAATAAATCCCAGTGTTTGACATTCAGAATTCCTGCTCATCCCGTGTCCTGATTTCCATTGCAACAGAAGTTTCTCTTACACCAGGGGCATCACACGGCAGGCAGCGCCGGCGGCCTATGACGAAGTAGGGTCAACCCTATATCAAGTGAAGCCACCGAGCACTGGTCCCCGGGGGAACCGGGTCTGGGGAAAGGCCCATGGACCAAGCTGCTTATTCGGCCTTGCCGCCCAATAAGCGCTCTGACCTGGTGAGGCAGGGGGCATCTCTAGCAATGAGTGAGTAGCCCACACACCCGCCACCATGATCATCATCCAGGGAGAGTACAGCCCTGGGTGGTGGATTTCCATGGACGCCGGACCCGGAATGAATGGTGAACGTGAATGGCACCGCCTCGGCCATATCCTGGTCCCCCAAACACTCGAAGCAAAGGTGGTGGGGATCGGCGCCCACTATTTCAGCTAGGGCACGAAGGACAGGCCCGGGTCTCTAGCAGTGGCGACTCCCTGGAGGTATGATAACTCCTTCTTCTTCTTTCAAACATCTCAGTCTCTCGTGGAATCACTTCTGCTGCTGAAGAGAAAAGGATGATGGGCAGGAGGCGAGGCCTCCTTATATACGGTGTGATGCGCGCACATTCAGGTAGGCCCGCCCTAGGCCGGCTACGTCTATAGAAGTCTCAGTAGGGGAATGCACGCAGGATAAGGTAGTACCCATAGAGTCCAGTAGAGGGTGGAGCCTGTGAGTGATATAACAGTTTTAATTAGAGATGTCCCGATCCGATCATGTGATCGGGGATCGGAGCCGATCACGTGATTTTTAAAAGATCGGAATGGAGAAAATCGATTGATCTTTTATTTAATTATTATACAAAACAAAAATGACCATGTTCACGTCTTAAAGTCATCCTGAGGCCTTATTTTTGGTTTAAAATTACACAACATCATATATGTGTTGTTTTCATAGACCTGGTTGCTTATTTCTCTCAAATCTGGCAACAGAGTGGGCACGTGTGTCTAATAGTAGCAGTAAGCTAACGAGAGGCTACGTTCAGCTGGTGACTCGGGAGTCGGGACAGAGAAAATGTCAGCAGTTTGGAAGTATTATAAAATTGAAAGCGAAGGCAGTGTAACAGCCAGATGCAATGTTTTCAAGAAAGAGGTTCCGCGTGGTAGAAAGAACAGAGCTACGTTCAACACGACCAATCTAATACGCTACCATGAGAAACAAACACCAACAACAACACGGCGAGTAGACTACGGCTGTACCCGAATATCCGAATATTCGTTAGTTGGAGTACTATTCGGGTTTCAATTTTGTTATTCGGAAATTCATTTTGTTTGTTCTTTCATTTTTTTCCCCGTTTTTCAAATTGAATTTCTTGAAATCTCCAATATCAACGTAAGAGCTTGTGCCTCTCCAGGGGGGTGCTAACACTTAACCATAAACGTTATCGTTTACTTTCTCCGTTTTTATATGTAGATATTACTTTTCTCCGTTAATCTCCATCACGTTGTTTCCAAAGCAACAACAACTTCCTGTCAACAGCGCTACCTCTCCTTCAAAATAAAAGTATGTCCATAAATAGGAAGCCAAGGCAAATTACACTTAAAACATATACAACTGCAACGAAAGTAACAAACACAATGCGATATCCTTTTCAATTTCAAAGAACATAAATTGGGTTACATTAACAAATAACTATAAAACAACAATACTGTAGAATAACAAAATGAGTGCAGTGAATCCACCGAAACACACGTGTTGAAGCGGTTCGCTGCTGATTACTATTGAATTGTGTTACTGCAGTAAGATGGAAATATAATACTTTGTTTATTCATGTTATGTTAAGCTGCTGTTGTTCATTGCATTATTACTAGACTAGTTAGTCTTAAGGCTAGAATTCTGCACTAAGCCACATTTTTATTTTATTTTATTATTTGTGACTGAATGAACTTGTGAAGCTAGTCGAGCTACCTATTTCCAGTAGAGTTATTTTTGTTTTGTTACTACACTAATCTGCACTCAATTTGTTTACATGGTTATTTTGTGGTGGACCACTGATAAGCTTTATTTTGTTTTGATCCAATGCTGCACAACTGAACTGATTCAATGCTGCTGTGAAAAAAAGAAGCTATATCCATGTTGGATAGAATGGATAGTTGGGTACTGTCATTTAAATAAAAAAAATAACCTTAAGGGACAACTTGAATGTTTTTTTCTTTTTTTTTCTCTTAATGCATTGCATAAAGATCGGATCGGGAAAAATCGGTATCGGCATATTGTCAAAATCAAATGATCGGAATCGGATCTGGAGCACAAAAAGGTGATCGGGACATCCCTAGTTTTCATCAATAAACAAAAAATGAATTAACCAAAGATGTATTGACACTAGATGTAAATAAGCCAAACGTAAAGAAATAAAATAGGAATAAACTAAATAAACTATTAATGAAAAAGAAAGTAAACAAAATAGTTTAAATTGGTGAAGGAAAGCATAACTAAACAGAAGGAGTTAGCCCAGCAGTCCAGTCACTAAAATCCCACTAGGGGAGTGGACCTACGAGTAGGCAACGCTAAACCGGCCCAAACACAGTAGCCAAAAGTGAACAATTGAGGTAGCGTTTTGCAGCACTGGATCAGCAGTAAATGTGATGACCCTGCCTTCAGAAACCCGTCTTTTTCGGTGCAGCAAAACAGCAGCGGTTCTTTAAAGCCTTACCTTGGCCCGATCAGGCAGAGAGGAGATAGTTTCATGCTCTCTACATTACGGCTACTTGACAGGCATCGCCAGGAAGACCCTCCGCTATGCCGGTGGCGGAAGAAAAACACGGCAAGAACGGAAGTGGGTAGGTCTGGGCACCAGCGAACAAGAGGCCGCCAGCTAGAAGCCTCTGCCCCTTTAGGGTGATAGGCTTAGAAGAATATGCCTTACAACAGCATTTACTACTCATCCTGCTACATTAACATGGATGTATGAACTGCCATTTTTTGTAAAGCACTTTGAATTGCCTTGTGTTGAAAAGTGCTATATAAATAAACTTGCCTTGCCTGGCCTTGCCATTCGATTATATTGGCTCCAACGGTTCCAAAGAGCTGTCAATCACCCAAATCGAACAATGTGTTCCAGAGATAGGGCCCTGCGTAATGCATGCAGGTCTGCCTGACAACTGCACAGCATTACGCTTTGTGTCCAAAAGTGGTATAGAGGTCAGGGAAAATTCTTCAAAAAGGTCAAAAACAGTTGTATTTGAATGGAATGAATACCTATAGTGACATTTCAATTAAATAAAATGAGTTTTACACTGTGGTACCTGAGAAAGGTCAAATGGCACTGATGGCACCAAATGTACACAAAGGTGAGTCCGCCAGGACCTACCTGTGCCAAAATATTCAAAAAATATAAAGTTTCACTAAATTAGCATCAATTTTGAGACAGGGTACTTATGATATATTGTGGTTTGGATCCCTAAAGGTTTTTGGCTCCTATCCCATCATTCAAGGGTGGTTTTCACTATAAGTAATGGTGTTTTTTTTAGGCAGAGATTAGAATTTAAAATGTTTTACTCTGTTCCATCTGAATTTACTCTGACACAGCAACATCTATATTGTATTCTAGATGTAAATGTTTTTAAAGCTCGGTTGGATGCTACTCAATCGGAAGCTATAGGTACCTGTTTATGTGGATCATTATGTAAATGATGCTGTATGATGTCCTTTTGTTGTTCTATTTATGTTTTTATGATTCATGTGGAACTACTTGAGCAGGTCTCCCTTGAAAAAGAGATCAATGATCTCAATGGGATTTATCTGTCTAAATAAAGGTTTGAAATGAAATGAAAATTATGACACTTCTACAGGCAACTCACAGATGTATCCTTGCATCTATAAAAAAAAAAATCATATACCCCTTTAGAAGTGAAGATATAGTCTTTCATTCTGGGCAAAATAGTGGAAATTAAAGGACAGAAAAAACGTTGTTTCTATAACTACACATCTGAGTTGACAAATATGACATGTGGGGTTCCTCAAGGCTCCATCCTGGGGCCTCTTCTCTTTGACATCCAAGGAGGTGTGTGGCGCAGTGGGTAGTGCATTGGTGTTAAGGCCGCTACACACTAACCTGAGACCAAAGAACGCGTACCTACGCCGCCCGCCTACGAATACACCGCAAAGACTTCAGTTGACGAGTGGCAATAACTGTCCTTACCAGCAGGCCGCGGTAGTGTGTATTCGTCATTCAAAAGAGGCAACAACCGGAAGACAGACTATACACCGAGAAAATAAGAACAGGCTGCGTGATATAAACAAACAACAAATAGAGTCTGGGTTCCATTTTCACTCTCTCTCTCGTCGAAACATAAAAAAGAAACTCTTGCATCCAGGTGAGATGAAAATGAAAAAGATTAACCGTCTGTGTGTGCCTTCTTAATCGTTTGTTTGGGTCCCTCACTTCCGCTTCGATTCTCATGCACTGACTCGCTAAGCTGAACAGCCAATCAGAGTGATTTCTTTGTCCCGACTTTCTTTGGCCTCCCGCGGCCGATTCGACATGGCGGAAGGTGTGCAAATGTGCCGTAAAGAGATGAGGTGCGGGACACACCAACCTGAGTAGGGCGCCGTGAATGCCGACTGCCTCTGACGGCCTCTGACTCTCAAAATCGGGTTGGTGTGTAGCGGCCTTTACGATCAGGGGAGATCAGGGGAGCACAGGTTCAAACCTCACTGCAGTCAGCATGTCGTTCTTCACCCCAAATTTCTCCTGTGGGGATTGCCCACAGTATTGAGCACACTGAAAAAATTGATACTTTGGATCAACTTGAAAAAATTGCGCTAGTTTGTTACAGCTAATTTTTTGACCTCAAGAAATGTATTTGGGTAAAGTCAAAAATATTGCTTCCGTCTAAGATATATTTACATTGACACAAAGTAATAAGATGTTTCATTCTGAAGACCGCACAACATGTATTACTTTGTTGTCTTTACACTGGCTTCCTGTGTGTCAAATAATAGATTTCAAAATACTGCTGCTGGTTTATAAAGCCTTGAATGGTTTAGGCCCAAAATACATTTCTGACCTCCTGCTAAATGATGAACCATCCAGATCTCTCAGGTCTTCAGGGACTGGTCAGCTTTCTGTCCCCAGAGTCAGAACTAAACATGGAGAAGCAGCGTTCAGTTATTATGCTCCAAATATCTGGAACAAACTCCCAGAAACCTGCAGGTCCGCTGCAACTCTTACTACTTTTAAATCCAGGCTGAAGACATTTCTTTTTGTCGCTGCTTTTAATTGAACTATTCATATCTTAGACTGCACTGTAACTTTTATCCATGTATTTTTTCTTTTAATCTTTATTTAATTAACTTTTCTTTTTAATGACTGATTTTAAAGAGCAACTTGCAGGTTTTTTTTTTTACTACATTTATGCTTAACCTTGCCTGAAAATTACAATTAAAAAATGTTAATGCAGGATTTGCTATGTTTTACATAAGGGCAGGAATTCAGAGGGAAAGGAGCCGTTTTGAACTCTGCTACTAAAAACTGCTTTTTTTTAAACGTCATACGTCAAACGCGTCATATTACGGGGGAGCAACTTTCTCGGACTCCTTCTCTGCCCAATCCGCGGTAATTGTTTGTAGTTGGTTTGAGCGGTTGTGATTTAGTGAGCTGGTATTTTTTCGGTAATTTTACATTGCATTTCATCATTTTTAATCATGGTGAGCTTGTGTTTGTGCAGGTTGCACAAATTCCAGCCTGTCAGGACATCGAGTCCACAGTTTCCCTAACAGGAAAAGGACCGAAGCTAGCTTTCGTTCCTGGGTGCGTTGTGCATCCACCTCCCTGCAGCACCAGTGGCGTTTTCTCCCGGAGGCCAAGGGAAGCCAGGCTTCCCCTGTTTTTTCGTATTGTAGTTATAATTTAAATAAATAAATAAAAACACTTTGTTTTGTTTCGATAATTCTCCTTTGCTGTCTGTTGCTGCCGGCCCGTCTCTCCCCCATTCTCATTGAGTATTTTACAAAGAGTGAAACAAACAGCGCCCCTCTAGATGTTATGGTGAAACAGTAGATTGCACTCACTGTTGCGAGAGGAGGCCAGCCGAATCTAGCTTCCCTTGGTTAAAAAAATGGAGGGATTGAACAATCAGATGAGGCCCACGTGATGCCCCTGCCAACCTGTGATTGGTCAGGGCCATGCCAAGGGAAGCCAGGCGCCTCTTGCTTCCCTTCAGAGGCGGCTGGTGGCTGGCGATTTGATTGGACACTGCCATCCAATCAAATCACATCAACATCAGTTTTAATACTGTCATCACCGCCGTTAGAAATTATCAAGCAAATGAAGCATTATGGAGGGTGGAGATTTGGTGTACTTAATCAAACATAACTTTACTAAACTTCCGCTACAGCAGCAACTACAAATTAAATCAGATGACAGGCCAATGCCCGCACTCCAGCTGTGTGTACACTAGGGTTGCTAACCGTCCCGTATTAGCCGGGACGCCCCGTATTTGAGCCAAAACGGGTGTGTCCCGTACGGGACTTTGTTTGTCCCGGACTCCCGTGTAAAGGGAAAAATAAAAAATATTTTTCTGTTTGCGCGCAATGCAGTGTGTCTGGCTGTGTGCCTGTGTGCCTGTGTGTTTGTGTGCTGTATGCGAAGGGCGCTAGGACCGCTCAGTTGACAGGGCAGGCACAATACTCGCACACGTGTGTGTGTGTGTGTGTGGGTGTGTGTGTGTGTGTGTGTGTGTGTGTGTGTGTGTGTGTGTGTGTGTGTGTGTGTGTGTGTGTGTGTGTGAGAGAGTCAATCAGCTGATTGATGGGAAAATGCTGGGAAAGTGGTTGGTTGAAGGATAACATTAAGTCTAATAATGATGTACCGTGCATGTTCACATCATGTATACTTTGCATTACTTAATACCATTTTTCAAATATTAAATTTTTTAACATTTTGGACAAAATAGCCATCGAGGTGCCCAGATGTCCCTAGTGCCCACCTATCCCATTTGAACATGCTGATGTACAATGTGATGCAGTAGCCTAATGCAGGTGTAAGACCATTGTGTTTGTATTGTGTTATAGGTATGCATAGTTTTCTATGCATTTTGAGGGTTTTGGGGGGTTTGACCCCCAAAAACATTTTCGAACCCTAGGGGGCTGGCTCCCCCAAAATAATTAAATAACATAACCCTAACCCTAAAACCGAATTAAAGTAACAAAAAAAAGTAACTAAATCCGACAGAAATCCGAAAATCTTCGCGCGCACACGCATGTGTCCCGTTTCTCCATTTCTGGAAGTTGGCAACCCTAGTGTACACAGAGGAAAAAGGGAGCGAATCGGACGTTCAATGAGGACAATTATGTCAGCCCGGAGTGGCTAACTGGAAGCGCTAAACTTCAGCGTCTATTTTGCTGGCCATGTCTTCTTTTTGACAAGGATTCGTGCTCCCTGAACAATCCTTGGGCAACTTCAGGATTCATCGACCTTGCCAACTGCCGCGGGCAATTGAGAGGCACGGTAAATTCTCTTCTGTGTCAAAACTAGCATTGTGATCCATGTTTATTCATACGTTAGACCGGCCGCTCTCCCCCATGTTACGTCACACGCGGGAGGTTACGTGGGGAGGCTTTTTTTATGCGGAAGTAAAAATGTCTTACAAAAACAACGCCAGATGTCACTGTAGTCTATATTTCTGTATATTTTTTGGAAAATATAGTGTATTCATCATTTTCCTACACATTTATTCAATGGTGTGTCTCACCTGCAAGTTGCTCTTTAAATGCCATTTTCTTAATGTCTTTCATTTTTTGTAAAGCACTTTGAATTGCCTTGTGTTGAAAAGTGCTATATAAATAAGCTTGCCTTACCTTGCCTTGTAGCGCCCGGTACATTAATGGGAAACCCTAAATGTTTGAGCAGCCTCTATGAAAGGTCAAACTACCCCATAGCATCCCCAAAACAAAAATATCTGGCGCCACCACTGGTTTAGGGAAGCGAGTTAATCCCTGTCAAGTTATGTTTGTCAAGTTTTTATGTAAACAGTTTGTACATGTACAATACATTTGTAACACTGGACACATGTTTTTTCTCTCACTCACTCACTTGGTCATTGGTCTACTGGGGGTATGACGAGCCCTTGGTTCAGTAAGCAAGGGCTCGTCATACCCCCAGTAGACCAATCAGTCCCGTCACATCCCCCACAAGCAATCACAGCACATCCGGCAAATGTTTAAATCTGCTCTTCTCTCCCTTGCCAGCATCATTCAGAGAATTGATGCAACCCACCTCCACCTCCTTCACCTCCAGTCACCAGAGCCAAGGCCAGGCCAGCCCAGAAGAACCCTCATCATTAAGGACCTGAATGCCCCTTCAGCACTTCACCACCACTAGTGTCTAGACCCCGGGGGGGGGTTCTCTTTTCCTAGTCGGCTTCTCCTCCCCCCTAAATCCATCACAGTATGATGGGGTCTAATCTCCAAAATGTATATTACCCCTCGGGCAATAAATATGCTATCACACTCACGGAATAAGTCTCCCCTGATTGAAATGATCCACACCCTTTATTGTCCCATATCATTGTATCTAATTACCGTTAGATGCGTAATCAACAGCCTGTGACCAAGGATTTTCATCGTCATAACTACACTGTAGCTATGTACGTATGACCAATAAAAGCCTCGAAAATAAAAGCCTTGAAACCTTGAACAAACCCTTTTCACCCCTCCAAAAAGCCTTTACAAGTAATGCAGCTGTTTTTATAAATGCCATTCATAAGGCACTGTACATATAGAATGTAACCAGCCTTTATGAATTGTAGCTTGTATCATAATTGTGGCTTGTATCGTATGTTGTAGAGTAATTTGCATATATTTGATTACATTAATTAATGTTTAAGAAATATTTTAACTGCTACTGTGTTAAGGGGAACACTGCTGTTAAGAAGCACCTAATTTGTTCAAAGTGTTAGCAAACCAAATTATTATTATTGTTATTGCACTTTTGTTCATATAGCAGTACCTTTAAAATGCAGGGTTACAACACACTACTTTTGAATTCATTATAGACTTTTGCACATAACAATGCGTTTAATAGCGATTCAATATTGTAATGATAATGGTATCAAGACATTGTTGCTTATTTTTCTATTATGACATTATACAAATTAATTTTGACCCAATGGTGAATGCAATTATCTTAAGATGGGACCTTCAACCTCTCTTTTTAAATCCTTCATTGAACAATAAAAGCACATTAAACACTCACATGATATTTATTTTTCCTTTTTGTTTCCTTGTATTATTTTTTACATATATTTTTGTTGATATTGGATTGTTTACTACTGATTGGTTAGTTTGGTATGCCCATCGTTGGTGCTTTTTGTTCAGTTTTCTTTATTGTTGTTTTTGTTTTGTCAATTGATAGGGTTTTTACTCAGTCCGGGCATAAAAGTTGTGTCCTCACACACCACCTTGAGGTACCAATAAACTCCCTTCTTTCTATACGACCTCCATTCATCAATTTTACATGATTTATCTTTTCCTGTTAGTTTATCCCTTTGAATTACAGACCTTAATGAACACACCTCTGAAACCTTTGGGATGTAATACCCATAAAGCACTGCTGCCGTATTTCAGATCAATCGATCCTGGCGACCTCCAATATGACTTACTATATTCTGCAACAGAGTTGACCAGGTGTTACTTACCAGCTGTTATCTCTGGGAGGCTGCAGTGTTCCGTCAGGGATCAACCCTCAACCAAGGGACAGGACGCTGGAATCAATCTGGACTCAGGACTCAAGCTATGTGGGGACGGGCTACATTTCCTGCTGATTTGTTACTTATTCAGTAATAATCTGAAGGCTACATGGACCTTTATTTGCCCTTCACAAGTGTGAACAGGTAGTTTTATTAAAAGTTGTACAAGTTATAACACAACACAATAATAATTCTAAAATACATTTTGCTTCTGAAAGAGGAAGTGCGTACTTTGCTACATAGGTCTTTAAAATAATCCATGTTAAGGATTTCTATGTTATATATCCTGTTTATATTGCTAAAGCGTTAAACTATACGATACTGACTATGGCATACAGAGTTTTAACACAGTTTTTAAACATATTTAAGCTTTATATAATAAAATACATTGTTCCATTTTCTTCCTTTCTTCAACAGTTTCTATCCCGTAGTAATTTAAAAGGAGTCAGACATTCAATTGTCTTGTAAATCTGCTGCCGTTCAGCATCGGAAGGTCTGACTGTCTCATGCAAACAAGATCAGCTGTTATTTTCTAAAAACAGCAAGCACTATTTTAACTATGCCAGATAAAATGTCAAGTATTGAGCGTCCGTCCTCAGCTTCCCGTCTAGCCCGCTCTTCCTGCTGTTTTCTAAATCTCCTCCTTTCCTCCTCCATTTCTCTTTCGCGAGTTTCAATGAGCCTTTTCAACCTCTCACTGTCTTCTTTGAATTCCTTCATTTGTTCCTCATACTTTGTAGATATTCTCTTTTGAAGTTCCTCTTCCTGTTTGCGCATTTCTTCTTCTCTCTCTTTAAGGATTCTCTCTTTCTCCTCTTCTATGGCCCTCTCTGCCTTCTGGAACATGTCATTGGTGTAATGGCTTCCTCCGTTCTTCTCTGCTATATTTCTGATCTTGTCGAGCAGCTCTCTGACCTGAGAACGATCCTCCTCCTCATTATTGAAGACGTGGTACTGCCCGTGACATCTGGCCACAAGTTCCTGCAGCTCTTTGCTGTATTCAAGAACTCTTCGATAGGTTCCCTTTGAGCAGGTCACTGTGAGTAAAGAGAACCATGCTGTATCTGTCTGCATCTTCTCCAAAGATGTTCTGAATCTTCTGCACTGTCTGCTTTTCTTGATTTGTGAATCTGCCCAGTTTGATGACGACCAGGAAGACGTGCGGTCCAGGAGCAGCAAACACAATGCTCTGAGCAATATCTTTGTTGGTCTTCTTTTCATCAATTCTGGTGTCAAACAGACCTGGAGTGTCAATAACCTTAACTCTTTGTCCATCAACCCTACCAAAGGCCTGAGAACAGTTTTCAGTACAGGATTCAAAAGAGTACTCTGATGGAAAGGACTCTTTTCCCAGAATGGTGTTTCCGGTGGCGCTCTTCCCAACTCCGGTCTTCCCCACCAACACAATCCGGAGCTCAGCGTTATTGTATGTGTTCGATTCTGATCGGAGAAAGGCTGAAAAAAATGAAGAAATATTTATCAATCTCTGTATTTATAAAATGGTTCAACTACCACGTGAACAATGTTGACAGAGAGGGGGGTGGGCTCAAGATGCTTTAATAATCTAGAACATGTCTAGAAGTCATTCATTGATGTTTTTCATGTATTCCTGTAGACGCTATTCTCACCATAGAAAGCGTTTATTAGGTGAATGGCAGGTTTGGAGATAAAGGTAGTTAGTCTGTCAAGTGATGCACTTTGAAGGGACCTTGTTTTTTCTTCACCGGAGCAAGAGAGAGTCACCATGATGAACACAAATACTGGAAATTAAAATCAAACTAAATGTTAATCTTGCCTGAATGTTTCACTTCTTAACTGCCTGTGTACAACCGGAACTGACATGGTGCAGCAGTGGCCTCTAGCTGTACGTTGATTTGAATGACAAAACCTTTTTTACAAATAGTCCTTACAACATGTTTAGTTTCTATCTTTCATACTTCTACAAATTACCCCATTTTGGGCCTAAACAAACTTTGAAGGGTATAAATTGCCTTTAGTTATAACCAGGAGCCCAAACAGACTTCTGACTGGCTACCCCTAAATATGTAGTCTTGTGAAGAATGTAATTCAAGCAACTAAACGCAGAGTCGCATTCTCAAAATCACCCAGGCTCTTAAAATGCTTGGAATTTAGGAAATATTAATTTTGTATGAACTACTTTGATCTGTTCATTATTAGGAAATATGACAAGCTACATATCCATCTATACATATCTGTTGAGATAAGTTACAATCATCATCAACAATAAAGTTTATTCACTTACCATTTGGGGCGAATCTGCTGGCCATAGTTGGTTCTGGAGGGAGGAGCTGGTCTGCTGCTGAGCTGAGGAAGTGAAGTTAGTCTGCAGCAACAGCTCCTTAAATACAGACTTCATGCAGCAAACCACACCCACACACTGCTGACATCACAGTCTGAGTTCAGCTCCAGTGGGAGGATTCATAGATCACAAAGTATAACATCCTTCCCTTAATGAACAGAACAAGGGGAAATACAGCCTCATGTGTTCGGATTTGTTTCAATTGAACAGATTATATATTTTAGATATAAGCCCTCAAAGCTCTTTACATATCAGTTCAAATGCCAGTTCACCTCCTGGCCTCTTAATGTATGTGCATCTGTGCATCAATATGACTGTGTGCATTTGTAGCTGTATATCAAACAGTAATGTAAACTGAGCAAAACACAGAGTGGAACTGAATTTCGGACCTTGAAGCCCCTCGGGATCCTCTAAAGGTCCTTCTTCTTCATCTTCTTATTTGTGGGCTGATTTGATGGACCTGCTGCATGACATGTATTATGCCATTTTCATGAAATCCTTATAGTTTATTACTTTTGTAAGTACGTGATATTTCATGAACTTCGATCTGCACATCCGTCTATATTGACCCCTGAAAGAGAATACAATGCACCCCCCAACCATCAGGGGTCGGTTGTTCTGGCACACGTTGTAGCGAAATGGAAAGGGACCGAGGAGAGAGATCTTTGGGGCTAAATAACCAGGGAAAGAGATCTGAAGCTGGTGGCACCCAAGCAGAGACACTGGACCCTCTTGCACTTTCATTGTTGCTCTTATCTTCTTCTCAAGAGTCTCCTGTTGTTTGCGCATTTGCTCTTTTTTCTCACTCAGGATACATTTCTTCCTCTCTTCGATTGCCCAAGTTGCCCTTCGGAACATTTCAGGTGTGTCAAAGCTTCCTCCGTTCTTCTCTGTTATATTTCTGATATATATATATATATATATATATATATATATTCTTGTCGAGCAGCTCTCTGACCTGAGAACAATCCTTCACCTTATTATTGAAGATGTGCTGCTGGCCGTAAAATCCGTCCACAAGTTCCTGCAACTCTTCACTTTCATTAAAGAACACAACTTGATCGCCACTGATCCCATTAATCTGCCAATAGAGCCGTTTTAAACTTGGATGGCTCTGGCAGAATGTTGTGCAACAGGAACTGAAGACATGAAGACGATCTGTGATTTTGATTGACCTGGCATCACATTAATGTTTTGGTGCCAGAAGTCAATCAGTGCGCTCTTAAAACACACGTGTCAGCTTGTTCGACTGAATGCATTCTTGCAACAACAAATGTAAAATAAAAGGTGGAGTCCTTTCTGGTCATGCCAACTAACATAATTCCTGTAAGTGACATCTGATCTGGAGTAAACTCTTAAAAATACTCACAGGCATTGGGATTTTGGACAGCTCTTTGTCGATACAGTTCTTCATGATACTCCACAGATTGAGAGAATAGTTGGGTTTGTCTGAAATGCGTGTCCGCCGATTCTTCAGCCGCACCAACTCCTGAGAGGGGGATTCCCGGTTCATCGCTAGAGGCTCCTCGTTGAACTACAATGCAGATAATAGGCCAATAACAAGCGTAAAAGTGTTTGGAAATAAGCACTTTTAAAAGTGATTTACAAGCTTTTTATTAAACATCTGTCTGACCTGATTTATTATGACTGTAGCACAATCAAAGAAAACACTGTACCGCAGGCCTTCTGCCAACTGTGTGGGTGGATGTACAAACCTCACTGTGTCTCTTAGTCCCACAGCCACATCTCACCATACATGAAAGGAGAAACAAATTAAATGACTTGTAGGAAAAAAATGCAGGTTTAGAGTAACAAGAAGTCACTGTAGATTTCAAAGAGAGGTTTGTAGATTGGAACTGTCCAGAATACAGGTTGTTATTTTGTTGCACAACCGCAGGATCTTTTCCAAAAATGAAAGAAGATATAATTCACACAACTTTGGAGGAGAAAAAATCCCTTATTTCAGGTTTAATAATGTTAAACCTAACCCTAACCCTAAACCAACCCAATCATCTTAAATAAGCCAAACCTTAACCTTGATGGAGGCGGATCGGAAAAATATCAAGATGCTTATTTGTAAACGTTTTGGAGGCGACTATAGAGAGGGGCTTCAGATCCGAAAATGCTAGAGAGAACAATTAAAAACATCATGTATTATTGTGGCAGTGGTTCAGTCCGTATGGACTTGTACTTGGAACCAGTTCAAATGCCAGTTCACCTCCTGGCCTCTTAATGTATGTGCATCTGTGCATCAATATGACTGTGTGCATTTGTAGCTGTATATCAAACAGTAATGTAAACTGAGCAAAACACAGAGTGAAACTGAATTTCGGACCTTGAAGCCCCTCGGGATCCTCTAAAGGTCCTTCTTCTTCATCTTCTTATTTGTGGGCTGATTTGATGGACCTGCTGCATGACATGTATTATGCCATTTTCATGAAATCCTTATAGTTTATTACTTTTGTAAGTACGTGATATTTCATGAACTTCGATCTGCACATCCGTCTATATTGACCCCTGAAAGAGAATACAATGCACCCCCCAACCATCAGGGGTCGGTTGTTCTGGCACACGTTGTAGCGAAATGGAAAGGGACCGAGGAGAGAGATCTTTGGGGCTAAATAACCAGGGAAAGAGATCTGAAGCTGGTGGCACCCAAGCAGAGACACTGGACCCTCTTGCACTTTCATTGTTGCTCTTATCTTCTTCTCAAGAGTCTCCTGTTGTTTGCGCATTTGCTCTTTTTTCTCACTCAGGATACATTTCTTCCTCTCTTCGATTGCCCAAGTTGCCCTTCGGAACATTTCAGGTGTGTCAAAGCTTCCTCCGTTCTTCTCTGTTATATTTCTGATATATATATATATATATATATATATATATATATATATTCTTGTCGAGCAGCTCTCTGACCTGAGAACAATCCTTCACCTTATTATTGAAGATGTGCTGCTGGCCGTAAAATCCGTCCACAAGTTCCTGCAACTCTTCACTTTCATTCAAGAACACAACTTGATCGCCACTGATCCCATTAATCTGCCAATAGAGCCGTTTTAAACTTGGATGGCTCTGGCAGAATGTTGTGCAACAGGAACTGAAGACATGAAGACGATCTGTGTTTTTGATTGACCTGGCATCACATTCATGTTTTGGTGCCAGAAGTCAATCGGTGCGCTCTTAAAACACACGTGTCAGCTTGTTCGACTGAATGCATTCTTGCAACAACAAATGTAAAATAAAAGGTGGAGTCCTTTCTGGTCATGCCAACTAACATAATTCCTGTAAGTGACATCTGATCTGGAGTAAACTCTTAAAAATACTCACAGGCATTGGGATTTTGGACAGCTCTTTGTCGATACAGTTCTTCATGATACTCCACAGATTGAGAGAATAGTTGGGTTTGTCTGAAATGCGTGTCCGCCGATTCTTCAGCCGCACCAACTCCTGAGAGGGGGATTCCCGGTTCATCGCTAGAGGCTCCTCGTTGAACTACAATGCAGATAATAGGCCAATAACAAGCGTAAAAGTGTTTGGAAATAAGCACTTTTAAAAGTGATTTACAAGCTTTGTATTAAACATCTGTCTGACCTGATTTATTATGACTGTAGCACAATCAAAGAAAACACTGTACCGCAGGCCTTCTGCCAACTGTGTGGGTGGATGTACAAACCTCACTGTGTCTCTTAGTCCCACAGCCACATCTCACCATACATGAAAGGAGAAACAAATTAAATGACTTGTAGGAAAAAAATGCAGGTTTAGAGTAACAAGAAGTCACTGTAGATTTCAAAGAGAGGTTTGTAGATTGGAACTGTCCAGAATACAGGTTGTTATTTTGTTGCACAACCGCAGGATCTTTTCCAAAAATGAAAGAAGATATAATTCACACAACTTTGGAGGAGAAAAAATCCCTTATTTCAGGTTTAATAATGTTAAACCTAACCCTAACCCTAAACCAACCCAATCATCTTAAATAAGCCAAACCTTAACCTTGATGGAGGCGGATCGGAAAAATATCAAGATGCTTATTTGTAAACGTTTTGGAGGCGACTATAGAGAGGGGCTTCAGATCCGAAAATGCTAGAGAGGACAATTAAAAACATCATGTATTATTGTGGCAGTGGTTCAGTCCGTATGGACTTGTACTTGGAACCAGTTCAAATGCCAGTTCACCTCCTGGCCTCTTAATGTATGTGCATCTGTGCATCAATATGACTGTGTGCATTTGTAGCTGTATATCAAACAGTAATGTAAACTGAGCAAAACACAGAGTGAAACTGAATTTCGGACCTTGAAGCCCCTCGGGATCCTCTAAAGGTCCTTCTTCTTCATCTTCTTATTTGTGGGCTGATTTGATGGACCTGCTGCATGACATGTATTATGCCATTTTCATGAAATCCTTATAGTTTATTACTTTGTAAGTACGTGATATTTCATGAACTTCGATCTGCACATCCGTCTATATTGACCCCTGAAAGAGAATACAATGCACCCCCCAACCATCAGGGGTCTGTTGTTCTGGCACACGTTGTAGCAAAATGGAAAGGGACCGAGGAGAGAGATCTTTGGGGCTAAATAACCAGGGAAAGAGATCTGAAGCTGGTGGCACCCAAGCAGAGACACTGGACCCTCTTGCACTTTCATTGTTGCTCTTATCTTCTTCTCAAGAGTCTCCTGTTGTTTGCGCATTTGCTCTTTTTTCTCACTCAGGATACATTTCTTCCTCTCTTCGATTGCCCAAGTTGCCCTTCGGAACATTTCAGGTGTGTCAAAGCTTCCTCCGTTCTTCTCTGTTATATTTCTGATATATATATATATATATATATATATATATATATATTCTTGTCGAGCAGCTCTCTGACCTGAGAACAATCCTTCACCTTATTATTGAAGATGTGCTGCTGGCCGTAAAATCTGTCCACAAGTTCCTGCAACTCTTCACTTTCATTCAAGAACACAACTTGATCGCCACTGATCCCATTAATCTGCCAATAGAGCCGTTTTAAACTTGGATGGCTCTGGCAGAATGTTGTGCAACAGGAACTGAAGACATGAAGACGATCTGTGATTTTGATTGACCTGGCATCACATTAATGTTTTGGTGCCAGAAGTCAATCGGTGCGCTCTTAAAACACACGTGTCAGCTTGTTCGACTGAATGCATTCTTGCAACAACAAATGTAAAATAAAAGGTGGAGTCCTTTCTGGTCATGCCAACTAACATAATTCCTGTAAGTGACATCTGATCTGGAGTAAACTCTTAAAAATACTCACAGGCATTGGGATTTTGGACAGCTCTTTGTCGATACAGTTCTTCATGATACTCCACAGATTGAGAGAATAGTTGGGTTTGTCTGAAATGCGTGTCCGCCGATTCTTCAGCCGCACCAACTCCTGAGAGGGGGATTCCCGGTTCATCGCTAGAGGCTCCTCGTTGAACTAAGATGCAGATAATAGGCCAATAACAAGCGTAAAAGTGTTTGGAAATAAGCACTTTTAAAAGTGATTTACAAGCTTTGTATTAAACATCTGTCTGACCTCATTTATTATGACTGTAGCACAATCAAAGCTTTAATATTTGGAAATGTACCACCCCTAGTTCACTATATTGTACCTTATAAACAGTGAACCATTCTTTTAACAGTCAACCCATGGTCAGAGTGAAACCTACCGATTGATCATCAGGACACATTTTAAAATGTGACAAGTGGCTTCTGCTCTTCACTTAACCAGTTCACATATTGTATGGAACCTGCAAAAAAGATGAGAAGGAAACTTGCACGGTTTTGATTATATCGCTATGACAAAATCTGTCGCATTTGAACACTAGGCAAAGTGCTCAAAAGCACCTCTGTGTGTCTTCAGGACCACATTGCCATGACGACACACACATGCAGACTCAATAGGTGAAAACAATACCAGCGTTGATTTAGCAGCTGGTAATAAAGGCTCTGAATTAGCTAAGAGTGACAGTTTAAAAAGTATGCAGTTACCTAATTCATTATCTCTTATGTGCTGACCTATCATTTAATTTGCTTCAAAAGGACACAAAAGAGTTCGAGGCAGGCCTTGATGGACAACTTGTGATGAATATCGCCATCATCAGGGACCGGTCCAACCTAGGATCTGACCATAAGATGGCAACCATCGTGCTCGAGGGAAACACATGAATGAGCATTCTGCGTTCAATGTGTTCATGCTGTTTGAAACAATGACTGTCGGCAGTGCAAACATCTTTGTTACATCTTTTGTCAAATGGATGTGTGTGATCTGCAGATTGGTGGCCATTGAGAGTTTGTTACTGTAGTTTTACAAATGTACAGCTTTTAAATAGTTGGCACTGGTTTTAAATATGCAAAGGCCTCTAACTTCGATGTGATGGCAGAATGTATTTGCTGTGTCCCCTTTCATTTCCCATTTTTTTTTCTCAAGATTTAAATGAAGCTCAGCTCAAGTTCTGTCAGGAAGACTGGGTATACATTCACTCCGCAGCTGCATATAATCAGCTCATCACGGGCGTTCTCTTTAACCTATTACATTTCACCTCAATCTCCAGCAGCCAATCACTGTGCTGCAGCCAAACTTTAAAATGGGTCTCTCTCTCTGATATGTAAAGAGCTTTGAGGGCTTATATCTAAAATATATAATCTGTTCAATTGAAACAAATCCGAACACATGAGGCTGTATTTCCCCTTGTTCTGTTCATTAAGGGAAGGATCTTATACTTTGTGATCTATGAATCCTCCCACTGGAGCTGAACTCAGACTGTGATGTCAGCAGTGTGTGGGTGTGGTTAGCTGCATGTAGTCTGTATTTAAGGAGCTGTTGCTGCAGACTACCTTCACTTCCTCAGCTCAGCAGCAGACCAGCTCCTCCCTCCAGAACCAACTATGGCCAGCAAATCCGCCCAAAATGGTAAGTGAATACACTTTATTGTTGATGATGATTGTAACTTATCTAAACAGATATTCATAGATGGATATGTAGCTTGTCATATTTCCTAATAATGAACAGATCAAAGTAGTTCATACAAAATTAATATTTCCTAAATTCCAAGCATTTTAAGAGCCTGGGTGATTTTGAGAATGCGACTCTGCGTTTAGTTGCTTGAATTACATTCTTCACAAGACTACATATTTAGGGGTAGCCAGTCAGAAGTCTGTTTGGGCTCCTGGTTATAACTAAAGGCAATTTATACCCTTCAAAGTTTGTTTAGGCCCAAAATGGGGTAATTTGTAGAAGTATGAAAGATAGAAACTAAACATGTTGTAAGGACTATTTGTCAAAAAGGTTTTGTCATTCAAATCAACGTACAGCTCGAGGCCACTGCTGCACCATGTCAGTTCCGGTTGTACACAGACAGTTAAGAAGTCAAACATTCAGGCAAGATTAACATTTAGTTTGATTTTAATTTCCAGTATTTGTGTTCATCATGGTGACTCTCTCTTGCTCCGGTGAAGAAAAAACAAGGTCCCTTCAAGGTGCATCACTTGACATTGACAGACTAACTACCTTTATCTCCAAACCTGCCATTCACCTAATAAACGCTTTCTATGGTGAGAATAGCGTCTACAGGAATACATGAAAAACATCAATGAATGACAGATTCTTGAGATGTTCTAGATTATTAAAGCATCTTGAGCCCACCCCCCTCACTGTTTACATTGTTCACGTGGTAGTTGAACCATTTTTATAAATACCTAGATTGATAAATATTTCTTCATTTCTTTCAGCCTTTCCCCGATCAAACTCCAACGCATACAATAACGATGTACTCCGGATTGTGATGGTGGGGAAGACCGGAGTTGGGAAGAGCGCCACAGGAAACACCATTCTGGGAAAAGAGCACTTTAAGTCAGAGTTCTCTTTTGAATCCTGTACTGTAGACTGTTCTAATGCCTTTGGTAAGGTTGATGGACAAAGAGTTAAGGTTATTGACACTCCTGGTCTGTGTGACACCAAGATTGTAGAAGAGGAGACCAGAAAAGTTGTTGGTAAGAGCATTGCTTTTGCTTCTCCTGGACCCCACGTCTTCCTGGTCGTCATCAAACTGGGCAGATTCACAGAAGAAGAAAAGCAGACAGTGCAGAAGATTCAGGAAATCTTTGGAGAGGAAGCAGACAGATACAGCATGGTTCTCTTTACCTACGGTGATCTGCTCAAAGGAGCACCTATTGAAGAGTTCCTGAAGAAAAGCAAAGAGCTGACGGAACTTGTGGCCAGATGTAACGGGCAGTACCACGTCTTCAATAATTCCCTGAAGGATACTTCTCAGGTCAGAGAGCTGCTCGACAAGATCAGAAACATAGCAGAGAAGAACGGAGGAAGCCATTACACCAATGACATGTTCCAGGAGGCAGAGAGGGAGCTAGAAGAGGAGAAACAGAGAATCCTTAAAGAGAAAGAAGAGGAAATACGCAAACAGCAGGAGGAAGTTGAGAAGAAAATAGCAAAAAAGTATGAGAAAGAATTAAAAGAAGCCAAAGATGACCAGGAGAAGGTGCAAAAGCTAAATGCAGATCGCCAAAGAGAAATGGAGGAGGAGAGTAGGAGGATAAGCGAAGAGGCGGAAAGGAATGCCAGACAGGAAGCTGAGAGAAAAAGAAGTAAATGTACAATTTTATAGATTCGTTTTTTAGATAATACCTAACAACTGAGATGTGTAGCATGAGAGAGTCTGACCTTCTGATGCTGGACAGCAGCAGATTTACCAAACCTCCTTGCTCATCTTCAGTCTCCTTTCTGATGTATTTGTTAGGTGTGATTTATAGTTATATCAGTTATTGTGTGTTTGGACCAAATACTAAACAAATGTCACGAATTATCGAGAACCAAGATCTCTGATTTGTTCTTTGATTGCTATAACAATCGAAACGTTCTTTATATGTAATGAATTCTGAAATCAAATATGAAAAGGTTGGAACACACCTTAATGTGTAAAGACAAACATCAGGTGATCAATAATGTGCATTAATAAAAGACTGTTGACTTCACATTGAGTGTGCTATGTGCTTTTGTTGTTTAATCAAACATTAAAAGAGGGTTTTAAGGGTCTATCTTATTAGAAATCACAATATTATTCACAACTGGATCTAAATAATTTGTTTTCATGTAATTATAGAAAAGAAGAAATAATGTAAATGAACGTGTGCTAAATCTGAACGTTTTAAATTGTGGTAACTTTAAGGATTTTCCATTATTGACCTTTATATCCAGAAAATACCTTAAACTCATTAATAATCTCAATAATAGCTGAACTTTTTAATTGGTTTGGACAACCAATCACAGCTTTGGTGAGGAACTGTAGGGAACATCTGGTAAATGCATGTGTTGGTAGCATGACAATTCTTCTGAAAACACAGCCAAGCAGTTTGCATCAACACATGTATCTAAAGGGATAAGTTATCATGGAACTATTTATCTTTGTTTTAAACATGAGGGTTTTTTGTAAACATATTACCCAGTAGCATTCACGTGTTAATAAGCCCACTGTTTAAATACATTCAGTCAATTAAAACATGTTCTAAGTTCTAACAAATCTTAGTTTTTTTTAAAAGCCCAATAATTTGAACAAGCTTGAAATAGACCCTTCATATTTCCCCTTATAAGTAGTAATAATAATAATAATTATAAATTCGATTTACAAAGCACCTTTCATTGCTCACAGAAATCCCAAGGTGCTACAGGAGGCATAATAAAAACACAAAATAAACAAAAGTTTAATCAAAAGCTTTTTTTAAAAAGAAAGGTTTTTAAGCCTTTCTTGAAGTCGTCAGTGGTCTGTGGAGTCCTCAAGTGGTTTGGGAGTCCTCAGGTGGTCTGGGAGTCCTCAGGTGGTCTGTGGAGTCCTCAGGTGGTCTGTGGAGTCCTCAGGTGGTCTGGGAGTCCTCAGGTGGTCTGTGGAGTCCTCAGGTGGTCTGGGAGTCCTCAGGTGGTCTGGGAGTCCTCAGGTGGTCTGGGAGTCCTCAGGTGGTCTCTGGAGTCCTCAAGTGGTTTGGGAGTCCTCAGGTGGTCTGGGAGTCCTCAGGTGGTCTGGGAGTCCTCAGGTGGTCTGTGGAGTCCTCAGGTGGTCTGGGAGTCCTCAGGTGGTCTGTGGAGTCCTCAGGTGGTCTGGGAGTCCTCAGGTGGTCTGAGAGTCCTCAGGTGGTCTGGGAGTCCTCAAGTGGTCTGGGAGTCCTCAAGTGGTCTGGAGCAGCTGCACAGAAAGCCGATCCCCCATTGTGCGGAGTTTGGTCCTCGAGGGGCGAAGCCGATAAGCAGATATGAAGCTTCTGTGTTAAGGAATGAGATGAAAACACTAAATAAGTAAACCCTCTGGAGAGCTGAGATGAAACTTTTTGATTCTTGAAGCATATTCTAGTATCAAGAATAATTTACCTACTTTTGATTGATTTTGCTAACTTATAACTTAACTTCTGAGACCGTATACCTCACCTCTAGTGAGAGGCTCAGCTCTTGGTAGGTTTTGTATATGGCCCTCAGTGGAAACAAGATTGGACACCCCTGATCTAAATAATACACAATATAACAAGTACTCTATTAGGAAGCTGATTCAGAACGCTGCTGCTCGAGTCCTCACTGACACTAAGAAAGTGGATCACATCACTCCTGCTCTGAAGTCTTCACACTGGCTTCCTGTGTGTCAAAGAATAGATTTCAAAATACTGCTGCTGGTTTATAAAGCACTGAATGGGTTAGGCCCAAAATACATTTTGAGCTACTGCTAAATTATGAACCATCCAGATCTCTCAGGTCTTCTGGTCAGCTTTCTGTCCCCAGAGTCAGAACTAAACATGGAGAAGTTCAGTTATTATGCTCCAAATATCTGGAACAAACTCCCAGAAACCTGCAGGTCCGCTGCAGCTCTGACTACTTTTAAATCCAGGCTGGGGCGGTGGTGGCGAAGTCGATTGGGACTTGGCTTGGCAACTGGAAGGTCACCAGTTCAAGTCCCGGCAAGACCAAGTGCTACCGAGGTGTCCCTGAGCAAGGTACCGTTCCCCACACTGCTCCCCGGGCGCCGTTCAAAAATGGCAGCACACTGCTCCTAACACTAGGATGGGTCAAATGCAGAGAAACAATTTCCCCACGGGGATTAATAAAGTATATCAAATCAAAATCAAAATCAAATCAAAAAAAAAAAAAGTGTTACTTCACTAACTGTAAGCTTGTCACTCAGAGTAACCTACAGTTAACTTAACTGCTGGAGAAGAAAGTTCAGGGGGGGAGAGAGCTGTGGCTGATGGGCCATTAGGTGTGTAAACACACAGCTAAAAAACGGTAACAAAGGACTATTTTTCTGAACAGATGCATGTCAATTTAAATCAATATATACAATACAACTAATAAATAAATAAAAACTTTTTCTAAATCCATAAAAGCATTTCAATTAATATTGGGAGTCATGTCGTTAATTTGTGGAGAATGTGGTCATGTAATAAGCGGGATAATGTGCAGCGACTTGGTCATTAAAATCACACCGTCGCCACGCGTCGGGATCCTGATCTGGCTCCATTAAAATATAAATATTTTTAGTGAATTACTGAGTTTAGGCACGTTAATAACGTTTTAATGAAGCTGACCACAGTATATTCATATTTGTCAGTGCTTTCATGTCAATTCGGCGAACATAAACATAAATGATCGTGGTGAAGATGATGATTAAATTAGGATTACAAATCGAGAGCCGGGCTGCATTTCCTCCCGTTCGTTTTTGGAGCAGCTTCCTGATGTTTTTTGTACAGTAGTTGTGGACTAAACAACATTATTTTGTTAAAAAAAACATGGTGATGTTTTGTAAATTATTACATGTATCTTATTTAGCACAGAGTATGATCCTATCCGTGACATATGGATCTTAATCCGCTATACAGTAGTACCAGACATAAAACTACTATATATATATATATATATATATACTGTATCAGAGTTTATTTCACATGAGCTCCAGTGTGGAACCCCACTGCACCCCCTGGTGGATCAATGACCCATTGCAGCTGGCTTCATTATAATTACATTTATTTATCAAGGGGGCGGTCTCAAGCAGGGGCGGACTGGCCATCGGGACGTTCGGGACGAATCCCGATGGGCCGGTACTGAAGTGGGCCGGTCGGACGATGTGGCCCGGACGGTAACCGGCAGGGCTTGACATTACATGGCCCGCTGGCCCGGAAGCACTATTTAGACACCCAGGGCCAGCAAAACGTACTTTCCACTTGCCCGCTCGGGCCACTAAAAATATTGCTTTAAAAAAATGGTCCTGTGGTATCGGTATCTTGACTAGCAATTTAGTTAAATTGTTTCGTTTATTAACGCTACAACACAGCGCTCCGTGAGTTGGTTGTTGTTGTTGGGGGAAAAGCAAACAGCTGTTCGCTCAGCGCAGCGCGAGCAGGCTCCGTGAGCGGGAGCGCGCTCCTTCGCTACAGACTATCGTGCCACCTAACCGCCAACATGTTTTTGATACCAGCGGTAACCGGTCAAGCGCAGGGCAAAAACAATCTTCAAATAAAAGAAAGTCACAGGAGGAGTTAAAGGAGAGGGAGAGGAGAAGAAGAGGGAGAGGAGGTTTCAGCTTGATGGATGGAGTTGGCTTCTAGTGCTGCAGTGACGCGTCCTAAAACCCTTTATAATCTATCGATTAGATTTATGATTAGAACATTATAAAAGTAGGGTAGACATGTGGAGATTATACGGCTGAACAAAACGTGCATTTATCAAACAGGTTTGTTTTCACAGACCTTATTTTTCACAGACCTTATTTCCAGCTATTTTCCAAAACCCTGTGGAGAAATCCTTTCTGTGGAGGGAACCAGCTGCTACTTCCGGGTCTCAGGACGCGTCACTGCACCTCTCAATATGATGCCAGTATAAACAAGGTCTTCTGTCGGCTCTGTACATCAATGCCGACCCATGCTGACAGCAAGTGAAGAGTAGAACATAAAGGTATTGGCTTTAGGGAAGTGTCACAGCAGTTTAGGAGAATGAGGGTTCAGGTTCTAATCTATTACACAGCCTGACAGGAAGGCAGAAAGTGCATAGTGCGAACAAATAATAATAATAATAATAATAGCAGACATTTTTTAATAATGACCACAATATCATTATTTTTAATAAACCAAATATGAGCAATTGAGGAAAATGAGGAAGAACTGATGATTCAAATGTTGTAGTAAAGTAGTTAGTGCATAAATTACTATGGCAACAAATGTGTTAATTCTCTTCATTATTAGTCGATTTTTGTTTTGGACGAATGCTCCGGGCCGGAGGTTACAGTGGGGGGGGCAGAGGTTACAGTGGGGGGGCCAGAGGTTACAGTGGGGGGGCCAGAGGTTACAGTGGGGGGGCCAGAGGTTACAGCGGGGGGGGCAGAGGTTACAGTGGGGGGCCAGAGGTTACAGTGGGGGGCCAGAGGTTACAGTGGGGGGGCAGAGGTTACAGTGGGGGGGGCAGAGGTTACAGTGGGGGGGCCAGAGGTTACAGTGGGGGGGCCAGAGGTTACAGCGGGGGGGCCAGAGGTTACAGTGGGGGGGCCAGAGGTTACAGTGGGGGGGCCAGAGGTTACAGCGGGGGGGCCAGAGGTTACAGTGGGGGGGCCAGAGGTTACAGCGGGGGGGCCAGAGGTTACAGTGGGGGGGCCAGAGGTTACAGTGGGGGGGCCGGTGGTTACAGTGGGGGGGCCAGAGGTTACAGTGGGGGGGCCGGAGGTTATTATTTACCCTTACTGTCTACCCCCCCGTCCCTCCCGTCGACAATTTACTAGCGGTGGGCCGGTCGGGAGTCCCGGGCTGATTTGGAGTCCCAGTCCGCCCCTGGTCTCAAGTCATGCTGGAGGTTTTTCTTTGAGCGAGGGCACACTGAAAAAAAAGGCTGTTGGATTCACATGATTTTAATATGGACATCGGTTGCACATATTCAAATATGTGTACTTACAACTATTCCATTATGTTAAAGACACACAACTATTTTATGTCAAAGAAACATGAAATTGTTATGTTCATTTGAATAGTTCCTCTAATATTAGGTATATTAATTTACCCTATGTTTAACCAACATGACTTTTTAATGTTCATTTTAGGCTTTTAATATACTCAGTATATTTCATGTGTACCTGTTAAAGCCACATTCATGTTTTGTTGAAACTACATGCTATAGTTTTCTGTTTAATCTACCTAGTGCTCAAGGGGTACATAAGATTATTTATTTCATGTGAATAGAGGCATTTCGTACATTCTTCTACAGGATCCATCCTAATCTCTTATATACAGCATTTATCATAACATTTTAAAACAAATAGTGAATAAAGACAAACACATTTCTTTGAACAACATTCATGTATGTTTCTCAAAAAATAAAACAATATCAACATCCAACGACACATCCAGATGAGCTTTTGGTTTTTCCATCATGCAATGCAAGGCAAGTTTATTTATATAGCACCTTTCAACACAAGGCAATTCAAGGTGCTTTACAAAAATAAAAGACATTCAGACAACGAAATCCTGACTGGAACACATCCAAACAGTTATTTAAATGCAAGAAATTACTCAACTGTTGAACAACTACTTTTTCAATGATTTTACCTAGAAATGGCAGGTTTGATATTGGCCTGTAATGCAGCCTAAACTATGCCAGGAGAATTAACAAATACATTGAAAATAAATAAATAAAATAAATTAAAAAAAATTGTGTTGCATGTATATATACATTATTGTGTTAGAACACAGCAAGGAAGCTTAAAGTGGACCTATCATGCTATATTTGAATAATATAGTGTAGGACCATACCTAAGGCATATTTATACTTTTTTTTAATAACAGATCATGCATTTTAGCCATTCCTCATTTCGCTCAAATATTTTTTGCATGATAGGTCCCCTTTAAAGGAAACAATTCTCCCGACTAAAATAAAGGTTTATTGTGCCAAATGGCAAAAAAAGCTTATTTTTGTAACTCATTAATAAAAAATGCCAAAGCCTAGTCGAAAAAGAAAAAAAATGCAAAGCTTCCAAATATGCTACATTTTTATAGAAATGTTGTTTTTAAGACTGCCTATATTTTTTATTTTATTTAAATCGAGATAATACACCCGAAAAAAAGCTTTTTATTGATACAAAACTCGACCCAAAGCCGTCTGAATTTCTGACATGACATTCCCAGCAGCCTCCGCGCGCGTGACGTCACTGTTGCCAAACAGTCTCTGGACCTTATACCTTTATATATACAGTCTATGCTCTGGACCAAATATGACTCGGCAGTCTCGGTCACATGTTTTTCGAAAAGAAAACGGAATTAACATGGGTTATTGTTGTGCTTTTTGTTGTACGAACGGTGCGGGATCTGGGAGAGTTTTCCATGCATTTCCCAAAGACCAAATCATCCGCCAAAAATTGATTATTTTAGTGAATCGTGTTGGCTGGCAACCGACAAAATGGAGCAAGTTGTGTTCTGACCACTTCGCGTGTGATGCATACGACGTTGATCCTGCTATCATCAAGTCTGTTGGTGCAGAAGCATTAATAGTACATCGGAGGCTGAAACCCGGAGCCGTCCCCTCCATATTTCAGCACAAGAAACCACTGAAAGAACGAAAGAGCCGGGCGATGGAGAAACGCCAAAGAATTGAGGTAAACAACTTTTGATTAGATTTCAAAGCGCACGGAGCACTGCAGATAACGGAATTGCAGTTTTATTAAGTTGTATTGCTTATAGAGGTGGGCACCGTTAGATTCTGTGTCTTTATGATCATAAACAATGTGTTGATGTGGAGCTAGGATAAGTAATAAGGGAACTAGGAGTGATTTCGGTGCAGTAATAGGTTAGCATTTTTCGCTCGGGGCTAATTCACTGTTAGCATTGAAGTTTATCTGCAGCTCATTCATCGCTCCTCCACTCATAACGGAAAAGTGTGAACAATATGCATTATGATAGGGATTAAATCCACTATTATTCCTCCTGGCCCAATTCAAAATGCCCCCCCGCTGGTGGTAGCACATCGTACTTTGTGACTGCTGCTACAACAGAACCGAGAGAGGAGGGAGCTAACGTCAGTGCTAGTGCTAACTTCACAGCTAACGTTAACTTGGGGGCTGAAGAGCTATGTGCATCGTTGTGTTGTGTGTGTGTGGCGTCGCGTCTCTCCAGGCAGTGAGAGGGTTGTGTTGTGCTATAGCTGTATTATTAATATTAATATTGTTCATGGTTGGTGCCGCTGGCTGCTCTTATCGCGTGTGTTCGGCTCTGTGTATGCTACAGCCATAATAGGCTATAGCCTATGTGAAACAATGTAGCCTGTTGGTGGTCCGTGGATTATTTATAATCAAGTTGATCGAAGTTTGCGTAGCCCATACATGCTCGGGAAATCTGTTGACATGAACCTGATCCATCGGGACGTTTCATGTAAATGTAGACCTGTGGCACCACCCCGTGTGCAACCGATTTTCTCTTTATAATAGGCCTATGTCTGTGCTGTTGCTATTAATGCACGGATCAACATTTACCCCCCCCCCCACAGAGACCGTGGTATAGTTCGCACACTGCTCCAGATATTGGGTGGCCTCCGACTCAGAATCAGACATGATAGACGAAACTAAGTTGTACTATCGGCGGGAGCCGCTGTGAGCGATAAGCCAGGGTGTGTTTGTTTGGCAACTCTGACGTCACACGACGCCATCTTGCGGAGGAGCGGCTGAGAAAATAAATCGTCGGACTTGGTGTTGGGGGTTGAACAAAATAAATATTTCGCATTGCCAGACGCATATTATCTCCGATTTTAATACTGCAATATCTTAGATAGTGTTGTAGCTATATGATTTCGATTGTACTGGCAATTATAAAAAAACCTTTGCATTTGATCTTTAATGACTGCGGTCCCGTGAGTTTCATGTATTTTCTTCACTCCGCTGGGGTATTGCTCTCATGTCAAGAAGCATCAGATCAGTGCATGCACTGCCTCGTCCAATCAGTGAGCGATACACAGTAAGGGGGCGGGGTAAGTGTCTGAGGATTTCATCGGAGGATGGTCTGGTGGTTCCTCGGTTATCGCTCCTAATAATAATAATAATAATATATTAATTTTATATAGCGCTTTTCTGAACCCAAAGACGCTTTACATTTGGGAGGGAGGGTAGACAAACAAAACAAAAACAAAGACAGAACCAAAAAGAAACAAAACACAACAGAAAAGCAGTCAGGAGGAAGTTGATTGAGAGGGGGGGGGGGGCTTATGGATAGAGAGTTGAAGAGGTGGGTTTTTAGGCGGGACTGGAACAGGGTGAGGGACTCAGACTCACGGAGGTCTTGGGGGAGGGAGTTCCAGAGCTTCGGGGCTGCCACAGAGAAGGCTCTATCCCCGAAGCTCCGGAGTTTAGCCTTGGGGATTGAAAGCAAACCGGCTGAGGAGGATCTGAGGGACCAGGGTGGTCGGTAGAGGGTGAGGAGGTCAGTGAGGTAGGGGGGGCCAGATGGTGCAGGGCTTTGTAAGTGAGGACCAGGAGTTTGTAGTGGGTGCGGTGTGAGACGGGGAGCCAGTGGAGTTCTTTGAGGACCGGGGTGATATGATGCCATGATTTGGTGTGGGTGAGGAGTCTGGCGGCTGCGTTCTGGACACGCTGGAGTCTATTGAGGGAGGTGGAGCTGATGCCGTAGAGGAGGGAGTTGCAATAGTCAAGGCGGGAGGAGATGAGGACTTTGATGAGGGCCGTTTCTGTGCTGTGGTGGGGACGAAAACCAGACTGAAGGGGTTCAAAAAGCTGGTTGGTTTGGAGATGGCGGTGGAGTTATTTGGAGATAATGCGTTCTATTGTTTTTGAGAGAAAGGGGAGGTTGGAGATGGGACGGTAGTTACTGAGGGAGGAGGGATCCAGACCGGGTTTCTTGAGGATGGGAGTGACAGCAGCAGTTTTGAAGGCAGAGGGAACGGTTCCTTGGGACAGGGAGGAGTTGAACAGGTTGACAAGGTAGGGGCAGAGGACGGGGAGACAGGACTTCGGTAGAGGGGTGGGTAGAGGGTCAAGCGAGCAGGTTGTGGGTTTGGAGGAGCTGATCAGTTTGAGTATTTCAGGGGGGGTAACCAGAGTGAACTGGGAGAGGCGGCCGTGGGGAGGAGGAAGGCTCGGGAGGTCCAGGGAGATGGGGGGAGAGATTGTGGCGGTGGATGTTGGGGGAGATGTATGTGTGTCAGATGCAGCGGATAGGGAGAGATTAATGGCAGTGACTTTGTCAGAGAAAAACTGGAGGAATTAACTGCATAAAGTGGAAGTGGAGGAAGGGAGGGTGTCAGCACGGGGTTTGAGGAGCTTGTTGACGGTGGAGAAGAGGGTCCTGGGGTTATGGGAGGGGTCGGTAAAGATGGTGGAGAGGTAAGCAGTTTTTGCGGCAGTGAGGGCATCTCTGTAGGTGGTGAGATGGAGTTTGTAGGATTCATGGTGAACTGTGAGGGATGATTTCATGGTAAGGCGTTCAAGCTGGCGGCCGGTTTGCTTCAGTTTACGGAGTGCTGGGGTGAACCAGGGTGAGGAGGTTTTAAAAGTGACATTTTTCCTTTTGAGGGGGGCCAGGCTGTTGAGGGAGGCGAGTAGGGTGGAATTAAGGTGGTTGAGTTGTTCATCGGGGGGTGAGCTGAGATTCGAGTCCAGGGGGAGAGTAGAGGATAGCAGGTCGGAGAGGTGCTGGGGATCGACAGAGCGTACATTACGGAAGGTGATGGTCCTGGGTGGGGGGGGTGGCGGACGGGGGAGGCGATGGTGAACTGTATGAGTTTGTGGTCAGAGAGGGGAAAGGGGCAGGAGTGGAGGTCGAGTACTGGGAGGTTGGTGGAGCAGACAAGGTCAAGGATGTGTCCTTTATCATGGGTGGGGAAGGTGACATGTTGGGTATTGTGAAATTGTCCAGAAGGGAGGAGAATTCAGAAGCGAGTTTGCAGGTGGGGGAGTCCATGTGGATGTTGAGGTCGCCGAGCAGTAACAGACGTGAGGAGAGGGATGAAGCAATGGTGAGGAGTTCAGTGAGATCAGAGAGGAAGGAGGGGTGTGGTTTGGGGGGGCGGTAAATGAGGATAACTGTCAGTGAGAGAGGGGCTTTGAAGGCGAGGAATTCGAAGGATGGTACTGAGGGGAGGGTGAGTTCTGTCGTCCAGATGTTGTGGTTGTAGATGACAGCGAGCCCACCACCACGGCGTGAGGGGCGGGGTTTAGTGATATAATTAAAACCAGGGGGGGATGTTTGGTTGAGGGAGAAGAAGTCATTGGGTTGTTGCCAGGTTTCAGTGAGCAGAAAGAAGTCAATGGATTTGTCCAGGATTATTTCGTGGAGGATGTGGGCTTTATTGTTAAGTGACCGGATATTGAGGAGGGCAAAATTGGTCAAGTGGGGGGTTGGAGGGGTGGTGGCAGACTGGAGAGGTATGAGGTTGGCCAGGTTAGCAGCGCGGGGGTGGGCAACCGCTCCTCGATCCTCGGTCCTCCAGCAGAAATAAGAGCCATGGGACGGTACTCAAGATGGCACAGGCAAATCAACTTCCGGTGAGACCGAGGAACGAGGAGCGAGGAAATGAAAATAGTCGACCTGGGTAGCAGCCAGAGTTTGGAGTAGGAGAGGTCGATGAGAGGGCAGATGGACTGCATGGCTGCAGCTGAAATACTGCTGTATCTTCAGGTGGACCAATCAGCAATGGTCCATGGCAACAGCTCACTCAACTAGTTTGTTTTTTAACAATTTCTTGGAGAGCATGTTGCCTTCTAGCTCCATAAATATTGTCTGGAGCACTTCGAACGTGTACTTCAGTTTAGGGGGGTAGTTCAGGTTCATCACATACATGAGTCCGAACAGCATGGTAGCAGCTAATGCGATGTTGTCCACATCGGTTAGTACCTGTTGGCCTTCCAGGACAATCCCAATATCCTCTGCTCTCATGGTGGAATTGGGTTTGACAACATAAAGTCCCACTGTAATCCGCTCAATGGACCGCAGAAGGACTTCTTTATCTTCTGCCTGCAGAGTGCACAGTCACAAAAGGAACAGAGTGAGATCTAACATATCAATAAATATATATACCCATTACTAAATCCCTGTGTTTAACAAGTACATTTGGTCAGATTTCAGTACTTTTAAGCCTCCTTGTTATCTGATATACTCCTGTCTGACCTGATACAAAAATGTTCACTTCCTGTATCCGTTTTAAATTAAAAGCCCTCTAGCTTTTCAGTGTAGTCTGGCTATTAAACAAAAAACAGGGATGTTCACATACTTTTAAAGCCCAACAAAAACATCAAAAGGTCAGATATTACTTCTACTGACCACAAACTCTCTCAGCAGATCTTCTGGGTCCTCATTGAGGTGCACACACAGCCCCTTCAGACATCGACATCATCAACCTAAGTGAAGGGGAATAACAAAATAAAGAATCTGTTTTGCTCAATGAAATGTGTACACTATTGACTCGATGTATAACATTTAAAATAAAATTAATTCTTACTTGAGTCATGTTTGACATGATACCGTTCAGACGCTGGCCCATCGGTCCTCCTCTCTTCTCAAAGATCTTCTGAAGTTTGTCAGAAAACACATCCAGCTGAGAGAGAAATCTCGATTGGAGGGGCAGGGTTGTTATGCGCTTAAACTCCGCATTTATCTAAGAAAACAAAATGTCACAGTCATAAAAATCATTTCATTTCTACCCTAGCCTTGCTGCTATAGGCTCAAACTGTCTGTGGACACCTTATATATTTATTTTCTTTCTCTGTACCTGTATACTCGCGTCCCAAATATGTACTATACTAATCTAGCTTCCCCAGAGATGTTTGTGTCTGTCACCTGGCAGGTTATCATGGTATCAGGTTGTTAGGTATTCATATACTGTACAAACTTAAAAATCCCCTGAGACATAGGTTGAACTTTTGATATTGGGGGCTTTATAAATAAACTTTGATTGATTGATATACCTCATTTATATCAAAGAGAGCTGGCCATCTTGCATGAAAGTCTTGTACCTTGGGTGCGTCACGTACCACTTCATATCTCCTGTATGCAAACGTCTTTTCCATTTTCCTCTTAACCACCTCCCTGTTGTTCCTCTTCTTAACATCTGATAGAAGCTCCACTCTTAGACTCTCAAGGCTCACGTCAGTTTCTCCAATAGGATAAAGGGGGCAGTAGTTTACTTCTGAATGCTTTGGTTTTTTTATTCCAAAAGCAGGACTTGATTTGCCCTCTGGTCTTTGCTTAACAGAATTAACCATCACCTCAGGACACCCAAGCTTTCTCAACTGAGTGCGGTAGATGGCCAGTTTATTCTTTAAGCTAGCTTTCCAACCAGCATATCCAGTAAGGGAGCCTTTCTCAGTCAGGCAGGGATGTTTTGAGATGAGGGCCATTCCAACCATGTTAAACTGCTCATCACTGACATACACTTTGTACCGGACTATTTCTTGCACCAGTCCTTGAAGAATGTTTGACCTCAGTTTAAAATCTGGAAGAAGTGAGGTACCATTTTCGATATAGGTTGCATTACCCCGCTCAAGTTTCAACTCTGCATCATAGCAAAAGTGAGGAACAGGGAAGATGCTGGGCCAAACTGACGTTGATCCAGGGGATTCTGTTGAGGAGAGTACTTCAGTGTCAACACACTCACTAGTCAAGGATGAGGATTCTTCAGCATCATAAGCGGTAGCTGAAGTAGAAAGGCTACTTGAACACTCGGTAGTTAAGTGCTCTGCCATGAAGAGGACTCTGATGGTCCCTCTGTCCTGTACTTCATTGATAGAAGTTAGATTCATAAAGTCATTTCCAAATAGTGGATCCATAAATTGAAGTTTGAAGTTTGATTCGAGACCACATTGTCTTTGTACTTCGCTAACAAGTTCAGTTACAGATCCAGGAAGTCCACAGAGTGAAAAGTCACTCTTTGGCTGCTGTTGTCACCCAGGATTACTTTAAGAATGGCCAGGGAATTCATCCTTCCACTTCTTGCTCTGTGAAGAGGATAACAAAAGGGGACATTTTAAACAGGTTGTTGCAAATTGTTAAATGATTCCCTGTTTCTGATCAGACATTTCGTATGAAAATAAATACTGGTTTTACTTTAAACTTAATACTTTATTCAATTCTCCGATTAACTCCTCCACTAAAACGTTTAAGTTCAACAAGCAAACTTGGGTTGTGTCTTAACATTAGGAGGGAAGATTTAACCAACATGTGTGTGATATGCAGTACAGTAAAGTGGAACATATTATGCTAAGGACAATGTGCTAAAAAAAATCCCACACTCAATATGGCACAACCAAAACAACCAGAGAGTGAAGAGAAAAGAGGCATGGAAAGCAGCGGAGGCCAACAAAAATGGAATTCAGCATGCACAGTGTCGAGATCTACTAACCTTTTATGAAGATATGCCTTTTTAAAGTCACCATGCGACTTGATCCAACCACATAATCAGCTAGAGCAGGGGTTCTTAAAGTGCGGCCCTCGGAAATGTTTCTGGCGGCCCGCGATAGTTAATGTGACACGCTGAAATGCATGCGTTATATTTTAATCCTCCATGGTTGTATCTATATCTTCAGATTAGATATCCGCGGAATCGCTGGAAGAGTAGCTTTCCAGCTGTATCTCCTGTGAGACTGTAACCAGGGCACAGCAGCCAATATGGCCGTTCAAAGCAGCTTGACTTTACACTGTGTGGGATTGGTGGATTTGTGTGTCCGTCAAGGAATCTCGGCCGGCAGCCATCACGGTCTGAAATGACCAATGGACATCGAGAAATCACTAAGGACCTACCCACCAAGTAAACAAAACATAAACCACGTGTCTCCCATCAGTTTACGTCTGTGAGGGGAGAGAGAGAGAGAGAAAATGGCTAAAAAATACTTTACAGTTGCCGACTTTGCTAGAGATAGTTTTCGCTAGCAGCAGTGAAGATAGAGCCTCAGAACCTGAAGTCTTCGACTCTTCTGAAGAAGAAGAACAACAAGGATCCATTTGGACATGGGTGAGTGTAAATATTACAGTAATAGTGTACTGGCAATGTGTGGGGAATACCGCGAAAATGAACAATAGGTTTATTGATATATATTTGTTATCGATAGTCATGAACTTTTTCTTGGGACAAAATAGACTCCATTAGCAAACGTTTACTCTGTGTTAACGTTATGTTGGTGTGTAAAAGTGAGATTACATGTGTAGATGATTAAATTAATCATTTATTCGTCCCACAACGGAGACATTTACAGTGACATGTTTTTGCCATCGATTATTTTATCATACTGTTCTGTACAGATGAGACTTTGTAATCAGATGTAGCCTATGCATATGTGTGTCTGTGATTTTATACTGAATGTAAAGTAACTGGAAATACCTGTGTGTGTGTGTGTGTGTGTGTGTGTGTGTGTGTGTGTGTGTGTGTGTGTGTGTGTGTGTGTGTGTGTGTGTGTGTGTGTGTGTGTGTGTGTGTGTGTGTGTGTGTGTGTGTGTGTGTGTGTGTGTGTGTGTGTGTGTGTGTGTGTGTGTGTGTGTGTGTGTGTGTGTGTGTGTGTGTGTGTGTGTGTGTGTGTGTGTGTGTGTGAGAGATCGAGAGAGACTCCTTCTGCAACCTCCCAAACTTTATTTTTATGTGTGCATTGTTATTTGTGCTTGAGCAACATTTTACCTGAACTTTATTTCAATGAAATTAGTTGTAATTATTGTCCTACACAGGCGGCGTTTATCCAGCAGCCACAACATCCATCTGTGCCGGCCCCCAGGTTAAGATCTACTGTGGCTCAAGGGCCTTCACCAGAGCCATCACCACCAAGGACCAGCAGACCAGCATCACTACAGCTGCCTCCACCTCCATCTGTGGCTGCCACCAGGTCAAGATACACCTCAGCACAAAGGCTCCACCACAGCCATCACCTTCAACCCAGCCAGCAAGGAGGTCTCGTGGAGGTCTCGTATAGCACTTGTACACCCCACCTACACAGCAGCCCATGCACCATCACCCCCACCTACACAGCAGCCAGACCCACTGTCTTGGAAGACAGACAAAGACCTTGACACTGTCTTGACATTGTATAATGAATAGTTGGTTGAAAGTTATATTTTCCAGTTTCTTATATTTATATAAATAGTTGGTTGAATAAAACATATTTATAATAAATTGTTGGTTGAAAAAAAAAGGTTGAATGCTCAATTTGTATTTGTACACATCACATGAACCTTGGTATGTAATATGAAGTCATTATTCAGTCCTAATGTATCTCAGTCCCTGCTGTGGTGAAAATAGAGTGATAAACACTTGTTTTACTCAAAATTCGAATTAAATTTTTTTCATTTTAGACATGAATTACACATTTATATACAGTGTAATTCAAATATTTCACTGCTTTTGTGATCCTAAGACTTTGGTAACCAAATCTAAAACACCAAAACATTTCGATCACATGAGTAAATTTGTGTTTTCACAAGAGTTTTGAAGATTTTCCGAAAATCGGATGTAACATTTTAAGCTTTTGAGCTACTTATCTCATCAAACAGTGCTCTAAGGTGAGTAATTTGCATATATAGCAATACCAGACATTGTCCTGAACATTTTGATATTTAACACATGGGGTGCCATGTGAGAAGAAATACATTTAAAAGGGGATTTAAGAAAACGTCAAAAATTCGAGAAAATACCCTTAGACTCCAGAGGGTTAAACACCTCCTTGATGTCTAAATAACACGCCGGAATTTTAGCCAAATCAGGAAAGTCAGAAGGCTTAGAAAAAGTGTCACTGTTATTGCCTGACCCCTGCTTAGAGTTCCTAGATCTATGCAATTTACTCAACTCTGTTTTACTGGTTAAACATGAACGAGAGCACTCAACTCCCCACCCTTTAACCCTTCCTGTCTGCCAGTCAACGTGAGGGTTGTGTTTAACAAGCCAGGGGTACCCCAAAATGATAGGATGTTGAGCAGAGTTAAATAAATGAAAACTTATTTGCTCACGATGTTCCTGATCTATGACTAATACCATGGGCTCAGTGCGATGAGTAATAGTACATAAAAGGCGGCCGTCCAAAGCACTAGCCTCTAAGGGTTTATCTAAAAGAACGACCTTTAAGTTTAAACTTTTAGCCAACTCCCAGTCTAACAAACCCTCATCAGCCCCAGAATCGACTAATGCATCCTGAGTCATAGTATTATCACCAAGTTTGATTTGTACCTGCATTAATTTTCTGACAGGAGAGTCGAAGGAAGTCACTCGGCTCACCAGCGTCCTCCTTCCCGCTGATGAGCCCGATCTTTTACCGAACAGGCTGCCGAAACATGACCCTGCTGGCCGCAGTAGAAGCATCGCCGTTCCAGTAGACGGCGCTGACGCTCCTCCGGAGTGAGTCTGGCTCTACCGAGCTGCATCGGTTCCTCCGCGGAAATAGTCTCTGGTCGCTCTGGAGATGAAGACTCAGAATTCCTCTGCCAAGCGTAGTATTCCCATGGTAATTCCTGTCTGAAAGGTGGAGTGGATCCTGTATTCCTTCCTTTCTCCCGCTCTCTTTCAGCTAGATGTTGATCAACCCGGATAGCCATGGCGATGAGCGAGTCCACATCTTCAGGCAGCTGTAATGGAGCCAACTGATCCTTTATGGGATCCGATAATACATGCAGGAAGGCATCAAAGAGAGCCGCTGAGTTCCACCCACTCTCTGCTGCCCAAGTACGGAACTCGATTGCGTAATCCATCACTCTCCTCTGCCGCTGCTTAATGTTCACCAGGGCTCTCGCTGACTCTCTCCCGGGTGATGTCAGATCAAAAATGTTGCTCATGGTATCCAAAAACAGTCTTAATGACTGACAAACAGGCGAGTTCCGGGACCACTCCGCTGTTGCCCAGGCTTCCGCTCTCCCCGTCAGAGGAGAAACAATAAAAGCTATCTTAGCTTGATCGGTGGGAAATGCTGCGGGCTGGTGTTTGAAGTGGAGATCGCACTGCAACAGGAAAGGACGACAGTTTCCAGATTCTCCGGAGAATTTCTCTGGCTAAGCGAGGCGGATCGTAGGCGAATGTACGGGGACTTTAACGGGAATATCAGCAGATCCGACCCCCGCTGGACCGGAAAACTGTGCCGCAGGAACACCAGGATTTGCCACAAGGTGAGTGAGTACCCGCATCTTCTCAGCCAGTAGGTTTATTTCCGTCGACACAGTAGCTTGAAGGTTGTCTTGACGAACATTCAAACCCTGGACCCCTTGGTTAATTGCTGACAGCTGTTCCTCATGCTGATGAAGGAGTCTACCCTGCACCTGCAGGGCCGTTTTTAGCGTTGTAGAATCGGCTGAGTCCATCTTGTTAGGTTGGTTCGTTATGCAACGATGACCTCGTAAGAACTCAGATGCTTGATTCCGTTTGCTTGGTAATATTCTTTATTGTAAATAAACCAAGCTATCCAATAATGACTACTAGGATCTACTAAGATTCTACATCGAATCACTAGGTTCTACTAGGTCTTGTAACACGGTTCTCTGGTACACAGGCATGGAGATAACGACAAGACAAAACGAACCAACACCAGATAAAGGGAGATAAGGACTAAATATACACATTAGGTAATGGGGCACAGGTGGACACAATCAGGGGCGGGAACAACAATCAGTCTAGCAGGTGCCACACGGACAGGAAGTGCCGACACCTGGGGAGAGAGAGAGTATAGTAATTATCATCAAAAGACCGATAGACAAAACACTAAAACACAACAGCTAACAGGATACTAGCACTAAACCCTGACAGTAGTATTTCTACAAAAACGCCTCCATTTCACCATTCATTCCAATGGCTGGCGTCTATGTCACGTGATCTTCAAATTTCTCCCTGCAGAAAAACAAAAACACCGACCGTTTTATTCTCGGTGTAAAATGCCTATTTTAAAGTTAGTTTGGCCTTTAAAATGCGTTTTGTTGTCATTTGATGCGAGAAATATGAGTTGTTATTTCAGATTATGTGTGCAGTGGATGCACATGATCTTTAGTTTGCTAGTTATTACGAAGATTACTTCAGGAAATGGTGTCCATACAACGTTTTCATTGTTACCAAGGTGGTTGCTAGGGACGCTGCTATCGATATTATTTCTGTTATGTTGTGTAACTGTTTAATGGTGTTATCTTTATTGCTACCCCCTTCCCCGTCAATTTATAGTGTTGGTCCACAGCGCAAACGCATTAGTTTAACAAAATACGCATCTAAAATTGTGGCATAGATACGTTATTTTCCCCTGTGCAAAGAAGGTTAAAAACACAAAAGCATTGCACACAATTTAAACCAATCAATATTGTGTAATTAACAAGGATAAACTGATGTTTTTTAGTGGATGAGTAATGCAGATATCTCTGTGTAATCATTTGACAGTGAGGGGAATATATCCGGTTTTATTATGAAAACTTTGAGACCGGAAAAAAACTGTTTTCACCCACGCTAACTGTACATGGAAGCTGCATACACGTTATCCTGGCAAGACCTCAAATCATCTTCGTAATATCTATCAAACTATAGATCCTACACATCGACTGGACGTGGATTCTAAGAGTACAATATACAGTTCTCGCTAGAAATCTAATCAAAAAGCATTTTAATGGCCAAAGTATTCCACAATTTAGGATTTTCCAGAGAGGGTTATTTGTGAATAAATGTCCCTCCGGAGCGTTTGCAATGAACAGGCCGGGAGCATGTTGTTTCTTACACGACCACTAGAGCACCTCTAGTGGTCGTGTAAGAAACAACATACACTTTAAAACGTGTCTCTGGGTCGTAATAAGGACATGAACAATCGGCCTATATGGTCGTTTTTTGTAGGAGGACAGGCTGTTTCAGAAATAATGCTTGAAGTGGTTTGGAGCATAATATGACATTTAATTAGCTGAGTTTCTCCCGGTAGAAAACTCTCTTAGCTGGGGAAAGCTGCGTGATGCTACAAAGGGGCGTGGCTAGCAGCAGATACAAAGGGGCGTGGCTAGAAGCAGCTACAAAGAGTCGTGGATAGCAGCAGCTGTTAAAGCAGAATCAGCCTGTTTACAACAGGGCTGCAAAAGAGGGGTCTGAGCAGTATGAGGCATCGCTGCTTGGTATTTTAAGCAAAAAACTTCACAGACATTTTTCTATAGGTATGGCCCTACAATATATTTTACAAATATAGCATGATAGGTCCACTTTAACTATTCGCTAAATTCAACTTTGACCTCAACTGCCGGTGACCTTTTTGAAGGGCAACCAATCAGATAACTAGCAGGGTACGTCACAATATGACAACATAACTGGTAGTTTAAGTCATGTTCATTTTATGGCACAAAAATGTAAAATGTATCGGCGTCAAATCCTTATAACGTACGATTAGTAACATTTTCCATGGCTAGTCCATACATCGTAGGATAAGTTGATAACAATGATCAACGTTATCTTCATTGTACGATAATTTGATGAAGTAATAAATGATCACTGGGGTGTCCATATATCGCATAATATGTTGATAACAATTACCGATTCTTCCCTCAAAACATCGTGGTCTGGTTTGGGTCGATTAAGATTAACTGTTGGTGTAAATCTGGAATTAAAAGCTTGCAATCTTCGAGGAACAGGTCGCTTCATTCAGTGTGTGTTTCCCTCATTGCATAGATTTGATTCACTCCAAAAATGAGTCTCAAGCTTCAAATAGTGAATCTTATTATTTTTCGAATATATTTCTACTCCATATTCGGTCCCCAGCGAGATTGGTAGAATGAATTGTATATAGTTCCACAAACATTACATTTTCTCTGCTAATAATGACAAGACACAAAGAGCAAGCTATACTTTTACATGTCATTATGGATTGAACAGGAACTAAAGTGCTTGTATTACATTACATTACATTACATTGCATTTAGCTGACGCTTTTATCCAAAGCGACTTACAATAAGTACATTCGACCAGGAAGACACAACCTTGAGGAAAACAGAATCATAAAGTACATCAGGTTTCAAAGAGCCAATCGTTTCAAGTGCTACTCAACTGGCTTTAGATAAGCCAGTCCTTTATTAGTATATAAGTGCTCTGTTAGCAGTTCTTTGTTAGTCATTCTATCGCTCGAAGTGGAGTCGAAAGAGATGAGTTTTCAGTCTGCGCCGGAAGGTGTGTAAGCTTTCTGCCATCCTGATGTCAATGGGGAGCTCATTCCACCATTTTGGAGCCAGGATAGCAAACCCACATGTTTTTGCTGATGGGAACTTGGGTCCCCCTCGCAGCGAGGGTGCAGCGAGTCGTTTGGCTGATGCAGAGCGAATGGCACGCGCTGGGGTGTATGGTTTAACCATGTCCTGGATGTAGGAAGGGCCAGATCCATTCGCAGCATGGTACGCAAGTACCAGTGTCTTGAAGTGAATTCTAGCAGTTACCGGAAGCCAGAGGAGGAGCGGCGTGGTGTGGGAACATTCAGGAAGGTTGAAGACCAGACGAGCCGCTGCATTCTGGATTAGCTGCAGAGGTCGGATGGCACATGCAGGTAGACCAGCCAGGAGGGAGTTGCAGTAGTCTAGGCGTGAGATGACGAGAGCCTGGACCAGAACCTGCGTCGCTTTCTGGGTCAGCTGGGGACGCATCTTCCTGATGTTGAAAAGCGTGTATCTGCAGCAGCGGGTTGTAGCAGCGATATTTGCAGTGAAGGACAGGTTGTTATCCAGGATCACACCCAGATTCCTTGCAGTCAGGGTCGGGGAGACAACAGAGGTGCCGATGTTGATTGTTAGGTCAAGAGTGGGACAATCTTTTCCCGGAAGGAAAAGCACTTCAGTTTTGTCAAGGTTGAGCTTGAGATGATGAGCGGACATCCACTGAGAGATATCAGCTAAACAAGCAGAGATGCGAGCGACCACCTGGGTCTCTGAGCGGGGAAAGGACAGAATTAATTGGGTGTCGTCAGCGTAGCAGTGGTATGAAAAACCATGCGGGCTAATGACAGATCCGAGCGAGTTTGTGTACAGGGAGAAGAGGAGGGGACCAAGAACAGAGCCCTGAGGGACCCCTGTAGTTAATTGACAAGGGTCGGACTGAGAGAGAGAGAGAGAGAGAGAGATCTAATGGAGTGCAGAGACCGGAAACAATGATATTGCAATTTGAAATGGGATTGATTCGCCCCACAGTTTGAACACCGCTGGGTTACATCATCGTCTTCATATTGATCAACAACCGCCACGCCTTCAGCTGAAAGAGAATTCTCTCAGGCTGCAGTCGAGACAGGTTGCTCCGTGTCTCTCTGTTTCTCTCTGAAGGAGAATCAACGATCTCAGGTTTTTCTCAACCAACAGCAGCATCTCTGGTGAGTTTCCTACAAATCTCAGGATTGAATACTGACTGAATACTTCTGTTAGAACCAGGATCTGATCTAAAGGAATCTCAAGGTAAGGCTACTCTTTAAGGAAAACCAGAACTGGGATCTCTTCTAACGTCATGGAGTCTTTTTTAACTTGTAACTTGTATTAGTACCTTGATACCATGTCAAAAATACTTTCTACAGCTCTCACTTATTTTACGTCATTAGAATAAAATGTTAAAATCTCTACAGCTTGTGTTGGCCACACCTTATTTCAGGCTAACAACCAAAACCACATTCAGAAAACCATTGACCTCCACAGCAGGCAACCTCACTTTAGATAGATAGGTAGATAGATCTAGACCTGCCGGTCTGCTGCAGGAAATGACACACACACACACACACACGTACATATACACACACCACTCTCGGGGCCCGCTGGTAGTCACACAGCTCCATAATATAACTGAGAAAAAAATATTGATGAATGATGATTATTGCCACAATAGTAGTATATTTTTATATATATCACATTATTAAATTGTTAATATTATTTCCTCAATTAGAATTTCACTTAATAAATGTACTGCTTGTGTAAATGACGGATAACACGCTGCCTCTCACACAGTTAAACCTTTTCTTTTCACCCTATCAAGATGCACTGAAATGTGTTTGAGTTAAATGTATTATGTCAACAGATTCCACATAACTGTATTTAGTTGGGTTAGGGTTTATATTTATATTTCAACGTATTGCTTTCAACTAACCTAATACAGTTGTGTTGAATCTGTTGACACAATACATTTAATTGCAGTCAAAGATTCAGTTTTTCAGTGTATTTGGTTGTTTCCTTCACAGATCTGCAGGTCAGGAAACAACCTCTGCACTCGACAACATGTTGTTTACGTGTAGTCTGGTTTGTAGTGTGAAGTAATGCAGGAGCGTGTGGAATGAATAGAGACATTTATTAACTAACACACTGCGGTGTAAATGTTGCTTTGTAGTCCTTTTTCCCTTCGAGTGTGTTTGTGTCACTTTTGTGCGTCTCTTCGTTGAGAGGAAAGGTCTGATTGAAATGTTAAATATTAGGGTGGTTGGACATGATATTACCAAATCATCGAAGTTAACTAATGAGATGTTGTCGATTATCTTCAGTTCGTTCGAAGCGATGGACTCTGAAGTCAGCGGGGCGATGGAGGTGGCGGCGCTCGGACGGCCTTTCAGCCTCGGGATGTTGTACGACTGCCGGAAAGACTCTCTCGTCCCGGGTGAGAACTCACATACCTCGACTACCATCATCCGGTCTCTCATGTTTCTCCTCTGGGACGGTTCACTGCCACAGCCCTCATTATGTGCTAAGATCAGGCCCTGGCCCTGGGAGACGGTGGAAAGATCACCATCACTCTCAGTCTGTGCTAATAGGCCATAACCCCACACTGTAAGGCTTTCTAACTTATGGTAGAACGTGTCTGGAGGTACCATCCAGATAATGTCTCCCTCACAAAGCTGCCCATACGCAGCCAAAACCTGAAATATTAACACAAAGAAAAGTGTGACAGAATGAAAAGGGCTGGGCTCTGTCATAGTGGAGAGAACATAACAACATGTGATAAAGCTAACGTTAGCTAGTGACTTGATCAGGGGCGTCGCCTGGACCTGGAAACATTCGGGGCTTAGCCCACAGTGGCGGCGCTACAGTCAAATTTTCTACTGCAAGACTCCCCACACGCACATACACAATTGCGCCATCTAGTGTCACAAACGTGTGCCTGCATTAGCTTTGTTACGGCAATGGATTGTGGGAGATTCTCATTGCACGTGAGGATCTCTTGAGGGTAAGGTGCCTGTATTATGTCGGTGGACAAAATGTATGTTTTTATTTTATAAGGACAATAAAGTACTGTTGTGTTTGTTTAGTTTAATGTTAATTGTTTAATGCTCACAGTCACAGCAACATGTTTTTTGTGTGATTGGCTATTTGCAGTGGCGAGCCGTGACTTTTATACCTAGGCCCTCTGACCCCCACCCCTTCCCTCGAGTTATTATGTCACAGCAACGTATATTTCAGCGGAATATCAAAATCAATATAGATGTTTCTGTGTCAGAGTATATTCAGATGGAACATAGTAAAAAAAGGTAAATTCTTACCTCTGCCTAAAAAAAACCATTACTTATAGTGAAAACCACCCTTGAATGATGGGATGGTAGACTAAAAGTTTTAGGAATCCAAAGTATAACATATAATAAGTACCCTGTATCAAGATTGATGCAAAACAAGTGACATTTGACCTTTTTAGAGAGGTTTAGAAAAAAGTAGACTGACCTTTGGGCACATTTTGGCACATTTGGATACCATCAGTGCCATTTGACCTTTTTAAGGTACCATACTGTAAGAATAATTGTATTATCACTATAGGTAATCATTCCATCCAAATACAAGTGTTTTTATAAAAAAAAAGAAAAATTAAATATTATTTTTTTATATGTAAATGGTGTGTGTGTCTGTGTGTCGACTTTGCCACAGTCCTTACATGTTTATCACCCGACTAACACTTATAGGAAGGTTTACTTACACAATAACAATTAGGAAACATAGGATACATTTGTCTCCAACAGGAGCAGGGTTTTTTTTTAAATAACACACTAAAAAACGACACTAAAACCGAAATAACACCACAAGCATTTTTTTTGTAAACACTGGCAAAAAAGAAAAAATGTACACAACCTGAATGTGTTTAGTGTTTTTGAATTGAGGCACCAGGCACTTAGTCCAGTAGATAGTTCTTCACCGTTGTGAGCACCTCCTGAGCGTGGTGGCATCTTCCCCATAATACTTGGGAATGCATACGAGTGATGATGGGGGGAGTGGTGGTGGTGCTGCAGGGACTTCACCCCTCGTGTCTGCAGCAAGCTGCTCCCTGAAGGACTTCTGTGTGTGTGGCTTCGTCCTGCCGGGTTCACCCCTCATCTTGTGCAGCTCCTTGTGGAGAAGGAAGCTGTCCCCACTGCAGTGTCCAGAAAATGGTAAAAATAAGTCTTGTACCATTTCATGGTTTTGTGGTGAACGCTGTAGTACCCAATCAAAGTTAGTTAGTTAGTACTGGTGCAGACGTCCGGCGGCGTAGCTTGGATGTTGATGGCTCTGGGACAACTGTATGCTGATCTGATGCACGTCGTAGCTTGGATGAGGCAGATGTTGATGGCTGTGATCCAGAAGCCATTTGATACTCGTCTTCATCACTGTGAAAACAAATGTGGAAAAAAACAATTACTTTGATTACTTCACTGGCTTATTCTTTCAAAAATGTAACTCAAATCAGAAATAATTCCTCCATTTAGCGTGTCTGAAATAACAGTATATACACATTATATATATATTTATTAGGGCTGTCAGTCGATTAAAATAGTTAATCGCGATTAATCGCACATTTTTGATCTGTTCTAAATGTACCTTAGAGGAATATGTTTCAAGTTTTTAATACTCTTATCAACATATGAGTGAACAAATATGTTTATTATCATTTGAACAATGACAAATATTCTCATGAATATTAAACACAACAACCTGGAACCTCTCTCATACGTACGTACGTACGTACGTACGTGCGTGTGTGTGTGTGTGTGTGTGTGTGTGTGTGTGTGTGTGTGTGTGTGTGTGTGTGTGTGTGTGTGTGTGTGTGTGTGTGTGTGTGTGTGTGTGTGTGTGTGTGTGTGTGTGTGTGTGTGTGTGTGTGTGTGTGTGTGTGTGTGTGTGTGTGTGTGTGTGTGTGGCCCAGACCAAGGAGGCAGAGGCAGAATGTCCAAAAATATAACCCGACGTGGGCATTTATTAAAAACATGGGCACAAAGTTCACCGCCTCAATCCTGCTGTTCTCCTTGTCCACATCCTGCAGCCACAAGGATCTCACACACACACCCAGCCCTCTCAACAGACAGGACAACAGAGCCTAAATACACCCACTCTAATCAGCACAACAAGACACAGGTGAGGGGGGAGGAGACAACACAGGACACCAGGTGCACACCGTCATCAGCCACATACAACATATACTGTGCAATCACGCTAATAAAGTGCCACATCACCCGGCCTGAAGCCGTCAGTCCATAGTAAATGTCTCGTTACTCTATTGACGAATCTATAAAGCACACTTATTCTCCATAAGCTCTCAGTGCCACTTGTGAGGCACTGAGATAAGCACTGGTCTTTGGTCCGGTAGGTCCCGGGTTTCGAAACCCACCCGAAACTGGTAGTCAAAATAGAATTATTATAATATATATTATAGATATTATACTATATATATATTGTGATGCACTTTTTTTTTTATTCAAATATTGCTATATCTGCAATCAAAGTCAGTCCCTCCCAGTACTGGGTACTAGTTAATTCCACTATCCCCACTATATTTAAAAAATAAGTCATATATAAAAAAATAATTTAATAAAGTCTGAGTTAACTTTTTTTTTAGATCAATAGAAAAGGGGTGAAAATGGAAAAAAAGTATCCGAAAATAGTGTCCCGTAAGGCGGGTAGAGTCCCTGACAACTCCCCTTACATTCCTCCAGAGTCAGAAAAAGTCTAATGCGGCTTTCACACCAGCGCTGTTCACACCGCCCACTGGCGCCCCAGAGCTGCCCCTGCTGCGTCATGACGTCACCGTTTACATCGCTGATTTGCTCCCAAACGGCAGCCATTACGGCGCTCACAACAACAACAACAACAACAGCGTCGGGTCGATGATCGTGTTGCTTTTAATCACACGAAGCCAGAATAAATTGAATAACGACTTCTCCAACCTTATGCTTTTCTCCAGAGTGCCGTGGTTAATTGTTTATTAATGTGTTTCTGCAGCATTTACCGACCGCTGCAGTGCTGGCTGCTCTTCCACTGGAGTTTATTCTCCCGTTAGCTCCCGGTTAGCTCTCACTGCAGCGGCCGCTCTAAAGTATTCACTTTCCGACTCACACAAGCAGCTGATGCATATCCCCAGTTCCCCTTAGTCTAAGTGAATGTGTGTCAGTCTGAATTGACACTGTTTGGTATCACAACGCTGTTATGAAAGTTTCTCTGGTATAAAACGGGTGATGTTAGCATAGCAACCGAAGCTAAACTGACTACTTGCATCCGATAGCTGCAATAATACAAAACAACACGTCTGCGTCTCTCCACAATGATCGATAACAGTGAACGGATGGTCAAAGTAAGGTACAAATAAACAGAAACACACGAAGCCTGGTTAGTGTTGCCTGACTTTATAAAGTGTGTTTATAAGCACTACTGCTTGTAGGCAGGCATGACAGTCGACCCATGTGCAGGGGAGGTGGGTTTAGTTTCCTGCACGCCTCGACGTGAGAGAGACGTAAGCGACGTCGCCTCTTAGCTCCAAAGCTCTTGCCTCTGGACCGACAATTTTTTGGAGCTGGAAGTGAACCGGATTCCGGAGCTAAGAGCCGTCGCCGCTGCGGTGTGAACAGGAAAACCCGGCGCTTTTGAGGCTCTAGCTCCGAGCCGGAGCTGAAAAGGCGCTGGTGTGAAAGGGGCATAAGTTAACTTTTGGAAGAACCATAGAAAAGGGGTGAAAATGGAAAAAATGTATCCGAAAATAGTGCCTCATATGCGGGTAGAGTCCCCTGACAACTCCACTTTCCTCACATTCCTCCAGAGACCAGTTCAAAAACTTAAAGTTTTTGAAGAACCATACTGGGGGGTCTCCAGGCAACACATGTACCGGGGCCAGAGTGCACATGGAGCGGGGAGACATTCCGCCATGAAGTGAGGCAGCCATTTTTCTTCTGAGTCCATTCAAAAACCGACTTCCGGTTTCCGATTTCGTGCAGACAGTAGTCTTTTACACCATCAAAATGGACAAACGATGCATCGAATGACATCTACAGATCAAGACGAAGCTAACCGAAGTATTCACAGACTTCTAGCGTGTGAAAAACGTGTGCAAAGTATCCGCAAACGGACCAGTGGCTGTGATGCTAGCTTTGCTGCTAGCGGTTAGTATTTTCAATGGAAAAATACATTGAAATGGCTGCCGTTAGCTTAGCGACTAGCGGTTAGCATAATATTAGTATTTCACACATTCACTGTTCACCCTGACATAAATTATAATGTAACCCATTATCCCTCTCTTAATTCAACACAATTGTTTTATATTTAATAATTCCATAATAACTAAACCTATAATAATTAACTTAAAAGTATCCCTCTCTCAATTCAACACATTTTAAATAATTTTCACATTTCCATTAAAAGGTCTCAGGCGGGTATCATACCCAGATCTCCGAGAGCAAAGACTGACACTTATCTCAGTACGACACAGGGCCGCTTAGAGATTACAGGGAAAAAAGTCTAGTATATACGGATATATTTCTCAGTATGTATATCAACGGGACATTTTCATATATTTTCCGCCATCAAAATGTATAAACGACACATCAAATCACATCTACAGACCAAGACGAATCGAATGGAAGTACTGCCAGCATGTGAAAAACGTGTGTTTTACATTTAATAGTTACAAAATGAATAAACCTATTATACTAACTACCCTAAAATACTATAACACTAACTATACAATAATCAACTTCAAATATGGAGAGTCTGAGAAGACAACTTTCCACATATCTCTTGACTAAATATAAAAAATGTTGCATGCATGCCATAGCATGGATTCGAACTCGCAACCATCCGCACCAATGAGCAACCCTTATATCACTGCAACTGCACTGCTTAGAATCTGCCAGCCTTGTGGTGGGGGAGGGGAATAAAATGAAATGGCTCTTAGTACTGTGTACACGGTCGCAGGGTCCCCACATTTTGCAAGCAGGTTCCACACAAGTGCAACAACACACTCTCAAAGGCTCGGAGCGCCAAGCACATTTTTTTTTTTTTTTTTTTTATTTGCTCATTCTTCTCCAGCAAAACCCTGTCTGACTCTACGAGTAAATCAGGATTTTGTGAGAAAGTTTGCCATTTTATTGAAAAAAAGTTCTGGGTGTTCTAGGGTTCCCATACTTCAGATCCCTGATCTGGGCCCTATTTAGGCCCTTTTTGGGCCCTGTGAAAAAATTATCTATTTATATCTCTTTTAGGATTTCACGTTTTTTTAATTAAAAATATCTTATAGGAGCGAACGGTAGCAGCTGGATCCCTGAAATTCTACACCAGTGTACTACACATAGCGGGGAACATTTGCTGTGAATATCAATTGCGTCACTCAAATGCTTGATTTTATATCAATATTATTCCAATGAAAAGCTAATTTGTCCAAAAGTGCTACTAAGTCGTATCTTTTGATAACAACGTCTGATCGGTTCGGGCTCAATGGCTATTCCCCACCTTTAATTATTCCGCATCCAATGGTACCCTCCGTGAGTCTCTAGGACCTCAGGCGGCGGAGCTAGGGCCGTCAGACTTCAATGGCAGTAATGCATGATGGCATTTGATTGAAAACAAGTTCTGGGTGGGCTAGGGTTCCCATATTTCAGATTCCTGATCTGGGCCCTATTTAGAGGCCCCCTGGGGAAAATTATCTTTTTAGCCCTTTTCAACGTACTTTAAACACTCACGGAGCACTGCGGCTTCTCAAAAGGCCTTAACGGAAGGTTTTGTTACATTTTAAGCCGTAACCTTTAACATTTAGTCGCACCAGAGGCATCCATCTGCATCTGCTCTCCGAGACGGTTAAAATGACATCAAGCTCAAAGCGGTCAGACCTTCCTTTGTGCTGTAAAGGGCACCGTACGGCATGGAAACGTGACCTTTGACCTTTGGAGCTTTGTTACATTTCAAGCTGTAACATTTGACATTAGGAGCAGCAGAGGCATCAATCTGCATGTACTTTTCGAGCCGGTTCTAATGAGAGCAAGCTCAAGACGGTCGGAACTTCCTTTGCGCCGTCGAGGGTACTGTCGGCATTGCGAATGTGACCTCTGACCTCGGTTTTGACCTTGTCCGAGGTCGCAGGGTCCCCAAATGTTGCAAGCGGGTTCCACACAAGTGCAACAACACACTCTCGAAGTTTCGGAGCGCCAACCACATTTTTTCAATTGTTTTAATTTTCTTCCTCTCTGCCAACACAAGCCTGTCAGATGCTAAGCTCCACACAGCATTTTGTGAGAAAGTTTGACATTTTATTGAAAAAAAGTTCTGGGTGGGTTACAGTTTACATACTTCAGATTCCTGATCTGGGCCCTATTTAGAGGCCCCCTGTGAAAAAATTATCTCTTTAGCCCTTTTCAAAGTACTTTAAACATTCACGGAGCACTGCAGCTTCTCAATAGGCCTTAAGGGAAGGTTTTGTTACATTCTTAAGCCGTAACCTTTGACATTTAGTTGCACCAGAGGCATCCATTTGCATCTGCTCCCCGAGACGGTTAAAATGAAATCAAGCTCAAAGCGATCAGACCTTCCTTTGTGCTGTAAAGGGCACCGTACGGCATGAAAGCGTGACCTTTGACCTTTGGAGCTTTGTTACATTTCAAGCCGTAACCTTTGACATTAGGAGCAGCGGAGGCATCAATCTGCATGTACTCTTCGAGCCGGTTCTAATGAGATTAAGCTCAAAGTCTCCCATTCCCGCCTGCAGCAAGTCCCCCACTGGCTCTCACACACATTCATCCAGCTCCTCAGAACCTGCATCCATGCATACCGAGGCCTCGTCAACCTCCCCTCCCATACATTCCCCCTGGTTCCGCGGCAGAGGCCGGGGAAATATAATGCGGGACATCACATTCCCACGGATCATGGGTAAGTGTGTTGAATATGTCACAAATGCAGTTTCTGTAACACACCATGTGTTGTCATTAAAGTACTGTTTTATATTTCACAGAGGAGTATCTGCAAGGATACCGGGAGCATTATGTAGGTATCGACCCAACAGTGAGGCTCCAAGAAAACACAATCTCCAAACTAAGCAGAGTGAAGTCGTTCCTAAGTTTCATGGCTCACGGTTTCAATCACCTGTCTGACTGGCTCTTTTTGAGGGATCTCAAGAGGATACGCGGGTGGTCCCGGAGCCTGATAAAATCAAGCCTTCAGGTCACGACCTCCGACTTCTATATCAAAAATATATCACACTTTCTCAAGTACATGGCCGACACACCGTGCAAGGGGAGCAGGCTCAGCCAAAACGACATGATTTTAATCAAACGGGAAGTAGTTGCCATCCTGAAGTCCCTGAAGAGAAAAGTACTTATCCACCAGATGCAAGTGAAGCGTGACAAGATGGAAGGTCTGCCGAGCCATAACGACATCATGACATGCTTGACTTCGACCAACACTCGCATCCCTCAGCTCCTGGATGTGATGGCCAGCAATCCGACTACCGCAACCCGGATACTCCTCTATGGGTACATGACCCTCCATTGGAGCTGTATTTACGGCCACCGTCCGGGGGTCTACTTCAACATGACCAACGCCGAGGTCCGAAAGGCGGATACAACTGGCACTGCCTTCGGCTACCTCATCCATGTGAGTGCTATTAAGCAATGTATTTATTCTGGCAGTTATATGCATGATTGATATTGTACTGACACTCTCTAACTCTGTCATAACAGGTAAGCAACCACAAGACGGCCAACGCGTTCGGGGAAGCGCAGCTGTACCTCACCGTAAAAGAATTTGGATGGATGAAGAGGTGGCTGGAAATCAAGGGTACGCTGACCTGCACCCAGAGCCGCTACTTCCTATACACAGCGGGGAAGAACCCGTCCAGGAACCTTGCCTACTCCCTGAGGTTGGCATGGGCTGATGTGGGGCTACACGGTCCCATTAACTTCACCGACCTCCGCACAGTCCACGCCGATAATGCAAAGAGGTTTCAGGACAAATGCAACCGCCAAAGAGTGAGTGATTGCATGTGTCACAACACTGCAACTGCAGACAAATTTTACGCGAATAATCCTTCTTTGAAGGAGGCTGCGGAGATACGGCTGCTCTTCACAGAGTCACTGCAAGCAGCAGCGGCGGCATCGACAGCAGCGGGAAATGAAGACACTTTGGCGGGTATTGACATCGACAGTGACAGCTCTGGAGAGGAGCACAGCCCCGCTCCCTACCAAGACTCCCTACCAAGACTCAGCGATGCCGAGACGTCAGATGAAGAATTCTCCAAAAATGTCAATGCTTGGAGAGCGAAGAGGGACCAGTCACTGGCCGAACACAGCCCCTCAGACATGGGTGAAGAGAGGGTGCCATACTCTGCACCGACTTCAGCCACTGTTGCCAGTGATCAACTTGTAAATATGCAATGTTTTGTTGTACTCAGTCCCCTTGTAAATACTTTATATCCTGTGTGAATGTATTTATTGCTGTAAATATTACTGTAAATAAAGTTTGTTAAAATTACTTACTTTGTCTTCTGTTTTTAAAGCCCAATATGGGTTTTTTCCCTTTAATATCCCCAGGGGCACGATATTCTGGTTCTGGTGGTAGCATGGAGGTGTTTAGTCCGAGTGAGGAGTCCTCAAGTGTGGGATGATTTGTAAGGTAGAAGAGGGTAAAAAAAAGTTAAAGTGTGAACCTCCAGCAGGGCAGGTGGTGCTGTGAAGAAGGCCGAATATGGATGCCGATGGGCGGACGATAGAGCACCGCAAAATACACCCCCCTTTAAGGTTCCCAGGGGCACGAGTTTCTTGAGGGTGTGATCATCTGGGTTTAGTCCGTGGGGGAGTGCTTAAGTTCGGGGGCCCGGGGACTCAAGGGGCACGATGTTCTGGAAGTACGCATGTCAGGGAGAGATCCTGGAGCTCCTTAGTCCGTGTTTTGGGGGTCTTGGAGCGGCCCCGAAGAGGTGGCTTTGTCGGTGTACGTAATGGGTAAGAAAGCCACCCTGGACGGGTCGTCAAATGTGGATGAAATGGACAGATTCCTGTACATTTCATGCACTTTTAATGGGAGGATGAAATGTAAGTGTGAACTAGCCTGTTTAATCCGATTTTGAGCACTCTTTTCCCCACATAAACTAGTTTAAATCACCGTTAAACACTTATTTAAAATGTCTATTTAATGGACCTCCCGCTATGCATTAAAGTCCGTGATCTGTACACACTAACCTGTACACTTGGCAGACCGCGACGTATTCACAGTAATCTTACCCAGCTTTCACACACTAATTCCTGGGTAAGAAAGCCCTGTACATATCCCTGGATGAAATGGCCATGTGCACCCCTGTATTCACAGTAATCTTACCCAGCTTTCACACACTAATTCCTGGGTAAGAAGGCCACCCTGGACGGGTCGTCAAATGTGGATGAAATGGACAGATTCCTGTACATTTCATGCACTTTTAATGGGGTCGTCAAATGTGGATGAAATGGACAGATTCCTGTACATTTCATGCACTTTTAATGGGATCGTCAAATGTGGATGAAATGGACAGATTCCTGTACATTTCATGCACTTTTAATGGGGTCGTCAAATGTGGATGAAATGGACAGATTCCTGTACATTTCATGCATCTTTAATGGGAGTCGTCAGTATATGGAGCTTAACCCATAATTCCCAGAGGTTCCAGGCCGAATTTGGAAGCTCATAGGCGGCCTGCCATGCGCCCCTACCCGTGGAAAGCAAAAAAAAGTAAAGAAAACGGTCAATTATATGTTAAAATAATCAAAAATTAAGTTTTTGAAAATTCTCGAAAAACGGCTAAGTGCCAACGGGGGAGGGGGTCAAGTCTTCGGCGCTTCGGGACGAAGCCCCGGAGACTTTTGCACTCCCCCGTTGCAATTTACAACGGAGAGGGGAAACGAGACCTCCCTTCCTCCGTCCAAAAAATGCATTCATCTTTTCCAAGCTACCATCTGCACGAAGTCAGAAACCCGGTTTTTGAGAGCACTTAGAAAAAAACGAGCTATTTTCACTTGATGGGGAAATCATGGAGGAATGTATCCGCCTCATGAGCACTTTGGATCGGATAAAAATGTTGCCTTGATGACCCCCAATCATGGTTCTCACAAAACTTTAAGTTTTTAAACTGGTCTCTGGAGGAATGCAAGGGGAGTTGTCAGGGGACTCTACCCGCCTCAAGAGGCACTATTTTGGGATACATTTTATCCATTTTCACCCTTTTCTATGGTTCTTCCAAAAAGTTAACTTAGACTTTTTTCGACTCTGGAGGAAGGTAGGGGGAGTTGTCAGGGGACTCTACCCGCCTTATGGAACACTATTTTGGGGTACTTTTTTCCCATTTTCACCCCTTTTCTCTGGTTCTCCAAAAAGTCAAGTCAGACTTTTTTCCTGATTTCTCACTGATCGAATGGCAAACGCGACCCGCCATCGGAGGGCCTCCGCCGGCCCGGCCTCGTGCCGGTGCTCTGGCGGTCGGTTCCTCCGAACTGCGGGTTCGACTCTGATGGCCGGGAGGGTGTGCTGCGCGGGGGTAACCCCGCGGAGCACAGCCTTCCTGCCCGCCCGATATGAAGCGTGACCGAGACGAACCGTCTGACTCAGGTGTCCCACCACGGGTCCCACCACGGGTCCCGCGGCGGGACGGAGGTTCCGGGCTGGAACCTCCCCACCTCCGCCGCGGTGCACCCGGCAAACACTGTTTCTCGAACCCTCCACTGTTGCATAGCTGCGGCAATTGGCCTTGCTCCGGGCACCGGTTCCCCCGGGGACCAGTGTTCGGTGGCTCCACATGATATATGGTCGACCCTACTTCATAACATGCTACTCTCATCGAATCAGTTATGGTTCCCTTGATTGCTCAACGTTACTTGGGTGACTGTGACACGTCTAGACCTAATACATGTCAACGAACGCTGACCTTCGGTGAAGTTCCGTGGTTCGTGCATTTATCAGATCCAAAACCCATGCGGTGTGCTCTCCGGGGCGCCCTGGGACCTTTGGTAACTCTAGATAACCTCGCAGGCCCTCGTAGCGACCACGGGTAACGGAGAACCATGGTTTGATTCGGGAGAGGGAGCCTTACAACCGGTTACCATGGTATAGGGTTGACCGTACTTCATCACAGGCTACCCGTTTCATCCTGCGTACCAACCACATATGCTTGTCTGCAAAGAGTGAACTGCCTGGTCCTGCCCTGGTGTTCCTCTACGGCTAGTGTCCAGCCGTGATATATGGTCGACCCTACTTCATAACATGCTACTCTCATCGAATCAGTTATGGTTCCCTTGATTGCTCAACGTTACTTGGGTGACTGTGACACGTCTAGACCTAATACATGTCAACGAACGCTGACCTTCGGTGAAGTTCCGTGGTTCTTGCATTTATCAGATCCAAAACCCATGCGGTGTGCTCTCCGGGGCGCCCTGGGACCTTTGGTGACTCTAGCTAACCTCGCAGGCCCTCGTAGCGACCACGGGTAACGGAGAACCATGGTTTGATTCGGGAGAGGGAGCCTTACAACCGGTTACCATGGTATAGGGTTGACCGTACTTCATCACAGGCTACCCGTACCAACCACATATGCTTGTCTGCAAAGAGTGAACTGCCTGGTCCTGCCCTGGTGTTCCTCTACGGCTAGTGTCCAGCCGTGATATATGGTCGACCCTACTTCATAACATGCTACTCTCATCGAATCAGTTATGGTTCCCTTGATTGCTCAACGTTACTTGGGTGACTGTGACACGTCTAGACCTAATACATGTCAACGAACGCTGACCTTCGGTGAAGTTCCGTGGTTCTTGCATTTATCAGATCCAAAACCCATGCGGTGTGCTCTCCGGGGCGCCCTGGGACCTTTGGTGACTCTAGCTAACCTCGCAGGCCCTCGTAGCGACCACGGGTAACGGAGAACCATGGTTTGATTCGGGAGAGGGAGCCTTACAACCGGTTACCATGGTATAGGGTTGACCGTACTTCATCACAGGCTACCCGTACCAACCACATATGCTTGTCTGCAAAGAGTGAACTGCCTGGTCCTGCCCTGGTGTTCCTCTACGGCTAGTGTCCAGCCGTCAGCTGTGCTATCAGCAAATTTGACCCGCCATCGGAGAACCTCCTCCCCGGGTCCACATGCCGGTGCTGGACGGTCGGACTAATAATATTTTACAGGGCTCAGGGGTCTGCTCCTGGAGCGGCCTGCCATCGGAGGGCCTCCTCCGGCCCGGCCTCGTGCCGGTGCTCTGTTCCTCCGAACTGCGGGTTCGACTCTGATGCACTTTGAAGCTCCTGGAGCGGCCTGCCATCGGAGGGCCTCCACCTCCACCGGCCCGGCCTCGTGCCGGTGCTCTGGCGGTCGGTTCCTCCGAACTGCGGGTTCGAATCTGATGGCCGGGAGGGTCAAATCCCCAAATATGTGTATTTGCCCAAATGATGGAAATAAACAAAATGCTATTTTACAGGACAAGACAGGACAAGACAGTACAGGACATGCCGGATGTAGGTGTATTTTCACAGCTTTCTGGAAATACACCAAATGTGATTTGCAGGGCGACCCAAAGCTCCTTTTACCCAAGTGATGTGCACGTCGCACATCACGGAGCTCATTTCATTACATGGTTTACCAGGGGCACTAAGGTTTTACCCGGATGTCCTTATGTGTTTAGTCAGAGTGCTTGAGTTTGGGTACACGTCTTTGCCAGGCACACACAACCGAATATGGAAGCCGGTGAGCGGACGATAAAGAACCGCAAAATACACCACCTTTAAGTGTTGCCAGGGGCACGAGAACATCCTCCACTGGAGGGTGGGTGCTGCTGCTGTGAAGGAGGCCGACTATGGGTGCCGATGGGCGGACGATAAAGCACCGCAAAATACACCCCCCTTTAAGTGTTGCCAGGGGCACGAGAACATCCTCCACTGGAGGGTGGGTGCTGCTGCTGTGAAGGAGGCCGACTATGGGTGCCGATGGGCGGACGATAAAGCACCGCAAAATACACCCCCCTTTAAGATTCCCAGGGGCACGAGATTCTTGAGGGTGTGATCATCTGGGTTTAGTCCGTGGGGGAGTGCTTAAGTTCGGGGGCCCGGGGACCCAAGGTGTGCGAGGTTCTGGAAGTACGCATGTCAGGGAGGGATCCTGGAGCTCCTTAGTCCGTGTTTTGGGGGTCTTGGAGCGGCCCCAACGAGGTGACTTTGTCGGTGTATTTAATGGAAGTCTGAACTAGCCTGTTTGCTCAAGGCAGGGAGGGATCCTGGGGCTGCTGCGTCCGTGTTTTGGGGGTCTTGGAGCGGCCCCGAAGAGGTGGCTTTGTCGGTGTACGTAATGGAAGTGTGAACTAGCCTGTTTGCTCAAGGCAGGGAGGGATCCTGGGGCTGCTAAGTCCGTGTTTTGGGGGTCTTGGAGCGGCCCCGAAGAGGTGGCTTTGTCGGTGTACGTAATGGAAGTGTGAACTAGCCTGTTTGCTCAAGGCAGGGAGGGATCCTGTGGGTTCCCTGGGTAAAACAATCCATTTATTTCCGCCTGCTTTCCATCAGCACCCGCCAGTCATTTCAAACGGTTTCAAATCGTTTTTTTCACTTTTAAAAACAGCTTTCTGCCCTGGAAATTATATCTAATCATTATTACCGTCATGCAGGAGCTGCAGGAACACTTTACCCGCCTTCTAAACACTTATTCCTGGCTAAAACAATCAATTTATTTCCGCCAGGGTCACAGCCTGCTGCTGCTGCTGCTGCTGCTGCTCTCCCTCCCTATATTCACAGCAATCTTACCCAGATTTCACACACTAATTCCTGGGTAAGAAAGCCCTGTACATCTCCCTGGATGAAATGGCCATATCTTCCCTAAATTCACATCAATCTTACCCAGCTTTCACACACTAATTCCTGGGTAATAAAGCCATGTGCACACTGTATTCACATCGATTTTACCCATGTTTCACACACTAATTCCTGGGTAAGAAAGCCACCCTGTACGCGTCGTCAAATGTGGATGAAATGGACAGATTCCTGTACATTTCATGCACTTTTAATGGGAGTCGTAATATAAGTGTGAAATAGCCTGTTTAATCCGATTTTGAGCACTCTTTTCCCCGCATAAACTAGTTTAAATCACTGTTAAACACTTATTTGCAATGTCTATTTAATGGACTTCCCGCTATGCATTGAAGTCCGTGATCTGGACACACTACCCTGTAAACTTGGCGGACCGCGGCCGGTAGTAAATGTCCACCCAGTGTACCCACCAGTCCCTAGAGTATGTAAGTGTGAAATAGCATGTTTGCTCATGGTAGTGAGGGATCCTGGAGCGATTTTACCCAGCTTTCAGACACTAATTCCTGGGTAAGAAAGTCACCCTGCATGGGTCGTCGAATGTGGATGAAATGGACAGATTCCTGTACATTTCATGCACTTTTAATGGGAGTATTCAGGTGTGGATGAAATGGCCATATCTCCCCTAAATTCACAGCAAACGTACCCAGCTTTCACACACTAATTCCTGGGTAATAAAGCCATGTGCACACTGTATTTAAAGTAATCTTACCCAGCTTTCAGACACTAATTCCTGGGTAAGAAATTCACCCTGCATGGGTCGTCGAATGTGGATGAAATGGACAGATTCCTGTACATTTCATGCACTTTTAATGGGAGTATTCAGGTGTGGATGAAATGGCCATATCTCCCCTAAATTCACAGCAAACGTACCCAGCTTTCACACACTAATTCCTGGGTAATAAAGCCATGTGCACACTGTATTTAAAGTAATCTTACCCAGCTTTCAGACACTAATTCCTGGGTAAGAAATTCACCCTGCATGGGTCGTCGAATGTGGATGAAATGGACAGATTCCTGTACATTTCATGCACTTTTAATGGGAGTATTCAGGTGTGGATGAAATGGCCATATCTCCCCTAAATTCACAGCAAACGTACCCAGCTTTCACACACTAATTCCTGGGTAATAAAGCCATGTGCACACTGTATTTAAAGTAATCTTACCCAGCTTTCAGACACTAATTCCTGGGTAAGAAATTCACCCTGCATGGGTCGTCGAATGTGGATGAAATGGACAGATTCCTGTACATTTCATGCACTTTTAATGGGAGTATTCAGGTGTGGATGAAATGGCCATATCTCCCCTAAATTCACAGCAAACGTACCCAGCTTTCACACACTAATTCCTGGGTAATAAAGCCATGTGCACACTGTATTTAAAGTAATCTTACCCAGCTTGCAGACACTAATTCCTGGGTAAGAAAGTCACCCTGCATGGGTCGTCGAATGTGGATGAAATGGACAGATTCCTGTACATTTCATGCACTTTTAATGGGAGTATTCAGGTGTGGATGAAATGGCTATATCTCCCCTAAATTCACAGCAAACGTACCCAGCTTTCACACACTAATTCCTGGGTAATAAAGCCATGTGCACACTGTATTTAAAGTAATCTTACCCAGCTTTCAGACACTAATTCCTGGGTAAGAAATTCACCCTGCATGGGTCGTCGAATGTGGATGAAATGGACCGATTCCTGTACATTTCATGCACTTTTAATGGGAGTATTCAGGTGTGGATGAAATGGCCTGTTTAATCCGATTTTGAGCACTCTTTTCCCCGCATAAACTAGTTTAAATCACCGTTAAACACTTATTTAAAATGTCTATTTAATGGACTTCCCGCTATGCATTAAAGTCTGTGATCTGGACACACTACCCTGTTCACTTGGCGGACCGCGGCCGGTAGTAAATGTCCACCCAGTGTACCCACCAGTCCCTAGAGTATGTAAGGCAAATGTCAGCCTTAGAGACGGAGGTACCGTGGAACTTGCCCTTCAGATGTACGCATGTCCGCTCAATGGAAATGCGATGTCAACCTCCGATGTCAAGTACCTGTCAGCGACTGGACCGACTATGGGTGCCGATGGGCGGACGATAAAGCACCGCAAAATACACCCCCTTCAAGTGTTGCCAGGGGCACGAGAATACCCTCCATGGAGGGTGGGTGCTGCTGCTGTGAAAGAGGCCGACTATGGGTGCCGATGAGCGGACGATAAAGAACCGCAAAATACACCTCTTTTCTGACTCACCAGGGGCATTAAGTTCTGGAGGGTGTGAACATCTGGGTTTAGTCCGTTGGGGAGTGCTTAATTCCGGGGTTCGGGGGTCTCATGTTATGGAAGTATGGATGATTCTCGAAAAACGGCTAAGTGCCAACAGGGGAGGGTGAAAGTCCTGTATACCCTGAGTAATCTTCCCCGGCTTTCAGACACTTATTCCTGGGTAACAAAGTCACCCTGCTCGGGTCGTCAAATGTGGATGAAATGTACAGATTCCTGTACATTTCAATCACTTTTGATGGGAGTCGTGAGGTGTGTTTGAAAGGGCCATATCTTCCTTAAATTCACATCAAACTTACCCAGATTTCACACACTAATTCATGGGTAATACAGCCATGTGCACCGTGTATTTAAAGTAATCTTACCCAGCTTTCAGACACTTATTCCTGGGTAACAAAGTCACCCTGCTCGGGTCGTCAAATGTGGATGAAATGTACAGATTCCTGTACATTTCAATCACTTTTGATGGGAGTCGTGAGGTGTGTTTGAAAGGGCCATATCTTCCTTAAATTCACATCAAACTTACCCAGCTTTCACACACTAATTCATGGGTAATACAGCCATGTGCACCCTGTATTTAAAGTAATCTTACCCAGCTTTCAGACACTAATTCCTGGGTAAGAAAGTCACCCTGGACGGGTCATCAAATGTGATTGAAATGGATTCCTGTACATTTCAATCACTTTTAATGGGGTCGTCGAATGTGGATGAAATGGACAGAGTCCTGTACATTTCATGCATTTTTAATGGGGTCGTCGAATGTGATTGAAATGGACAGAGTCCTGTACATTTCATGCATTTTTAATGGGGTCGTCGAATGTGATTGAAATGGACAGAGTCCTGTACATTTCATGCATTTTTAATGGGGTCGTCGAATGTGATTGAAATGGACAGATTCCTGTACATTTCATGCATTTTTAATGGGGTCGTCGAATGTGGATGAAATGGACAGATTCCTGTACATTTCATGCATTTTTAATGGGGTCGTCGAATGTGGATGAAATGGACATATTCCTGTACATTTCATGCATTTTTAATGGACATATTCCTGTACATTTCATGCATTTTTAATGGGGTCGTCGAATGTGATTGAAATGGACAGATTCCTGTACATTTCATGCATTTTTAATGGGGTCGTCAGTATATGGAGCTTAACCCATAATTCCCGGAGGTTCCAGGCCGAATTTGGAAGCTCATAGGCGGCCTGCCATGCGTCCCCACCCGTGGAAAGCAAAAAAAAGTAAAGAAAACGGTCAATTATATGTTAAAATAGTCAAAAATGAAGTTTTTGAAAATTCTGGAAAAGTGCCAACGGGGGAGGGGGTCAAGTCTTCGGCGCTTCGGGACGAAGCCCCGGAGACTTTTCCACTCCCCCGTTGCAATTTACAACGGAGAGGGGAAACCAGAGCTCCCCTCCTCCGTCCAAAAAATTAATTCATCTTTTCCAAGCTACCATCTGCACGAAATCGGAAACCCGGTTTTTGAGAGCACTTAGAAAAAAACGAGCTATTTTCACATGATGGGGAAATCATGGAGGAATGTATCCGCCTCAGGAACACTTTGGATCGGATGAAATTGTTGCCAGGAGGACCCCCAATCATGGTTCTCACAAAACTTTAAGTTTTCAAACTGGTGTCTGGAGGAAGTCAAGGGGAGTTGTCAGGGGACTCTACCCGCCTCAAGAGGCACTATTTTGGGATACATTTTATCCATTTTCACCCTTTTTTATGGTTCTTCCAAAAAGTTAACTTAGACTTTTTCCGACTCTGGAGGAAGGTAGGGGAGTTGTCAGGGGACTCTACCCGCCTTATGGAACACTATTTTGGGATACATTTTATCCATTTTCACCCTTTTCTATGGTTCTTCCAAAAAGTTAACTTATACTTTTTCCGACTCTGGAGGAAGGTAGGGGAGTTGTCAGGGGACTCTACCCGCCTTATGGAACACTATTTTGGGATACATTTTATCCATTTTCACCCTTTTCAATGGTTCTTCCAAAAAGTTAACTTATACTTTTTCCGACTCTGGAGAGAGGTAGGGGGAGTTGTCAGGGGACTCTACCCGCCTTATGGAACACTATTTTCGGATACAATTTATCCATTTTCACCCTTTTCTCTGGTTCTTCCAAAAGTTGACTTGTACTTTTCCGGACTCTGGATGCATGCAAGGGGAGTTGTCAAGGAATAACGAGACACTATTTTCGGCTAAAATGGTTGCCTGTATGACCCCCAATCATGGTTCTCACACAACGTTAAGGGCGTTCTCCCCGGCAACCCGCCAGCAGATGGAAACACGCGCCTCTCCACCTCTTCCGAGGGACGAGGGAACCGCGCGGGGGTCTGCTGGAGGCTACTGCCGGGTGCTCCGTCCTGCGCATCACCGGGACCCTGACTCCAGCGCGGTGTGGCGGCCTCGCCCTGGCCGTCCACCGTGCGCCCTCTGGGTACCTGACTCCCCTGCCTCCTCCGGGGGCAGGTGAGAGGGGTTCAATGCCTCCCCGGAGGATGCTGTTACCCCGGCAACCCGCCGGCAGATGGAAACACCCGCCTCTCCCGAGGGAATCGCGCGGGGGTCTGCTGGAGGCTACTGCCGGGTGCTCCGTCCTGCGCCTCACCGGGACCCTGACTCCAGCGCGGTGTGGCGGCCTCGCCCTGGCCGTCCACCCTCTGGGTACCTGACTCCCCTGCCTCCTCCGGAGGCAGGTGAGAGGGGTTCAATGCCTCCCCGGAGGATGCTGTTACCCCGGCAACCCGCCAGCAGATGGAAACACCCGCCTCTCCCGAGGGAACCGCGCGGGAGTCTGCTGGAGGCTACTGCCGGGTGCTCCGTCCTGCGCCTCACCGGGACCCTGACTCCAGCGCAGTGTGGCGGCCTCGCCCTGGCCGTCCACCCTCTGGGTACCTGACTCCCCTGCCTCCTCCGGGGGCAGGTGAGAGGGGTTCAATGCCTCCCCGGAGGATGCTGTTACCCCGGCAACCCGCCAGCAGATGGAAACACCCGCCTCTCCCGAGGGAACCGCGCGGGAGTCTGCTGGAGGCTACTGCCGGGTGCTCCGTCCTGCGCCTCACCGGGACCCTGACTCCAGCGCGGTGTGGCGGCCTCGCCCTGGCCGTCCACCCTCTGGGTACCTGACTCCCCTGCCTCCTCCGGGGGCAGGTGAGAGGGGTTCAATGCCTCCCCGGAGGATGCTGTTACCCCGGCAACCCGCCAGCAGATGGAAACACCCGCCTCTCCCGAGGGAACCGCGCGGGAGTCTGCTGGAGGCTACTGCCGGGTGCTCCGTCCTGCGCCTCACCGGGACCCTGACTCCAGCGCGGTGTGGCGGCCTCGCCCTGGCCGTCCACCCTCTGGGTACCTGACTCCCCTGCCTCCTCCGGGGGCAGGTGAGAGGGGTTCAATGCCTCCCCGGAGGATGCTGTTACCCCGGCAACCCGCCAGCAGATGGAAACACCCGCCTCTCCCGAAGGAACCGCGCGGGAGTCTGCTGGAGGCTACTGCCGGGTGCTCCGTCCTGCGCCTCACCGGGACCCTGACTCCAGCGCGGTGTGGCGGCCTCGCCCTGGCCGTCCACCCTCTGGGTACCTGACTCCCCTGCCTCCTCCGGGGGCAGGTGAGAGGGGTTCAATGCCTCCGTCCCCCTGGGGGACGGATCGCCCGGAGGGTACTGTTATCCCCACGTTGTCGTACCCGAAACTGTCGGGTATCCTTTGGGAGAACCAGACTCTGGAGGAACGTGAGGGGAGATTACAGGGATCTCTGCCCGCCTAACGAGTGCCTAAATGGGACACCGCACCATGATGCAAATGAAAACAAACACCGATTTGAAAATAAGCTGAGTGCATCTTTCGTGAGTCTTTTCACGCTTCCTTCTTTTTTACCCACGATTCTGGTGACATTTCCCGGTACCGAAATGCTCAATAATACAGGTCGGATGGCGGTCCGTTGTCCGATCTGTAATAGTTCCTACCGTGCCCTGAGCAAGCACCTGCAGAGGCGCCATGGTGTGCGTAACTTGGTTGAAAGAAAAATTCTGCTGTTGTTGGCCAACGGACGGACCAACATTAGGCTCCATCCCTGTACCATTCTGGGATGCGAGTACCGGGGCACAAGGCTGGATCGCCACTTGGCCAGAGACCATGTTGAGCTGGCCCGGGAGGAACTACATGTGGTTCAAAATAAACTGAAAATGACAGTGGCCAAGAAGGAGCTTTATGAACTCCGAATGACAAACCCCACCATAGAAATGATTACCGCTTGGGCTGTTGACATGGTGGCAGACGACGATATACTGTCACAACCTCCACCCTTGTCCCCGGTGAATGAATGTGACAACCCGGACTGCAAAGAATGGAGGCTGGAGGCAAACGCAGTGAGGGCTCAGCGGGACATATATGCTGCTGAGGTGAAATCCCTGCGCTGCAAGTTGCAGCAGAGGATAAAGCACAAGCGACAGAGGATGGATCAGCGGGCCGGGGACATGCCCGCGTTCGATGGGGAGGAACGAGAGCGGGTCATTCTGAAGAAACGAGCCCGAACAGAGTCGACACCAACGAGGCTGTCCAAGTCGAAAGGTCCCTCCTGCAGCAAGTCTCCCATTCCCCGCCTGCAGCGAGTCCCCCACTGGCTCTCACACACATTCATCCAGCTCCTCAGAGCCTTCATCCATGCATACCGAGGCCTCGTCAACCTCCCCTCCCATCCATTCCCCCTGGTTCCGGGGCAGGGCCGGGGAAATATAATGCGGGACATCACATTCCCACGGGTCATGGGTAAGTGTGTTGGCTATGTGACACATGCAGTTTCTGTAACACACGATGTGTTGTCATTAAAGTACTGTTTATATTTCACAGAGGAGTATCTTCAAGGATACCGGGAGCATTATGCAGGTATCGACCCACCAGTGAGGCTCCAGGAAAACACAGTTTCCAAACTGAGCAGAGTGAAGTCGTTCCTAAGTTTCATGGCTCACGGGTTCAATCGCCTGTCTGACTGGCTCTTTTTGAGGGATCTCAAGAGGATACGTGGGTGGTCCCGGAGCCTGATGAAGTCAAGCCTTCAGGTCACGACCTCCGACTTCTACATCAAGAATATATCACACTTTCTCAAGTACATGGCCGACACACACCGTGCAAGGGGAGCAGGCTCAGCCAAACCGACATGATTTTAATCAAACGGGAAGTAGTTGCCATATTGAAGTCCCTGAAGAGAAAAGTACTTCTCCACCAGATGCAAGTGAAGCGTGACAAGATGGAAGGTCTGCCGAGCCACAACGACCTAATGACATGCTTGACTTCGACCACCACTCGCATCCCTCAGCTCCTGGATGTGATGGCCAGCAATCCGACTACCGCAACCCGGACCCTGCTCTATGGGTATATGACTCTTCATTGGAGCTGCATTTACGGCCATCGTCCGGGGGTCTACTCCAACATGACCAACGCCGAGGTCCGAAAGGCGGATACAACTGGCACTGCCTTCGGCTACCTGGTTCATGTGAGTGCTATTAATCAATGCATTTATTCTGGCAGTTATATGCATGATTGACATTGTATTGACACTCTCTAACTCTGTCATAACAGGTAAGCAACCACAAGACGGCCAACGCGTTCGGGGAAGCACAGCTGTACCTCACCGTAAAAGAATTTGGATGGATGAAGAGGTGGCTGGAAATCAAGGGTACGCTGACCTGCACCCAGAGCCGTTTCTATACACAGAGGGGAAGAACCCGTTCAGGAAGCTTGCCTACTCCCTGAGGTTGGCATGGGCTGATGTGGGGCTCCACGGTCCCATTAACTTCACCGACCTCCGCACAGTCCACGCCGATAATGCGAAGAGGTTTCAAGACAAAGGCAACCGCCAACGAGTGAGTGATTTCATGTGTCACAACACTGCAACTGCGGACAAATTTTACGCGAATAATCCTTCTTTGAAGGAGGCTGCGGACATTCGGTTGCTCTTCACAGAGTCACTGCAAGCAGCGGCGGCGGCATCGACAGCAGTAGCAGCGGGAAATGAAGACACTTTTGCGGGTATTGACATCGACAGTGACATCTCTGGAGAGGAGCACAGCCCGGCTCCCTACCAAGACTCCCTACCAAGACATGCCAACGCTTGGCGAGCGACGAGGGACCAGTCACTGGCCGAACACAGCCCCTCAGACATGGGTGAAGAGAGGGTGCCATACTCTGCCCCAACTTCACCCACTTTTGCCAGTGATCAACTTGTAAATATGCAGTGTGTTGTTGTAATCAGTCCCCTTCTAAATACTTTATATCCTGTGTGAATGTATTTATTACTGTCAATATTACTGTAAATAAAGTTTGTTAAAATTACTAAGTCTTCTGTTTTTAAAGCCCACTATGGGTTTTTTTTCCTTTAAGATCTCCAGGGGCACGATATTCTGGTTCTGGTGGTAGCATGGAGGTGTTTAGTCCGAGTGAGGAGTGCTCAAGTGTGGGATGATTTGTAAGGTAGAAGAGGGTAAAAAAAGTTAAAGTGTGAACCTCCAGCAGGGCAGGTGGTGCTGTGAAGAAGGCCGACTATGGGTGCCGATGGGCGGACGGTAAAGCACCGCAAAGTAGACCCCCTTTAAGTGTTGCCAGGGGCACGAGAAAAATCCTCCACTGGAGGGTGGGTGGTGCTGCTGTGAAGAAGGCCGACTATGGGTGCCGATGGGCGGACGGTAAAGCACCGCAAAGTAGACCCCCTTTAAGTGTTGCCAGGGGCACGAGAAAAATCCTCCATGGAGGGTGGGTGCTGCTGCTGTGAAGAAGGCCGACTATGGGTGCCGATGGGCGGACGGTAAAGCACCGCAAAGTAGACCCCCCTTCAAGTGTTGCCAGGGGCACGAGAAAAATCCTCCATGGAGGTTGGGTGCTGCTGCTGTGAAGAAGGCCGACTATGGGTGCCGATGGGCGGACGATTAAGCACCGCAAAGTAGACCCCCTTTAAGATTCCCAGGGGCACGAGATTCTTGAGGGTGTGATCATCTTGGTTTAGTCCGTGGGGGAGTGCTTAAGTTCGGGGGCCCGGGGACCCAAGGTGTGCGAGGTTCTGGAAGTACGCATGTCAGGGAGAGATCCTGGAGCTCCTTAGTCCGTGTTTTGGGGGTCTTGGAGCAGCCACAGAGAGGTGCTTTTCCCCGGGGTATTTCATGGAAGTCTGAAATAACCTGTTTGCTCATGTCAGGGAGAGATGCTGGGGCTGCTGCGTCCGTGTTTTGGGGGTCTTGGAGCGGCCCCGAAGAGGTGGCTTTGTCGGTGTACATAATGGTTAAGAAAGCCACCCTTGACGGGTCGTCAAATGTGGATGAAATGGACAGAGTCCTGTACATTTCATGCATTTCTAATGGGGTCGTCGAATGTGATTGAAATGGACAGATTCCTGTACATTTCAATCACTTTTGATGGGAGTCGTGAGGTGTGGATGAAATGGCCATATCTCCCTTAAATTCACATCAAACTTACCCAGCTTTCACACACTAATTCATGGGTAATACAGCCATGTGCACCATGCATTTAAAGTAATCTTACCGGGCTTTGAGACACTAAATCCGGGGTAATAAAGCCGTGTACATCTCCCTGTTTGAAAGGGCCATATCTCCCTTAAATTCACAGCAAACTTACCCATCTTTCACACACTAATTGCTGGGTAATACAGCCATGTGTACCCTGTGTTTAAAGTAATCTTACCCAGCTTTCAGACACTAATTCCTGGGGAAGAAAGTCACCCTGCATGCGTCGTCAAATGTGATTGAAATGGACAGATTCCTGTACATTTCAATCACTTTTGATGGGAGTCGTGAGGTGTGGATGAAATGGCCATATCTCCCTTAAATTCACATCAAACTTACCCAGCTTTCACACACTAATTCATGGGTAATACAGCCATGTGTACCCTGTGTTTAAAGTAATCTTCCCCGACTTTCAGACACTTATTCCTGGGTAACAAAGTCACCCTGCTCGGGTCGTCAAATGTGGATGAAATGTACAGATTCCTGTACATTTCAATCACTTTTGATGGGAGTCGTGAGGTGTGGATGAAATGGCCAGTTTAATCCGATTTTGAGCACTCTTTTCCCCGCATAAACTAGTCACCGTTAAACACTTATTTTGTTGATGTCTATATAACCGACTTCCCGCTATGCATTGCGGTCGGTTATATGGACCCTGGCACTAGGCAGACCGCGGCCGGTAGTAAATGTCCAACCATTGTACCCTCTGGTCCCTAGAGTATGTAAGTTTACTGACATGTACATACCTTGTTCACTTGGCTCAGGTGGTGGCTCTGGGGTTGTTGTGTGAAGGCCACGGATGCCTAACCCAGGCGACGCCCCTGGGAGAGAGTATGTGTAAAGAAGCAGGAAATAAAAAGGAACTCACCTTGTGGTAAACCTGAGAGTGAAAAAGAGTTTGAGCTCCATCCTGTTTCAGAAATAATCCTTGATGTGATTTGGAACATGATATGGAGTTTAATCACGGCAGCATTTAGCTGAGTTTCTGCTGGGAGACAGCCTTCTCTTCACAGAGCTCACTGCTTGCATGCGGGTGCTCCAAAGGGACGTGGCCAGTAGCCATAGTGGTCGTTTTTTTACCTGAAAATTTAAGAAATTGACTCATCCTTAAAGGTGGGGAAGGTAAGTTTGAGAAACCGGCTCGAGATACACTTTTTGTTATATTCCATGGAATGCTCTTAACATCCCGAAAGCAATGAATATCTGAAGTGCTTTGACAACAAATCCATAAACAATATCATCTGTGGAAGCCGTAGTACTGTAAAAAGCATGACCAATCATCTGAGCCGGCCCGGCTAAAATAACTGGATGGCCTACCTGCCTGTCAGCCTTCCATCTGAAATGCGTACCGTCACTTGTGTCACAAAGCGCATTTGCGTACCAATGTACTTGTGAAGCTTTTCCAGAAGGCGGTTAGATCACCGGACGACAGAGTCGGTCTCCGTGTGCACAGACAGGGCTGCTGTTAACGTCGGTCTGTACAACGGAATTGTACCAAAACTACGCCAACCGGCTGCGGAGGGAGACTCCCCCCCCCCCCTTCACTGGAGAACTGTGCTAAAACAGCTGATCACAACGTTCACACTCCCCCCCCGTCGACTTTCCTGAAGTACTCCCCCGTTGATAGAAATCAACACGTAATTAATTAAGACCCCACGGTTTGATGATTGATAGGTGTGTGGGCTGTCTTTCATTTTGACACGCAGACATTTTTTATAATAAACATAGATACTGTATGTTAAATGGATATATCCGCCTTCTTTCATTTATCTTTCCATTCCCACAAGAATATACATAAATAAATGACATATTTTGGACATAGTTCGAATGGTGATTAATCATGATTAATTAATTTTTAAACTGTGATTAATCTGATTAAAATTTGTAATCGTTTGACAGCCCTAGTAAAAACGTAACCTGTTAAGTTTCTTGCATGTGTAAAATCTTAAGTGGTTTAAGGCAACGGGTTTCACGCGAATTTCTAGTAAAGTCGACTAAACCGGGCTAAGAGTGTAGTATTTGGCAGGAAATGCAGACGTATTTACCTGTAAACGCATACTGAACGACATACATGCACAACCATTTACCTCACTGCATAAATAAGTGTTGATAATAATAATAATAAACAGGAATTATATTTGCAAAGTAGTCTACTTTGTTTCCAAAACATTTTTTCTTCACTCCTGTCGGTTGGGGGGGGAAGGTTAATCCATAGGTTAATCCAATGTGTCTGTCCCTTTGAAATGATTTCTGATAATCCATCAGCAATAAACCTACTTTTAAGTTTTCAGATTTCAGAGCGTGAGATAGGTTTCGATTTGGGAAAACTGCTTGCGCATAGCCCAAATTTCACAATGGTAACATTGGTGTGTATATGGAAATCCTCCTTCGATTCTATTGGCTCTAACGGTTCAAAAGAGATATTAATCATCAAAATCGACCAATGGGTTCCAGCGAAATGGCAAAAACGCCCATTTCCACCCTAAATCTCTCTAAAAAAGTCAAATGTCACTTGTTTTGCATCAATCTTGATACAGGATACTTATTATATGTTGTACTTTGGATTCCTAAAGCTTTTAGTCTACCTTACCATCATCCAAGGTTAGTTTTCACTATAAGTGAAAAAGAATGTTTGGACGGACACTATAATTTAGTTTTTTACTATGTTCAATCAGAATTTTCTTTAAAATAAAAAACATCTATATTGATTCTGACTCTTCTATATCCAACTCACAGGTTTATCATTACTTTGAGAAAAGAGATTATTAATGTACCCCTTTTAGAAGATATGGTCATTTGTTCTGGGAATGTGATTTTCGAGCCTGAGACCTGAAAAACAGGCTTGGGGCTTAACAGGTTTAGACCAATAAGAATATTTAGGGGTAAGTTTTGTTCGGGCTCCTGATTATAACTTAAGGCAACGTATACCCTTCAAAGTGTTTTAGGCCCAAAATGGGGTAATTTGTAGAAGTATGAAAGATAGAAACTAAACATGTTGTAGTGACTATTTGTAAAAAAAAATCTTATTAAAATAAAAGGACGGGCAATTAAGAGGTCAATTTAGTGTGATTTCTCCAGTGAATAAAAAACAAGGTCCCTTCAAAGTGCATCACTTGACATTTACAGACTAACTACCTTTATCTCCAAACCTGCCATTCACCTAATAAACGCTTTCTATGGTGAGAATAGCGTCTACAGGAATACATGAAAAACATCAATGAATGACATCTTGACATGTTCTAGATTATTAAAGCATCTTGAGCCCACCCCCCTCACTGTCAACATTGTTCATGTGGTAGTTGAACCATTTTATAAATACAGAGATTGATAAATATTTCTTCATTTCTTTCAGCCCACCCATCAGAATCGAACTCATACAATAACGCTGAGCTCCGGATTGTGATGGTGGGGAAGACCGGAGCTGGGAAGAGCGCCACAGGAAACACCATTCTGGGAAAAGAGTCCTTTCCATCAAAGTTCTCTTTTAAATCTCTGACTGTAGACTGTTCTCAGGCCTTTGGGGAAGTTGATGGACAAAGAGTTAAGGTTGTTGACACTCCAGGTCTGTTTGACACCAAGATTGAAGAAGAGAAGACCACAGAGAGCTTTGCGCAGAGCATTGCTTTTGCTGCTCCTGGACCCCACGTCTTCCTGGTCATCATCAGACTGGACAGATTCACAAAGGAAGAAAAGCAGTCGATTCAGAATATTCAGGAAATCTTTGGAGAGCAAGCAGACAGATACAGCATGGTTCTCTTTACCCACGGTGATCTGCTCAAAGGAACACCTATCGAAGAGTTCTTGAAGGAAAGTGAAGATCTGCAGGAACTTGTGGACAGATGTAACGGGCAGTACCACGTCTTCAATAATGACCTGAAGGATCATTCTCAGGTCAGAGAGCTGCTCGACAAGATCAGAAAGATAGCAGAGAAGAACGGAGGAAGCCATTACACCACTGCAATGTTCCAGGAGGCAGAGAGGAAGCGAGAAGAGGAGAAACAGAGAATCCTTAAGGAGAGAGAAGAGGAAATGCGCAAAGAGGAAGAGGAAATGGAGAAGAGAATATCGGAAAAGTATGAGCAACAAATGAAGGAAGCAGAGGCAGACAGGGAGACGGTGAAAAACTTAAATGAAATCTGCATAAGGGAAATTGAGGAGAGAAGCAGGATAATTAGAAAAGAGCAGGAGGATAGAGCCAGACATGAAGCTGAGAAGATGAGCGCTAACTTCGAAATATTTTTAGGCTTTGTTAAAAAGATGATTTTATACTTTGTCAGTGGACGAAAACCTGCAGCAGGACTCAATAATTAACTGGTGCGGAGGAAGCCATTACACCACTGAAATGTTCCAGAAGGCAGAGAGGGCCATAGAAGAGGAACAACAGAGAATCCTTAAAGAGAGAGAAGAGGAAATGCGCAAAGAGGAAGAAGAAATGAAGAAGAAAATGTCGGAAAAGTTTGAGTAACTAATGAAGGAAGCAGAGGCAGACAGGGAGACGGTGAAAAAACTTAAATTAAATCTGAAAAATGGAAATTGAGAATTAGAAAAGAGCAGGAGGAGAGAGCCAGACAGGAAGCTGAGAACAGCCCTAACTTACTTGAAATGATAATAGGCTATTTTGTAAAGATGATTCAAAACGTTGTCAGTAACTAAAACCTGCAGCAGGACTCGATAATCAACATGCACATGAATGAAAACAAGATGGGACAATCAAGGGTGTGAATCATTTCAGGCAATCATTGAATAAGAAGTTGAATCAAATCCTATCACATGTTTGTAAAAACTGTGGGGAAGAAAAGGAAGCTGAACAATGACGCTCAACTGTATGCTGTAACTGGATCAGTGACACCATTAAAACACAGCAGTCACTGAAGGGGCAGCACAGCTGTTAGCTCTCAATCCATGTCTCATCTGTAACTGTGTTAATATCCATGAAGCGTCTGTCTTTTGTTTTCTTCAAATAAATTCCATTCGTGCATTCTAGTTCATTTCTGAGTTTCTTTATGGTCACTTTTGAAATGTGTGAATATTAATTGAATTGGCCCGTTTTTATATTTAAAGCATTCTTATAATATCTGTAAAACACCAGATATGTAGACAAAGAAAGAATACATATTTAACAAAGGCTACACTTGTTCTGTTCAAGGCAGGGGATTTTCATAGCTTTTAGTTGATGAAGCGTCGCACTGTAGCTTAACGTAAGACATCAATGCACTGCGATGTCAGCAGTGGTGAAGGTGAGGTTTGTTGCATGAAGTCTGTATTTGAGGAGAAAATATGCTAAAAATGATGGGTCAATAAATCCTATTTCTAGTGTTGAGTGCAATTCAACTAATTTCATATTTATATAAAGATATGTAGCTTTTCAAAGCTCACAATGAACAGATAGAAACAGCGTAGTGACGGGGAAAGAGACAAGTTAAACATTTCTCAAATCTCCAGCAGTCTCGTGAGCTTGGATGATAAACTCCTCAACGAGCTGTTTAACAATCAATCAATCAATGTTTATTTATAAAGCCCAATATCACAAATGTTACATTTGTCTCAGTGGACTTCACAGTGTGTACAGAATATCAATATGACAATACCACACCCTCTGTCCTTAGACCCTCTGTCCTTAGACCCTCTGTCCTTAGACCCTCACATCGTACAAGGAAAAACTTCCAAAGAAAACCCAGTTTAAAGGGAACATGGGAGAAATCTCAGGGAGAGCAGCAGAGGAGGGATCCCTCTCCCAGGACGGACAGACGTGCAATAGATGCCGTGTGTAAATTGAAAAGATAATACATTTGCAACATAGGTAGTCCAGATGTTTGGGAATGCATGTGTGTATAATAGGAAGATGAATCCACGAGGATATCCATCCAGGACCGATGATCCAGGACCACAGCCACGACTCAAGATCCAGGGCTCGCGATCCAGGACACAGGACCGCAGGATCATCCATGACTCCGGATCCCAGCGTATATAGACACCAAAAAGAAGGACATTTGGGGAAGCTGGGTTAATCGGAACATGAGAGGACACAGGTACAGACGGAGAGAAGGAAGAAGTAAGATGTCCCCCGACAAACTAAGCCTATATCAGCAAAACTAGGGGCTGAATCTAATCAGCCCTAACTATAAGCTTTATCAAAAAGGAAGGTCTTAAGCGCACTCTTAAAAACGGATAGGGTGTCTGCCGCCCGAACACAAACTGGAAGCTGATTCCACAAATGTGGAGCTTGATGAGAAAAGGCTCTGGCTCCCATTGTACTTTTAGAGACTCTAGGAACAACCAACAACCCTGCATTCTTGGAACGCAATGCCCTAGTAGGACAGTAGGGTATAATGAGTTCTTTAAGGTAAGATGGCGCCTGCCCATGAAGGGCTTTGTAGGCGAGAAGAAGAATGTTAAATTCTATCCTGTGTTCTATAGGGAGCCAGTGTAAGGCAGCCAGAACAGGAGTAATGTGGTCCCTTTTCCTAACTCTGGTTAGTACACCAGCCGCAGCATTTTGAATCAGCTGAAGCCACTTGACTGACTTCTTGGTACTCCCTGATAATAAACAGTTACAATAATCCAGTCTAGAAGTAACAAATGCATGGACTAGTTTCTCTGCATCGTTTTGAGGCAAGATATGCCTGATTTTTGCAATGTTACGTAGATGGAAGTAGGCGGTCCTTGAGATTGATTTTATGTGGGCGTTAAGGACGGTTAACCGGTACTACGCCAGCACCCGGGTGTTAAGGAGGCCTTGGGCATCAGATACAGTCGTTTGCCCAGGCGACAATGGATGCACAAGCCGAGGCCGGGATAGAACCTTAAGCAGCAGATCCCTCCGCTGCTCCAGCTCCAAAGCCAGAGCCAAAGCCGAAGGCAAAGCGAAAGACATCCTCCGCTCCAGCACAGCGTAAGGCAGGGCGAGCTCCAGCCCATTGTCCCGAGTTCAGCAGCAGCAGCAGCAGCGATGATGAATTAACTCTGGTTTACCAAGATACCACCAGTGATCCCTCGGAGGATGAAGCCGATGCATAGTTCCAGGGTTGGGTTGCTGGAGCGGGCGAATAAACGGGAGAAAGAACCGAATGAGGCTCTCCTCGATTCTGCTGACGATGACAGTGACAGTCCCTTAGAGTCTACTTGCTTATCAAAGACTCTCCAGAAGCAAAGTCGCTAAAGACTCGCTGTAAATATGCATATATGTATACATGTTCTTGTATAATTGAAAATAAATATATTGTTATAATTAAATACTGTTTCTTCTTTTCAAAATGCACCGAAACACCCATATATATTAAATTAAAATCAGCACCGGATGATCAGAGCGGAGGCTCTTGGTAAAAACTCTATTTTAGCCCACTGTATGGTTCCCAGGGGCACCGGCATGGATGCTTTCCATCAGCACCGGTGATGCACTTTTACCCACTTTTGAAACACTTATTCATGGGTGGAAGTAAAGTCAAAGTGCTCGCATCTCCATGCACGAGGGCCCGGGGACCCATACTTAAGCACACTGCCTCGGACAAAAACCCCAAGTGAATGACTTCCATACAAGTGTGCCCCTGTTAAGCCATCACTCAGAAAAGTCTCTGAATGGTAGTCCGCTGTAGGATGCTTAAGGGCGGACGATAAAGCACCGCAAAATCCACCCCCCCTTTAAGGTTCCCAGGGGCATGAGGTTCTGGAGGGTGTGAATATCTGGGTTTAGTCCGTGGGGGAGTGCTTAACTCCGGGGGCCCGGGGACCCACGGTGCGCAAGGTTATGGAAGTACGCATGTTAGAGAGACATGCTGGAGCTGCTTAGTCCGTATTTTGGGGCTCTGTGAGGGGCTAAAAATAGGTGGTTTTCCCGGTTTATTTCATGGAAGTCTGAAATAGCCTGTTTGCTCATGTCAGGGAGAATTGCTGGAGCTACTTAGTCCGTCCTTTGGGGCTCTGTGAAGGGCCAGAAATAGGTTGGCTGATGCGCCCTCCTGTGGGGACACATGAGAACTGCACTCAAATCACTTATTCCTGGGTAGGAAAGCCATGTGCATCACCCTGGATATCTGCCTGTGTGCCTGTGAGTGTGAGACCCTGCTAACAGCAGTGACTCTGCTGTACTTATCTTCTTGTACATTTCATGAGTCAAATGTGGACAGTTTCCTGTCCATATGACCGGTGGTGTATGCAGTCAAATGCGCATTTGAATTAAAAACAGTTTAAGGCACTTTTAACACTGACATACCCACGATTCAAGCTGTTTTCCTGGGTTACACAGTGCTGTGAAACAGCCTGTCCAATGGGTGCGCTCTGTGGCTCTCACAGGCCGCTAACTCTCTGGCTGCTCTCTCCCTCTGTTCACATCACTTTTACCCAGCTTTCAAACACTTATTCCTGGGTATAAAAGCCATGTGCATCACCCTGGATCTCTGCCTATGTGCCTGTGAAATGCACATTTGAATGCAAACAGTTTAAGGCACTTTTAACACTCATCTACCCACGATTCAAGCTGCTTTATCTTTAGTGTGCCCTGGCAAAAGCAATTAGGCTGTATTTATTTCTGTTCATTTCACATGCGGCTGTTGCAGCGCATTTGGACATCCTGTCCATATGGCGACCCGGAGCCCCTAAGGTATGTGAAGCCACCAAACACTGGTCCCCGGGGGGGAACCGGTGCCGGAGCAAGGCCGATTGCTGAATGCCGCAGCCGACGAAGGCCGCTATGCAACAGTAGAGGGTTCGAGAAACAACAGTGTTTGCCGGGCGCACCGCGGCGGAGGTGGGGATGTTCCAGCCCGTAACCTCCGTCCCACTGCGGGACCCGTGGTGGGACCCGTGGTGGGACCCGTGGTGGGACCCGTGGTGGGACCCGTGAGTCAGACGGTTCGTCTCGGTCACGCTTCATATCGGGCGGCCCGGGAGGGAAGAGACACGCAGGATTACCCCCACGCAGCACACCCTCCCGGCCCCGGCCATCAGAGTCGAACCCACAGTTCGGAGGAACCGACCGCCAGAGCACCGGCACGAGGCAGGGCCGGCGGAGGCCCTCCGATGGCGGGTCGCGTTTGCCATTCGATCAGTGAGAAATCAGGAAAAAACTCTTATCTTTTGGGAGAACCAGAGAAAAGGGGTGAAAATGGAGAAATGGTATCCCAAAATAGTGGTCTCTTAAGGCGGGTAGAGTCCCCTTACAACTCCCCTTGCATTCCTCCAGAGACCAGTTCAAAAACTTAAAGTTTGGTAAGAACCAAGCTGGGGGGTCTCCATGCAACAATTGTATCCGAGCCAAAGCACTCATGTAGCGGACACATTCCTCCGTGATGTGAAACAGTCCGTTTTTTTTCTGAGTCCTCTCAAAAACCAGATTTCCGATATCGTGCAGATGGTAGCTTGAAAAACATGAATGCATTTTTTTTACGGAGGAGGGGAGGTCTCGATTCCCCTCTCCGTGGTAATATGCAACGGGGGAGTGGAAAAGTGTCCGGGGCACTTTTTCGAGAATGTTTTAAAACTTCATTTTTGATTATTTTAAGATATAATTGACCGTTTTCTTTACTTTTTTCTGCTTTCCACGGGTGGGGGCGCATGGCAGGCCGCCAAATGAGCTCCCAAATTCGGCCTGGAACCTCCGGGAATTGTGGGCTAAGCTCCATAAACTGTCATAAAGTCACCCAGAAATGTCACTTTAATAGCCCAAAAATATATAATACAAATACATTTAAATAGTAAAAGGTACAATTGTGCTCCTAATTACCCGGAATTTGATTTAGATAGCCCCATGATAGTGAATAAAAATTATTTTCATGGAAAAAAGTTAAAAACGCCTGATTAATATGTTTGTAATGCTGGCAGCAGGTTCATTGCTGTAAGCAGGGTCTCACACTCACAGGCACCCAGGCAGAGATCCAGGGTGATGCACATGGCTTTCCTACCCAGGAATAAGTGTGTGAAAGGCGGGGAGAAGTGCTGTGAATACAGGGAGAGAGCAGCCAGAGAGAAGCGGGCTGTGAGAGCCACAGAGCACACCCAGAGATGTCCTTGCAGCGCATGGCTTTTGCACCCAGACTGCACCCAGAGAACAGGCTGCTTCACAGCACTTTACAAGCCAGGAAAAGTAATTGAATCATGGGCATACATGTTTTAAATAGTCAGATACCTCCAGGGCGCATCACCACATTTTACAAGCCAGGGAAGGTGCCTGAATCCTGGGTAAACATTGTTTAATTGTTTAAGTGTTTTTAAATGTGTGAAACAGTGTTTTGTCACTTTCAAAACTCTCCCGTCATTGACCGGAGAAAATTGGGTCGATGTTGTATTCAATCTGACCGTTAATATTCCAGTGAGACGAAGTACGTACAATGACCGGAGTGATCCCATGTTAATTTTGTCCCAAAACCGGAGCATTCCGTCACCTGAATAAACTGAACATTGCAATACACTGGTTGTATCTGAGTCGTGCTATTGGGTTCTGATCTGTACATGTGATCGTGACAGTACAATCTGGCCAACATGAACCCAGCCGACTCAGCGAAAGAACCGCCGACGCAAGATATCATGTTACAACGCCACGAGCAGCAGCTTACCTTCATGGCTGAAGCTATGCAGGAGATGGTCGCTCGTCACGAACGGACCTTTGTGAATCTCCGTGATCATCTTCAGAACCTTCCTCCTACGGTCCAAAGTCCGGAACTAACTCCAGCTTCCGCTGTTCGAATCCAGAATCCTCCGGCATCGGATGCACGCCTGCCTCCTCCGGAACGCTACTCTGGAGCCCCAGGTTCGTGCAGACCATTCCTGGTCCAATGTTCCCTCGCCTTCAAGCTTCAGCCTTCCCAAAAGAAAGATCCCGGGTGTCGTATATTGTCTCTCTTCTCACGGGCAAAGCTAAAGACTGGGGTACCGCCGAATGGGAAAGACAATCCTCTGCCTGCTCGTCTGTAAGCTTATTCTCCGATGAACTGCGTAAAGTCTTTGATCACGCCACACTCGGAAGAGAGGACGCTCGGGGACTGTTTAAACCCGGCGCAAGGAGGGCTCGATTACTCCATCGAGTTTCGTACCATAGCGCCGAGAGTAACTGGAATGCTTCTTCACTTCTCGATGCCTTCTACAACGGTCTGTCGGATCACTTTAAAGACGAACTGGCAGCTCGGGACCTTCCTGCTGATTTAGATGAGCTGGTGGCTCTCTCCATCCGCATTGAGGGCCGTCTGCGGGAGTGGAGGAGAGAGAGGGTTTTCTCCGTCGCCCCTCAGGCTCCGCATCTCCCGTCAGTGCATGCTACTGAACAGGTGAGAGGAGGATTTTCTAACTCTTCTGAACCAATGCAGCTGGGGCGGACCCGGCTCTCCGAGGCAGAACGACAGGTACCCCCTTCCACTTGTTTCCTCTGCATTTGAACTGTTACAAGGCGCTACTATTTTTACCAAGCAAATTACCATATCTTCCCTTCTAAAAGGGTTAAATGAATAATCTTTTTTCTCAAAGTAACGATAAACCTGTGAGTTGGATGTAGAAAAGTCAGAATCAATATAGATGCTTTTTATTTTAAAGAAAATTCAGATTGAACATGGTAAAAAAACTGTAAATTATAGTGTCCGTCCAAAACATATTTTGTACTTATAGTGAAAACTACCCTTGGATGATGGTAAGGTAAACTAAAAGCTTTAGGAATCCAAAGTGAAACATATAATAAGTACCCTGTGTCAAGATTGATGCAAAACAAGTGATATTTGACCTTTTCAGACAGATTTAGCAAAAAAAACCTCTTCTGGGGCCATTTGGGTGGATCTTCCTTATCTCTGGCCCCCCTTGCTGGATTTTGACATGTGACATCTCTTCCTGACCGTTAGAGCCAATAGAATCCAAGGGAAATTGTCCCATAGACTCATGTTAAAAAAAGGTTGCGTCTCTGCGTATGCAATCTTCTTTCAGAGCGTAGGAATATCCCTGCTCTGACTTCTAGAAATGGAAACGCAGTTTTATTGCTTATAGATTATCATAACATTTCAAAGGGGACACAGCCACATTGGATATTAACCTATGGATTAACTACAGCATCGTTTTTATCATTTTAATGCCATTGAATACCAGTTTTGACCAAGGTAAGCCATGTTAGCGGTTGTGGCTACCTGGCGCCACATGTTTTGATGTACGTTTTTGTTGATAACGTCGCGAGTTTGTATCTTTCAGTGTTGAGGTGGGCACTGTTAGATTCTGTGTCTTTACGATCATAAACGATGTGTTGGATGTGCACCTAGGATAAGTAATAAGGGAGATAGGAGTGATATTCGGTGCAGTAATAGGTTGGCATTTTTCGCTCGGGCTAATTCAGAGGGTCAGTGTTAGCATTGTGTGTTATTTTTTTTAAAACAAAAATTAAAAAGACCAGTTAAATTCGTTTTTTTTCCGTTATAAATATATAAATATTCATAGTTTATTAAATATTAAGGTTCCTTAGACGTTGTTTCCTGCAAATCACGCGATTTCGGCCCCGGAACCGGGTCCGTGGGGCTTAAGAGGTTAAGTATTTCAATGTGTTGCTACTTTGTACTTCTACTCCTCTAAAATTCAGAGGTAAAAGGTGTACTTCTACTCTACATGTATTTAATACCTTTAGTTACTTTACAGATGTGGATGAATGATGTGAAATATAATCAAGTGTTAAATCAGACTTTATTTCCACCTGGAGTAAATCCACCAGCTACCCTGCAGTCTACAAAGTACTTCAGACTAGCTGCACCTCCACCAGCTACCCTGCAGTATACAAAGTACTTCAGACTAGCTGCACCTTCACCAGCTACCCTGCAAGTCTACAAAGTACTTCAGACTAGCTGCACCTCCACCAGCTACCCTGCAGTCTACAAAGTACTTCAGACTAGCTGCACCTCCACCAGCTTTGAGAACACTTTCATGATCAATCATTATAAAACATATCATATATATTATTCTGAAATGGACCAATCTGCACAATGACTACTTTCACTGTCGCTACTTTAACTATATTTTGATGAGAATACTTTTCTACTTTCACTTGAGGAACATTTTGAATGCAGGACTTTTACTGTGATAGAGTATTCCTACACTCTGGTACTTCTACTTTTATTAAGTACAAGATCTGAGTACTTTTACTTTTACTCAAGTACAAGATTTGAGTACTTCTACTTTTACTCAAGTTCAAGATCTGAGTACTTCTACTTTCACTCAAGTACAAGATCTGAGTACTTCTACTTTTACTCAAGTACAAGATCTGAGTACTTCTACTTTTACTCAAGACCAAGATCTGAATACTTCTACTAAAGGACAATATCTGAGTACTTCTACTTTTACTCTAGTACAATATATATACTTATACCACCTCTGTTTATAGCCTATGAAAAAAAAAGATTAGAAAACTAAGGCTAAAGCTAACGTAGCAGATAGTGACAATGTATGCTAGCTAGCTAGCTAGCTAACTCAACGATTCCTTAAATGATATTGCGACAGAAAAACGTTTTCAGTGCACATCACGCTCTGCTCTGAACACCTGAACGGCCCGTTCTAACAGCTGTTCACCAGTGGTGCAGTCTGTGCCACAGTGACTCCGGACCGCATAGTTAATATGAACGAACGCATCGTAGCTAATGTAGCTGAACCCTCATCCCGGAGCAGCAGAGTTCAGCCGACAGGCAGGAAGACTCGAGCACACAGCTCATATATTTAAAAATAACACCATGCGCGTCATGATGGCACATAACAGCTCGCGACCGTAGATTATTTCGGCAATTAGATAAAAATGTAAATTATATTTGACGCAACTTTAGTTACATTTCCATGACTTTTCCAAGGCCTGGAATTTGCATTTTGAATTTCCATGACTTTTCCAGGTTTTCAATGACTGTACGAACCCCGTGTTCCATCATCTCTCCATTATTGGTTGTATGATAAATGCATAAAACGGCATTTAAATATTATTCAAATGTGTGTGAACTGATTTCAAATATTTTTCCACACAAAGTCACCTAACCTAACGTCGATCGAGGAGGTGTATTTGATTCTTTCATAGTGAAATTCTTTATAACAACAGATTGGATTTCAAACCTTTGCTGCAAATAAAGACATTTTTACGCAACAATAAATCACTATAACAATAATGATAAATTCTATTTTTATTGCGCTTTTCTTGACAATCAACAAGCATGGATTGATGGGGGAAATCTCAACATTAAAACATTTTAATGACTTTTGACTTCAGATGAGAAGGGCGTCAGATCCAGTCTTTTTACCCCATAAAGGAGAATATAAATACAGTCAATGTGCAGAATCAGTGTTATCCATCATATCAAAGTCTTAAATCAGCGGGGGGACGTCGGGGTCGTCCACAAACCCGTCAGAAAAAGCAGCGTTCTTCGGCTTCTGGAGGCGGAGCTTCCTGTTGTTGAGGCTCCGCACGATGTTCAGATCGACCACTGTG